>OZ014443.1:12585209-13185209 GCA_963966035.1 Acleris laterana | reverse complement strand
ACTTAGAAACCATCCAATACTCATCACACAAATATTTGCCCATACCAGTAGGTAATCGAAACTAGTAAAATTGTATGTGTGTTTCCTAAGTCCTAACCCTACGTAATTCAGTGCCATCTTCATCGATACCAGTGTAAAATGAAGCTGAATGGCGTCAATGGCACTGGACGTACACACTACCGTTTTAACATGGAGATGCTCCCAGCTGATTCTAGCTTTCGCTTGAACTTCTTTAATTAAAACAAACAGATCTTTGCCAAGTTAAATTAGTTTGACGAATATCCAAAGAGGTAGCTTGAAGATTGCCGTTCGTGCTCATTAGATGGTTAAGAAAATATTTTTAGGGGTTCTCTATATTATTATTATCAAACGACACTATAACAGTACCGTTTATTACCAAGTATTGTTTTCGAAATAGATTTTTTGATACCCTGGGGCCTCAATATTGCTGCATTTGGCTCCCCGTGTTCATTTTTCTAACCTCAAAATGATGCATTTTTGGCTAAAACAGCTCTTTTATCGTAATTAAAGTAAACTCAGTAAACCTTTTGGACGTCACTTCGACAATTTATTGTCTGTGATTGCTTTATTTAGTTTATAATTGCCGTTGTAGACAAAAAATAATAATTTTGAGGTTAGAAAGTTGTTTACTATATCGCACCTTCGGTAGAACGAGGACACAATGTACTATTATCATTATAGGGGCAATTGTGCCCTTGTCCTACCGAAGGTGCGATATATCCCAGGTAAGAATGAACACGGTATACAGTCACACCCGATACTTTTAGCACTTTCCCAGAACAGTCCTTAGCCGACGACTCACGAGGGCCCTCAGAGGAGATCGCGCTCGCACATGTGCTATCTCCGCCATCTTACAAGTTGTAGTTACTACGTGATACCTGCTGAGCCGAGAGCCCACTAGTAGGTGTAGTCACCCATACTTAGAACCTTGTCATTGTGAATGTCATTGTCATTGTCAAGTGTGTCATTTGATGTTCTGCTTGAAGTTTACTATGACAACGCACTAAAGTGGGGTACTGTCACCTGTGGAATGACATCCACATTGTCTTTATTTTACTGTAACCACTCTCCAAGCGAAATACACCGTTAATTAACAATTTTAAACATATCTTACTTTACAGTTGACTCTCGGTCCATGCACCTACTCACAATCCCACTTCAAGTGTGATTTGCTAGCATTGACATGACAGGGAAGTTTGAACATTCTGTCTCAGTTCATAAGGTTCACGTGTCGGTCGGTCGAAGTTACTCCCTTGGAGAAAACGGCATCGTTCCGCCTCGGTAGCCTCGTCTGGTATTAAACGTGGATTAACGTTTTTCTTTCTCTTACTGCGGCACTCAGAGACGCCAATTAAATTTAATGCTTGTTTAGTGGCGTGTTGTCTTGTTCTATTGCGGTAGCAAATAATGTGACAGTAGTAAGTTTTTTTTTTTTTTTTTTTTTTTGTCCCGCGGCGACTTCAACAGCTACTACCGCCGGGCTATGGCGTTTCCACGAATTAGTGATTTCGCCAGTGTCAAGTGTATATAAGTATAAATCAATATAGCAATAAAATACAATCCAATCTTCTCTGGGAAGATTGGGGGCAACGTTGTTCGGTAGTTTGTAGGACAGAGGTCAAGATAGTTTTAACCTATGTACCACTTCGAGTCCACTTGTAACGAGAAGAAAGATGCCAGATACGCGAAATAAGTCCAAGTTTTCAATCACTGTGCAACACAATGGCATAAAAAGTACAAATCACTATCAGAAAAGAACTTGTGAACACCTAAATATACAAAAAAATAAAACCAAAACAAATTACACATCCGCCATCTTTTAACGTTGCAAATGGCCCAGTAGTAAGTTTAATCAAGCATTAAATGTTATTGACGTCTTTGGGTGCGGCAGTAATTACTAGATGACCAAGGAGTTAATACAGTAACTAGCTGTGGCCTTCGACTCGACTCCATCCGCGTAGAAGTATTTTTCTAAATGGATAATGTGTTTGCTCTTGACTAACTCTTGCCCTTACAGGCCGAAGGTTTTGTCGACGATGACGCCTAACCTAACCCGGAAGATACCTTTTCTCCATAGCTTTAAATAGGTTCAGATTGTATACACTCGGAAATACAGACACCGGAGATATAAAGTATAAAGTACCCTATGTATTTCCTTTCGGTTCAAGCTATCACCATAACAAAATATCATCGAGATTGGTTCAGCGGTTTTGACGCGATAGCGATAAAAACAGTACGTTAAGAACATTTATAGTTTTCAGTAAACCTGATTCCTTCATTTTGATATAAAAGCTATAAATCTAAATTGGGTACGTAAAACGCGGAAAATAAGGCTATGTTTTATTTCGCGCTAATGATGTTAAGCCAAAAAATAACTTTATTTTAATTCGCACTAGTATACCTGGGTCATACACAGATTTAGGTTCCCGTCTTTCCTGTGGACATACCCGAAGTTAACGTGTTTAAGGCCTAATTTTCTGGCTGAACCCACATCCGCATAAAGGGCGTCACGTCTACTTAAGTCCTATCAAATAAAAACATAACTTATATGCACACAAGCCCTTGACTATTGACCACAGGAGAGACAACTTTTGTTTTTGTGATTGTGTATAACCCACCTATATATTATTGTGAATTCTGTACCATACAAATTATTAGGCGTTTTTTGTACACGGACGCGGTACGAAAACGGCTTAGCATCAACGAGCTGTGTCAGAGGCAAGAGGCAATTCTCTTGTTGCCTGCAAATATTGCGATAACAAGTCAGCAGGCTTAAATGTTCCCGTTTACTGCGGCGGCGGCCAAATTGGCCATTGACACAATTCAGAGAATGCTTAAAACCTATTTTCAGCTCAACGTTACGTAGAAGCCAATTACTTCCGAATGGAGCCAGGGGAAGCCTATCTGTATGAATAATGTTTATCCCCTTACCGGACCGGATTCAATGGATTATGAATAAGATATGCCAACAACCGGTTATAACCGGTATTCACCGGCTATTTTCATACAAAACCGGTTAATAACCGGTCAAATTGCGTTCCTTAATCATGAAGTTGTTACATTTTTGTCTCTTAAAACAAGTTTTTTTTTGCAAAATAGCTACAAAATTCTTATCGCACCTTGTCCTTAGGGCTTATTAATAAACTAATCTCAACTCTAATGCTTGTCTCGAGATGCGTCAAAAATGACAGTGTTCTATGGTTTGACGTTTACTTTGACGTATCTTGTGACGGGCCTCTCACCCAAGATGTGTTTATTTCAAAGACCTTTATATAACTGACGTAATAGACGAACAGACTCCCTTTTTCCCGCGTTACCAAAACGGAAATGTCAACGTGTGCGTGATTTTACAATTGTGTGAGTAATTTTAGTGATGTCCGTACGTTATATCGAAAAAATATCGATGAAAAAGACTCGTTTATATAAGACTTGTTTGTATCTTGCGTGGAACTTAAAACTAGCATTCTTCACTAATAAAACACAAGATTCTTTCATTATCTATAATAATACTCTTTTCATGGTAATTACCACACACATATCATACAATCAATTTTTAATGTAAATCACTACATATTATAAAACAAAGTCGCTTCCCGCTGTCTGTCCCTATGTATGCTTAGATCTTTAAAACTACGCAACGGATTTTGATGTGGTTTTTTTTAATAGATAGGATAATTCAAGAGGAAGGTTTACATGTATAATAAACTTTGTTTTACGTACGGGTATTACAGAAAACTCACATAAACCGAAGCGAAGCGAGGGCGGGTCGCTAGTAATTAATAAATTTCAGTCTCACACAAATTCTAGGTTTTTAATATGGGCACTAGGCAACAATAAAGTTACTTATATAGAGAAACTAGCGACCCGCCCTCGCTTCGCTTCGGTTAATACGTATAAATAATAAATAACCCAAGTTCATCTGGAATAATATACTTTTCAAACGGTGGAAGTATTCACTTTATTTGGCATTTAATGATAAATAATAAACTGCGATCAATTTACTTAGCTGCGTTTTATAATCGCTCGGAATAACGTTTAAATAATTATGAGAAGGAATGAAGAAATATCGACATATTGATAACTTATCGATAGATGAGTGTGATTCAAACATTCAATCACTACCTAAAAAATGGAAATTTTCACGGACACAACATCTTTTCATTTTACATATAAAAATTAAAAATATGCATAAAACACAAAACTACATGATATATCGTACTTATTAGACCACTAACCGTATTCCTTGGACCTAGGAATCCTTGAAAATACGAGTTCAAAAATGACTATGTGTGGATCATACTTACCTGTGAAATGACTCATTGTTTGGATTATTCCTATGATTGACTTCGCAATCAGGTACTGCACAGCCCACCATTGTTGTTTTTATCGGTTTTGACACCACGTTTATACAATTATCCTGAATATTTTAATAAAAACTAAAAGACGCTGTCGCCAGTGGGCTACCGTGGGCTACCATTAGCATTCAAAATGGTTACAACGTCAACGTCTTTCGCTGTCACTGTCGCACTCGTATTCGTGCATAAAGAGGCTGCACTCTCGCTTCCACATACTGTTCGTCTATTATGAAGGTCTTTGGTTTATTTAGTGATTAATTTGTGTACTATACTAGCGGGTCGTCCCGCTTCGCTCCGTGTCAAACTAAATAAAAAATTGTATTTCTTAGTCAAGTATAATGTACCTACTCGTACCTTTTTGAGTTTGTTGTCTCTAAGAGCGCTAAACCAATATGTTTTCATAAGTATCCTTGTTCCTCGATAAATATACTTAATCACTACATATTATAAAACAAAGTCGCTTCCCGCTTTCTGTCCCTATGTATGCTTAGATCTTTAAAACTACGCAACGGATTTTGATGCGGTTTTTTTTAATAGATTTTCATGTATAATTCAAGAGGAAGGTTTTCATGTATAATAAACTTTGTTTTACGTACGGGTATTACAGAAAACTCACATAACGTCAGTGCGCGTGCAATACCGCGTAAGTAAAAAAATCATGTAGTTGCAAAATGTACCTTACTGACTTAGGTGCTAAGGTGTACTTTGCAACTTATTTAATTTGTTAGTTACGCGGTATTGCAGGCGCACTGACGAATTAAACCGAAGCAAAGCGAGGGCGGGTCGCTAGTATTTGTTTAAAACTTTAACCCTTAATTTGACATATTAAGTAAATAAAAAAGACGTCAATTCAAACCCCGTTTTGAAAAGAATCAGTTAAAAAAAGGCAAAAAAGTGGACATTGTGGTTTGTTCACTATGGAGATCAAACATTTCAAATTGAGGGTTTTTTTTTACAAAAAAACCTGAAACCCTACCTGAAACCTATAAATGTGACAGTAACTGGCAATTAAGAAAACTAATGCGTCAAGGTTGGGTGCAACTCCGCGCACATTTTAAAGTTCACCAAATAAATGTCTGAAAACCCAAGAATTATTGGGAGAGTTTGTCTAGGTTTTAGTCCTGTGTAAGACCAATTGAGTTCATAAATATCAAACTCATCCTTGAAATTGTGTATACGAATTTAAAACTTAATTTGTTCGAATTAAGTTTTAAATTCGTGTGCCAAATTTCAAGGACATATTGGAGTTTGATATTTATCAACTCAATTATGGCAAATGTGGAATTGGGAACATTACTAATACAAATTTGGTTAAGAACTTTTTGAATGGCTGTCAAAATTGAATGATCGTATTTTGATCTGAAAAAAACGCAACGTAGCGTATTTTGATTTTCCTTTTTTCTTGTACAATAAAGAGTTTACATAACACACGTACATACATATAAGTGTGTACACACGCCAATAAATAGCTGTGCATCAACAATGAATAACCAATACGAGGCAGGAAAATTCATGAACAAATAATTATGACAGTAATTGGCCAGCTGAGCTGACACTCGGCAAGCATGAAACCGTTGTTACCTACTTCCATAAATAAACCATGCATACAGTGGATAAACCTTGCAATTTATGGACAATTTTTAACAACTGATTGTGAGTGTTTTTTCGTCGGGCTCTTGGATTATTCATGACGAGATCCAAGTGTTGAGGTAGAGATCAAAACTATTAAAATCACGTGACATAGCTTTTAAACTGTAATGAAGTATTTTTTTCCGAATTCTACATTTACAAGAAATGGATAAAATCATATTTAAAGATTGATTAAAGAAATTTCTATGGTGTACTTTTTATATTTCTTTTCTTTTCCAAGTAATTTTATAGCTTCTCAAATTCGTATGTGACACTCCCATGGTTATCGCGGGGGTTGGGGGGCAAGATTAGTCGATGACGTGTTGCAACAATATTCTGCATTAACCTAATTTGATATAATTTATTTATATAAGAATATTGCGTAGACGTGATATAATTGGAGAAGTCAATCTTATTTTTATATTTGTTTTATATTTAGTAGCTCACTTAAAATAAAAATAAATGTATCAATGTCTTTTTGATGTTCCGTTGAATTTAAATTTTCTTCGCGTTTTTAAAAAACAGCAATTCTTTATACTTACATATACAAATTTGTTTGGCTTGACTTCAAATAACTTTACCTATCGGCGGTCTCATCTTTCCGAAGCAATCTCATATAAGTTTTGCTATGTACACAAGTTACCGCCAACAGACGCATCTGTCAGACGGCCCGGGTCCCGCCGCGCGCATACTTCGTGTCGCCCCCACTGTCTTTCCCCCCCGTCGCCCGCACCCCGTACCAAGGGACTGTCACGAACGAATTTGCCAAACTATACATAACTTAGTACAGTCGAGTTCATAAATACCTTGTCACTTTATTCGCTGTGACTACACATATACGGCAGTCTTTACATGATATTAAATAGACAAGATACTAAAGTGTACACACATAATTTAATGAACTCGACGGTACCATAGAGATCACCCTGGTACCTGTGATCCTCTAGGTTGCAGGGTACTCGTAGTTAGCGATGATTACTTGGCATTATGTGACCCGCATGCTCGTTGGTACCATTTTACGTAAAAGAATAAACCAGCAATAAGACGACCAACTGAAAACCTTTCTATGTTATTATAACACTTACAGAAACACTATAAAACAAAACATTGACAGTACAAATCCCAACACACAAAAACATGTAACCTTAATTAAATCGATGTGCTTCAAAGTAATAACTGAAAACCCTGTTTTCATTATGTTTGATTGTAAATTCTATCACCAAAATAGGAAATTGAAAAGATTCTTCGGATGTGAAGTTTCCAGGGGATGTGCAATATTCCCTCTTTTTATGTTTTCCTTGCTTTTGTAGTGGTTCATTATTTTGACAAAGCTACCAGTCCTGTTCAATAATTCCCTTTTAACTTCATCAGTTGTGTTTTTAATATTTTTTGACTTTATTGCCGTTGCATTGTGATCTGCTTGAGATGTTGAGGGTTTTGTGCCATATATTATTCTCACTTTTGGTGTTTTTTGACCGTTGGATATTTCTATTAGTTGTCTTTGTCTGCGTTTTTTGTGTTTGTTACGCTTAGGCCTATTATTTAGTTTTCTTGAGATTTTACGCGATTTCTTCTTCTTTTCTTTGGAATGTTTCCATTTTTCTTTTAAAGATGGGCGGTTGTGCTCAACAACATCCTTTTTTATAGTTTTATTTTTGTTTATAACATTTATTGCATCATTCAACGTTCTGGTGGCTGAATTTGTGCTGGAAAAACTTGGTTTTGTAACACGATGAGGTGTCAAAACTGTGTCACTCGATTGTTCTTCGGTTATATTTACGACGCTTCTTTTTTTGCGAACAGGTGCTCCCTTAAATTCTTCATCGTAGTCTTCGACATCTGCTGGTTTTTTAAATTTGAAGTCATCAGCTTTGGCACTAGAAAAAAGCGAGTTTTTTAAAGCCATTATTTCACGAATTGCGTATTTAGGTACTTAAGCATCTTTGTTTGATTTTCTCCACAAGTATATTTTGAATTAAACATTATAAAATAATCGATACTTGTTTTGGCGCTGATAATTACTTAAACACTGGACAGTACTTATTTACTAGCAATTAGGCTATGATAATAAAAAAAACTACATTTACATTTATTTATTTGGTGGTAGGACCTTTGAGCAGGGTCCGTCCGGATCACTACCACCATCTTATCCATTAACCCACCCCAAGCAGTAGTGTTCGCATTATTGTGTTCCGGTGTAGGTATAAGACAACCGCCGGGTTAAATTACTAGCATAAAGGTATTCCATGTTAGGGCTCAGGGTTGGCGACGCATATGAAGTCTTAGAATTGCGTCTTGAGAGTTAAAATATAATCTGTGTCATGTACCTATCCTAATGTATCTCATTTACCATCAGATGGCCTGAGAGTTCGCCTGCCTTTCCTTGCCACAAATAAAATAAAGTATTAATAAAATGAATATTTGAAACTTCCTTACTTTGGTGCATCATACTGGTTCATCAATAGACGCTGTTTATATTTGTCTAGATCTTCATTGAGGTCTTTTTTCGGTTCTACAGTTTGTCTGGCTTGTGTAACCCTGGTTGGCACTTGGGGTTGTGCTACAGTGATTTTTTCTTTTCTCCTGGATTCGGTTAGAACTGGGGGGCGGATAGGACTGGGCGCGAACGTCGGGGGGTCCGGCATGGGCCTCTTCCTGTACTCTGATCCGCCGTCTACCCGGTTGTAGACGGTGAGGTCTCCGCGCGGGACCGCGTCCCTGTAAGTGTTGGACGGCATAGCCCTGTCGGTATCGCCCATCATATTCCTTCTAGCAAACCCACCGGAACCAGGAAAACCAGGATAGTTTTCTAAATATTTGTAATAATCATCGTTTTTCTTCGTGGTTTGACTCTGAAATATAACAAGTTAAGAGTCCTATAATTACTTATTACAGTTATTTATTACAAATCTTGATGATTTTGAAACTGATTAAGATGGGTATTCACTAAAGACGTAAGTGTGAGTCACATGTTTTGACTTTCGTCATTTTGTATTTAGTGTTTTATACATTCTCACATCATTGCAGTTTGGGCTCACTATTATGTAAAATTTTGATAAAATTTAATTAACTAGAATAACTTAAAATGTTTTCACTATATTGTTTGATAATTTACTATGTGAAAGTGGATGAGTATGATCGGGTATTACTATGTTTTCTTATATTATAATACTGAATTGAATTATATTATGAAACGCTGTAAATAGTAGGAACCTCTTCATTTCTTCGAGCTATGAATTGTTCTGGGTTGTTTCCGGGTTGCGGCGGCACCAGCTTGTCGTTCAGGTCGCCTGATCTTCTCGCATTGATGATAGTTTGTATTGCTTTCAAATGATCGAGTGAACCCTCAGGATAATTCGATACAAGCTGTGAAAAACCATTAGCTTTAGTTCGCTACGATCACGTCACTAGGCGGTTGCAGCTGTTGCTCGCCGAGTGCGGCAGAGTACCGTGTTCTTTGCACTGTTGCAGTCGCCGTATGCAACATGCGGCGAACGACTCAATGTTATTGCCGCTTAAAGGGGCCACATGATAAAGTCGGTACTGTTCCTCGATTTAGGGCCCGTTCAGACGGACAGCATTTCAACTGCAACCCAGCTGCAAAGTGGCAGTTCCGGGGCTGTTCTGATGCAGTTGGTCCAACTGCATCAGAACAGCCCCGGAACTGCCACTTTGCAGCTGGGTTGCAGTTGAAATGGTGACCGTCTGAACGGGCCCTTAGATTCTGGGTCTCATTATGCAATCAGTGTTATGCAAATTAATACACAGCCAACCGTTTTAATAAGTTCCTAATGGTTTTAACAAATAAGTCACTTATCACATTTACTGATTCATCATTATCAGGCTTAAAAATTTGAATCTTTTCTGCGGGACATATGCCTCCCCAAGGAACGCTGGAATTTTCGGACCCGGGTCGCCCTCATCCAACTCATTATATGTATATGTAGGTATGTATTTCACAAGTTGCTTTTATGCTAAGGTGGTCCAAAATATTATGAAGAGAAGTGAAGTATATCAAATCATTCCTCCACATAGCTTATTTTCGATAAATTAGTTACTTTGTGTCAAATTTTAACTTGTTAAGTGATCGTTTACTAGCCTCGAACGTTTAGTTTATGCCAAATAGATCTCACTTTAATATACAAAAAGACGTCTAGTAAACCTAACAAGGATTAAAATCAGAAATAAAATATTATTTGCCTACTGCTGCAAAACAGAATACAGTGCCATGATCTATCCAAAGCCTTTCTAATCGATATCTTTATAAGACGTGTGAAGATCTATACATTTTTATATGAAACAAACATTATAAGCGATCGGTAAAGTTTATTCAATTACAGTAAAACTTGGCATAGCATATGTTTATGTATTTTGAAATAAAAAGAAATTTGTGGAGAAACAATACTATTATACCTACTCTTTTGTTTTTTGGACCACCCTATTCTATACTTCTATCTAGCTTAGTGTGTTTAATTACATTATATAAGTTTTCGGCGTCACTTATTCCGGCATTAGGAGGCGTAGTAGAGTCGATCAGGTGAGGAGGGCTGGGGTGGAAGGGGAGCTCGCCTGGCTTTAGTAAGGGCGACTTGGCCGTCAGCCGCAGCAGAGAGCCCTCGTACTGGTGCTGGTTCCCTGACTCGTAAATGGAGTCATCCAGCCGGCGGCCAGACTTCAGGGTCGTTGTCTCATCAGCTGGAGGGCCTGTTCTTACTAGGAGTAAAATTAGAGGTGTATTAAAATATTAAAGTCGCGCAGTTTTAAGAGGTGCCGTTACAAAATTATGCTTTGTTAATAAGATACATTTTCGACGGAAGACGCGAGGACCGCGCCCCAGCAGTTGTTTTTAATTTAACTTGAAAAAGCATTATCGAACTAGCGTAATTTAATTTTATTGCATTGATAGTAGATTCATAGTCCAACTTACAAAAAAATACCTATACGTAGTATGGTGGGACTAACGTAGGCGTAGGATTTTTTTATCATACATACACCATCAACATATTATATAGTCAGCAGCAGAAGTAGCTACGCAACCGAAGAGGTGGTGCTTTTGTTGCTGACTGTGGTAATTTTTTTTGCACAGTCGTCATTTACTCGTCAAGACGGATCTAACGAGCCCTTACACGACGGGTTTATCGTGTTTAATTTAGGAGTTCCTATGGCCACCCTAAGTCTCCATCATCAGACCCGCTGGATGGTACTATATTATTGTATTGTCATTAAAACTTAAGGGGTATGCTAATTTTCAGCTTCATCGGAAACCGGGAATTTAAATTGTAAGTTAAATTAAAGCTTGTAAATAAAATAAGAGCATGCTTCGATGGTTCGGTCATTTGGAAAGGATGGATGAAAGAAGATTGACAAAAGAGATATAGAGATCGAAAGTGAGTGGAAGGGTCAGAAGGGGCCGCCCTAGGTGTACTTTTTCGAATCAATTCGGAGAAATAAAGGAAAAGGGCGGAATCTTAAGTACCCGAAACCGATGGGCCTGCATGACTCGATATATGAATGTGGAAGAAGCGAAAGAAATTTGTCAAGATCTTAGCAAGTGGAAAGAAGTGGTCACTGCCTCTGGGAAACAGGCGTGATTTAATGTATGTATGTATTCTGCTTAGCTACTTTTGATGCTGAGTGTACAGCCATGAGCCATGAAGAGCGTATTTACTTACAATTTTTGTCCGATAACAATCCGGATACGTCCGGCTTGTGTCCGGAGCGCCGCCACTCCATGTCGTCGGCGATCTCGTCGTCGAACACACCTCGCTTGATGTATACGGAGACGTTAGTTTCTGGAACACAATACATCAATTAATAATGTATCCGTTTAATGGAGCGCCATTATTCGGTTTGGCCGTATTTGACTGCGGTATTCAATCGCCGACTAGTGTTTAAACGGTTTTTATTGTAAATAATGAATCCGGTTAAACCGCAAGCGGCCGGTGCTTTCGGTCACTGCGTAAATGCAAACGCGGCATACGCATTCAGTAATTAAAACGATTTAACTAAGCTTAGCACTAAAGCCTCACTTTTTTTTAAACATACTGTGAGACCCAAATACACATTGGACGGAGATCTTGGACAAGTTGAATACCACCCTGAGCGACTTGGTAGCGCCCGCGCGCGAAATTAGAAATCAATGAAATTAAGACTGCGCCGAGCGTACGCCGGATGTACAGTGGCGCCGTCATTACTTTTATTGTGTTTTCTAATAAACTAAATTATTTTCTTGAAATTGGACGAAATATTTTTGTACTACAAATGAAAACACAATTTATAGGGTATATCATATAGTTTAATAACAATTCACCTTCGAGTTATTAACTTAACGGAAAAAAGTGGCCACCTTTCCCCGTTAAGCTGACTGCTGAAAGGGTAATTGTTATTATTTATTAAAGTTTGTTACGTATCCCAGTAATTGTGTTTTTACTTGCACTACAAAAACATTTCGTCTGATTCCAAGGAAATTCTTTAGTTAATTAGAAAACACAATAATAGTAACGAAGGCGCCACTGGACGCTCGGCGTTTGCTCGGCGCAGTCTTAATACACAAAATATAAAAAAGTCATATTTGTTGTCAATTGTATGGGAACAACTTACGCATCCCTAATTATGTGACCACCACTGTATGTCTCTATTATTGACACGGGATCTATATCTTTCGTTTCTGAACGAGAAAATAGTGTATAGCTATTTAATTATTTATTAATTTCTCGCCTAACTAACCTCTGAGATCAATGTACTCAGCCAGCGAGTAGTTGTACCCCAGAGCGATGCCCGACGTGGAGGCGGTTATGAGCACGCAGCAGACTGCCGAGCTGATGCAGCAGGACATGAAGAACACCCAGGCTCTGTGAAGGTTTTTTCAAAGGGGAACGGGAATACTGCTAGCATCTTATGTAACTAAAATGTTATTGCTTGTCACAACCACTCCTACACTTTTCCACCACTACAAAGTGGTGGAAAAAACAGTGTCATTTTATCAACAGAATGAAATATTTTACGGCAATTATATTTAAGGCACACCTAAAATACCACGTTTTTAGATCGCAGTAACTTCCACAGTTATAAAGGAACGTTACGGTAAATGTTCAAGGTTCTGCAACAACTATTGTTGAAAACAATTTCCGAAGGATCAGAAAAGTTTTAAAGCTAAAAAAACACCCTTCAAAAAAAGGAGGAGCTTCTCAATTCTTCGTGAATTAATCGGGATACTATTTTTTATGCATGTACCCCAATTACTCAAAGATCGCTGGTCCGATTTGAAAATACATTTTTTTAGTTTATAAGGGTATACTTTCCCATTTGGCCCATTGTCAACCCGTCCGGATCTGATGATAGGTTCTTGGAGAAATCGAGCTAACTTCTCAAATATTGTAGGCACACCAAAAGCGATTTGGGTATTTTTCATAGTAACTCGTGCATTAGCTCTCGGAAAGCACTACTTGTGAAGTGGAACTGATGACGAAGACCATAAATGGACACCGGAACTCCTCAACAGTACCTATTACGAGAGAGGTCGTATTTGATACCTAGTCCTAACAAGATGTGGACCTATAGCTTCTTTTCCTTCTGATGTCCAGGTGTTACAGAAAACTAACATCAACTGAAGCGAAGCAAGGGCGGGTTCCTAGTCAAAAATATTATTTTCTGCTCAGTATTTAATTTATTTAGTTACTACGCCAATCTAGTAATATACGAAAAAAATGGAATGTAAATAAGAATAAAAATATGTACTTATGTACCTTTGCAACAAATCTAGCATCCATCCGCAAACGGTAAATATGCAGCACATTGTGTCCTACATTCATGACTTCGGACCGCCACTGGATCTGCCATTGAACAGATAATAATTTAATATGACGCACCCTTATATTTATTAAATAGCCTGATTTTCAGTGGCCACTATTTGGTTGACTCCATGAAAACTAGTGTAAATTCATTAAAAAAGACAAGAAAAAAAAACTACTTTAACATAACCTACAGAACAAATCAAAACATGCAATGCAAGTAAAATTTTCAAAGTAATAGGATGAACAAACCAAAATTAAGAACAATAATTAAAAAAATAAAACCGCCATCCATAGATTAACGATTAAGTATGCGTTAAACTGATAACAGAGATATTCATTTTCTTGGGTTCGTGCAGTCGTGTTAAAAAGGAAAGGAAAGGAGTAGTTGTACCCATGGGGCTGGTGTTCTTATCTCTTTTTCTTAAAAAAGAAAACTGAGTATTACAATTTAGCCACAACTTTTCCGAGATAAAATAAAGATCTTAACCGAAAATCTTTTTTTGAGATTTACAACAATAAATGAATTATTTGCGAACGAAGTTGCTGGTAAACATCTGGTAAAGATCTGTGTATTTTACTTTCGTTACAAAAAACATTGTTAATAGAATTATTAAACAGAAAACAAACAAACGAAAGAACTTACAAAATTACTTAAAACTACACTAATCCAACAAACCGCTACCAGTGGGCATTGTTCCTAAAATGCTGGCATCTTTGTACCAAGTAACATAATCTATCACCAATAATTTTCTTAAACAGATATTCTTCTTGCAATTCTACAAATTACATGGCTCAACAGACGCTACTTCTAAATTATTTAGCTTTAATAAATTCCTTATTACGCAGCGAGCTATGTGGTCAAAGGGCCTTTGACTAAACTCCAAGCATAGCGTTCCGTAGCCCGCTTTAAAGAATAACTTACAATTTTGGGGAGAAAATGAGCATTCAGCTAGAAGACACCTTTACTGAGATTTCTGTCGTGCCCATCACAAGGATTTGGCTGGCTCAGAAACAGTTTAATCACATTTATCTCATTTCAAGAACATAATTCCAGACGACTCTACATGACAGGAATATAATGACATCCAAAGATAATTCCACAAAAACTCTACATATCTGCATAGACTGCGCTAGACTTCTCGTGATAAGCGCATAGTCTAACATGAAACCTTTTTCGTACTTGAATAATGTATCGGCATTGTGTAATACTTGGGTAATCATTGATTTAGTATATACTAGATACACAATCAGCACGAAAAAATGGCAAGTCAAAACTACTGCCGAATCGACTTGGGCAGTAGATTTGCTATTAGTCTTGTTCCGACCACAGACAGTGGCAGTTGTCAATCATGACAAAATGTGTGGTGATAAACTGCAAAAATAATAACAAAAAAACAAATAAAAAGTTTGGAATGTCTTATTTTACGTAAGTTCTATTTATTTATAAACGTTTCTAGCTAAAATTATAATGTTTTCATGATTTTTAGGAATTTATTTTGTGCACACAAATTATGACTTACCAAGGAACAAAATTATTATGGAGTAGCTATTACTTTGTTTAATTTTAATATTTTTTATTTTTAAATTTAAGCTTTCCACGAAATCCTCTACGACTTGCAAAATGGGTCGCAATATTAGCACGAGATAGGGGTGAACTATTCAAGGCAAATAAGTCGTCTGTTGTGTGCTTGACCCATTTTCGTACAATTATGTAATAAATTAAACTTATTTCAAGGAAATTAGGTTAGGTTGGGATCGCATCAAAATACCTATATAAAAAGTTCAAAATACATAATGGGTCATATTACATAATGGTCATAATAAGTAAACTTTTCAATATTTTTGAAAGCCCATTGTATAGAGGGTTAGGTTAGGTTTGTTGTATAACAATCTTGAAAAGTTCAAGGTTTCAAAAAAAAACCATTATATATTATGACCATTATGAATTATGACCCATTATGTATTTTGAACTTTATGTACATATTATGATACGTAACCGGTTAGGCTAGGTTGGTTATGATAGGATAAGATCTTGTCTTGTCTGGAGTAAAGTGTAATGTTTTAATGGTTAATTTATGTGTGTATGTATAATTCTTTATTCCAACATAACTTTGAACACCTGAGCCATTTTATATGTGTGTGGTATCGTTAGAATCATTTCACCATTCCAGGTGACAAAGGATACCTAAACGTTAAAATTTGAATAAAAACAATCGACGGGACGGGTTTTTAAACCTTGCTTTACATTAATTTATTCATTATTATTATTGTATATATATAGCTTAAGTTGTGTAATACAATGACAGCATTTATAAAACATGTCAAAAGTTTTTTGTGAAATTTGTAATTTCGTTAAAACTAATACAATATAAATAGAGAAATTCGTCTCCATTCATTCGATGTCCACTTTTGTCATAAATAGTATGATAATGGCGATTTCACTAAAAAGTTTTAAATATTTTAAAACATTAGTTTGCAAATTTGACACTTGAGTGCTAGTACATTGAGTTTTTATTTGCATGAATGTTTAAGGTATAAAATAGCGATGTTAGCATGTATCTGAATGCAGCTATCAATGTCATTTGGGACAGTTTATAATAAAGTTTTGTCCGGGATTGTGTATCTTGTATATACTAAATCAATGTGGGTAATCAATTAATAATAATAATATACTAATCTAATGTAGGTACACATTGTACCTACGTAACGTTATAGTGTGTTTGATGGCATTAAATAGAGCAGAATTAAAAATTAATTGCATAGGCACTATCTTTTGTCCGCTACTTTTCCCACGAATAACTGGGAGTCCCGTTTTTTTTTAAAGGAGGCATTCGTGCACCCATATGGTAAGTGCAATCGAAGATCCATTGACATTTGCATTCTCAAGACTATAATCACAGGATTGCCAATGCGTTGCCAACCCTGAGGACAAGGAGGAATGCCTCTATGCTAGTCATTTCATGGGTGGTTGTGTTATCACCAACCGGAGAACAACATGCGAACACTGCTGCTTGGAGGTATGTTAAGGGATGGCGGTACGGACCGATCGGACCCTGCACAACGTCCTACCTTCACTAAAATCAGACTGTTCGCTATTATTATTGATTAATAATTAATTACACATAGCTTTTTGATTTCCAATACAAATCTTATACGTTCAATCTAAAAAGTATGAGCCAACCAAGAGAGATTTTCTCAACGCCAACAAATACAACATAAACTCACGCCTTCGTTCCCAGAGAGGGGTAGGCAGAGCTACAGAATTACTTACCACTATAAAAACTTGTTGATAATTCTGTAACCACATTTTATGTTTAGCTTTAATTTTTTTTGTTTAGATGTTGAGATTTCCTCTTAGTTGACAAATATATAAATACAATAATTATGATATTAGTTATATCAACCAAAGCATATAGTAACAACAGCCAGTTCTTTAGTGATTCAACTAACATCTTAGTTGATGTATCTAACGTCCTGTCAGACTCGTATGGATTCAAGACGCTTATATGTACAAAAATCACAATCTTCAAAATCACAAGCGACTGTTTTTTTTCCAGCGTTACCTATGTGTTTTTTTCGTGGAATAAATAAACAAAACTAGGTATATAGAAGGCTAGGAGACGCATTTAGGGACCAACCAACTTTGCCAAAAGGAATGGTCTCCTGAATTGAGCAAGTTGCCCCATTAGGGACCGGGTGCTTCTCCGCACTCGTTGACACACATTTGCACCACAAAGTCTTACCAACAGTGACCGACCCAAATTGGTTCATATGTTAGTTGTGTTATTTGTTGTGCTGAATTGCCACTAGGTCAGGATCTAGAATAAAAAGTCTCACAATAAGCATTTGTCTTGTATATTTTGGGAATCATCCTTGGAAGTTCTTTACTTTAATTTCTAACACGATGAAGTTGAGGATTTTGATTACAGATGCAGTGATTAATCCTTTCCCATCGTTTTTTGTACGTTTTTTTGTATTTATCTCGCTTTCTCAATCAGCAAGATAAATACGAACGTATCCGACAAAAAAACGATGCAAAAGTGATATACACTTAATCGATACCTGTAATCTGTACTACTTAAATCCATTCATATGCGTGTTTTTACTCTACAGACCAAGTATGTGGTTAATTCGATCTTTATTTGTATTACAAATTGAGAACTCAGTTACGAAATGCGTAAACATCAAAATAGTTTAGTGTATACATCGTTATTAACTTTTACACAAGTTAACAATAAAACTAAACCTGAAAGACTGAACATCACACAAAATAAGCGTAAGTTTAACGAGATAATGTCATAAAATACAAGACCGATCTCTTCTGAGACCTGATAGCTTTGAAATATCACTTGGTATAGACAAGTTGCATTCTGCAAATGCTTACGACTGTATGAAGCAAACCGATGCAAATAAACGACAGTTTACGTCAATCCTATAGGGTACGAGTACGATTTCATTGTTTTTGTTAACGCTTGCTGATTGCAACTTGTCTGATGCTTGTCAAAGCCCACGAGTAATCACAATTATTCTTTAGATACATACACATAATGTACACTCATACCTTCATTCCCAGAGTGGGATAGGTAAAAAATTGTTGTTAATTCTGTAACCACATTTTGCGCAGTCAGACGAAGATGTTTTTGATTGGATGCTAAGAAAGAATACTAGGGAATAAACATATGAGTTTACTTTAGTTTTGATTCCAAAAGGCTTTTATGTATTTAGTTAGCACACCTGTCACTTACACACTGGTAAACATCTTAGCCTGGGGGCGGATTGCATAATAAAGTACAAGGTAATAGTATTAGTGGTTTTGTATGGATTTTTATAATAGCTTAGCTTTTACTTTTTATGCAATAGTGGGACCCCTGTTTGTGCAAAATGTGGTTACAGAATGAAGATAAAGTTTATAGATATTTATTTAATTAAATCAACATAAAACAAACAAACGAAAGAACTTACAAACTTACTTAAAACTACACTAATCTAACAAACCGCTACCAGTGGGCATTGTTCCTAAAATGCTGGCAGCATTGCCACGCTGAATGGCAATGCTTAATCTTTGTGCCAAGTACAAGTTTTTAGAGTTGTTAGTAATTCTGTACTTCTGCCTACCCAACTCTGGGAAGGAAGGCGTGAAGGTATGTACTTACGAGTATATATTTTGTATGTTAGTGTAACTGGTTGGTGGTTTTGTGTAGGTATTTGATATGGTTAGTTTACTTGTTCGGTTGTAATTAGGTATTTGGATTTGGTAAGTAAACGCAATCATAGACTGCATGAATTTTCTCCTACATTTCATTTAAAAGAAATTTCGCAACGCGGTACGTAAAATCTTGGGCTATCATTAGTCTTATCAATACTTACCGAAACTAAAGGTATTCAATGTTCAGCAAAAATAGTTTTCGTTGAAACGATTTCGACTTCACGAGCATGTTTTTACGCAAAAAATATTCGTCAGTGACACTGCTACGCGTAACTAACAAATTTATGATAGAGGAAAATAAACCTTATCGTCATTTTAAAAAGGTGCATTTTGCTTCTGATTAAAAATGTTACTTACGCGGTTTTGTAGTTTCACCGACGTATGTGTTTACTTCGATTTTACATAAAGATGACCAACAAATATACACACGGTCGCGGTTATATTGTTACTTTACTAGTTAGACAACAACTTGCTAACGTTTTAAGGTTACCAAAAGGGAACATATTCTTCTCGTATTCTATGCTACCTTGGTTAAATATGCCGTGAAGGTTAGCACAAAAGGCGTAACCACAGCCATGACCTAACTAGTATTTCACTAAGCTTTACCGGTGAAGAAATAAGATCGAAATTGTTCCAGCATTTACTGTCGTGACAGAGCCGGCTCGTATAAAAAATTCAGAGAGCCCTTGTTTAGTCGGTCTTTTGATTTACTACCTATCATGAAACTAAGGAAACTAGACGCTGAAAGAAACGAGTAGTTTTTGTTTACCATAAATTGGGCTTATAATAAAAACTCCATTTGAGAAATAAGAACCTCTTCGTTTTTAGGGTTTCATAGTTAAACAAGGGACCCTTTTAGAGTCGCTATCTCTGTCTCTGTGAGTGTCCGTAGGTCTGTCTCTCTGTCTATATATGTTACTATTTTTTTCTTAGAAACTACCTGAGTTTACAACGCTGTAAACAAACAAATATTTATAAGCACACATGTTTTATTGCTTTTGTGACGACATTATAAAAGCAAATATCAAAATATGTGTAAATGTTCGGAGTAATACCAATCGTTTTAAAACACTGGTTCAGTACAATTAACTGTTATTGTCTAAAGGTGGGTCCACATTTGAGACATTTCATTGTAAAATGGTTCCGTGACCGTGTCAGTAGGTACCGGTTATGAGGACCGTATTTGACATGTTATGACGTGGTACTGTCGCGATGTGCCACATCCCGAGCTCATGATTTACACTGTCCTCATTAAGCATAACAAGTCTTGTTGATCTGCCACGCTGTCCGATCAAAAATTAAGGAAATATTTCTTTTCGAGAGTATAAGAGTAAATATAAGCCTGCGGGTTCTCCTTCAAATAAATAATTAAGGTAAGACTGCGCCGAGCGTGCGCCGGATGTACAGTGGCGCTCTCATTACTTTTATTGTGTTTTGTAATAAACAAAGTATTTTCTTGAAATTGGACGGTATGTTTTTGTACTACAAATGAAAATACAACGTATAGGGTATATCACATAGTTTAATAACAATTCATCTTCGAGTTATCAACTTAACGGAAAAAAGTGGCCACCTTTTCCCTACTAGGGTAATTGTTACTAAAGTTTGTTACGTATCCTATAAATTGTTTTACTTACGCTACAAAAACGTATCGTCTGATTCCAAGGAAATTCTTTAATTAATTAGAAAACACAATAATAGTAATGAGGGCCCCACTAGACGCTCGGCGTTTGCTCGGCGCAGTCTTAAGTGTTATCCCTGTTCTTTTCTTTCTGTCACTTAATACCTAAAGAGTGAAACAATGGGAAGGTGTTAAAGGTATTCGTTCGATAGTATTTTCTGCTTCAGAGTAACCCTCATATTGCCCAAAAAAAAAACATCGGATGAAAGAGGTACCCAACTTAAAAATCAGTTATTACGAAATCGTTAGTGACGACTACATTATGTAGGTATAGTTGATTTGTTATTTTTATTATTTTGTTTATAATCCGCATTTAGGCACTTAGACAAACTAAGAACTAAGCTTGACAACGATTAACTTATGAGATCAACACACAAATAATTCCAATTAATTATTAATTAATTATTGCCCATTCCGAGTTTGAACTCGAAACCACTAGTTTCGTAGGCAGGGTCACTACCAACTAGGCTTATTAGGTACTTCTTTTGCAATCAATCAATACCCTACATCATTTGCTCAAACAATACATTATTTGATTTTTCACTTTTTATTTTTACACTGACGATCTAATTGTGAATTTCCAATGCAAAATACATGACTATTACTCTTAGCTACTACAACAGTTAGGTACTGCCCTCTCGTCTGTTATTTGCACCACATGCCGACATCAAAGGTCACGCGTCGACGGGTTTCTCAAACATACCATACACACATTACACACCCGTAGTTAATAAATTAGCCGGGCTCAGCTGCCTTTCATAAGGTCAAAGAAAATAATGTTATAAAATCAGAAACTGACAAAAGAAATGTAACCCAAAGTAAATTAACCCTAAAAATTGGTACGCTGTTGTTTCCTTTTTTAGGTTTCGTTATCAAACTAAGAACCCTTAGTTTTACCATGTCTGTCTGTCAATTTATCTGTCTGTTCGCTTTTTTTTTAGAAACTATCAAATTCAAAAAGAAAAATGTAACGATTTTTATGGACACACATGTTAAGATTTTTATATTTTTATGGACACACATGTTGTGAGACCAACATAGAAGTAAGACTTTTTTTTTTATGGACACATTTTGTGTCATCGGCACAGGAGTAAGATTTTTTTGGACACACACGCTGTGTCACCGTGGTCGAACGTGCTAAAAATATATACTTGTGACACTATTTGTGTAACTTATCGTATAAAAAATAATTTCTTTTACTGAAATTGTACCTGTCTGATTCTTACTCATTATCTTATTAAAAATTTACTGGCAGAAAAGTAATAATAATAACTCAGTTCATAATCCTGGTCACGGCACCAAGTGGTAGGTATAGATATAATGTTACGTTATTACAAATAGAGTTTGTCTAAACAACTCTCGTTAGAGCCTAAACTGAAACGGATTATATTTGTAAATTAAACGGTCTTATCTAGACCGTTACATACTCAACCCTCCTATCGCTGATGGAGTCAAAGAGTTTATTACCACTTGTTGCTAGCAGGAAGTGGACGAAGACGAGAAGCGTCGAGCGGCGCCTGCGGCAATATCCACCGACACGCCATTGTCACATTAAGCTGCACGTTCAGCGCCAGAGTCACTTATATTCATGTTATGCCTACATAAGTTGCTTTACTAAGATTTTATTTCAGTTTATTTTTTCCAATATTGCAATCGTATTGCCTTTAATTAATAAGTTTATTAAGTAAGGGTTATCAATTATCATCACGTGAAGTTTGAGTGCGCACCTACTTATGTTTAAGAGTAATCCGAAACGAACGCTGATTTATTAAAAAAATGTTAAGCCCACGTAACTCACGTTTTATAGAATTACGAGTAAATATTAATATCAGTGGGCGAGGATTATCTCAGAGTACCGTTTATGCATATTTGACCTTTAAAAGTGTTTTTTTTTTTAATGATATTTTAATATCAGTCAGCAATTTTGTTCTTAATTATCGTATCTGGGTTCTTATTATATACTGATTTTATTCATAAATTTGCGCTCGCTGTGAAAAGAAAAAGTCGGAATGGCGCAATGTTGACAAACTTCGTTTAAAATAGAAACAGTAATCCGCAAACTATCTACCTAACGGGATAGATAGGATAGGACAGCCATATAGTGTTATTAATCCACGATGGCGCACCCCACCGCTCGAATTGACGTTTGCATATAGTCGAAGTCAGAACCTCTTTTACCACTTTTCGACTCTATTTGTATTTTGTTAAGGTTTAAAGTTTAAATACGGTAACTAATGGACTTATTTGATCGACTTTACGTAAGATTTATTAAGCGACGACGACCTACTATTATAAGGGGTTATACCCTTGAATCACCGACACTCACTTCATAGAATGTTTCAAGTTGCCGTATTTTCATTTTATCGACAGGAACACATCTCTACTTAGTATAAAACAAAGTCGCTTCCCGCTGTCTGTCTGTCCCTATGTATGCTTAAAACCACGCAACGGATTTTCATGTGGTTTTTTAAATAGATAGAGTGATTCAAGAGGAAAGTTTTTATGTATAACTAGCTTCTACCCGCGACTTCTTCTGCGTAGATTTCGATTATCGTTATTCCCTCGGGATTTTTTCAATTTTCCGGGATATAAAGTAGCCAATGGGTTAATCCTAAATTTTAAAATTCTAAATTTCATCCAAATCCGTCCAGCCGTTGCATCGTGAAGGAGTAACAAACACCTACACACACAAACTTTCTCATGTATAATATTAGTAGGTTAATTTCTGTTTTATATACGGGTGTTGAGGAAAACTCACATAAACTGAAACGAAGCGAGGGCGAGTAGTAGACGCTAGTAGAGTTATACTTTTTTGGTGCGAACACTGCTTACCTAACCTCCGTAACCCATCCTTAAGATAACTCAAGAACAATAAAGCTTCATCGGAAATTAGCTTGTACACACATCAACACATAGCTATACACTTCAGAAATCTGAAATATTGCATGAAAGAGAGTCGCACTAGAATGCGTATGTTGTTGACATAATACACATATGTATACATAATATACATCTCGTTCTTTTTCTCTCTGCTCTGTCTTTAATGGTTAGTAAGGGCCTGTTGTTTGATCAGTAGTTAAACTAACTAATTGTTAAAATTTGAAAAAGGAATCGAAAATTTTAAGGAATATCAAGAAATGTGTCAAATTTTCAATTCCTTTTTCGAATTTTAACAATTAGTTAGTTTAACTACTGATCAAACAACAAGCCCTTAGCATCGAAATATAATAAGTATGGAAGAGTAATCGACGCTCAAAATCTGCCCCACTGACTTAGTGCCGGCGGGGGTGGAGCTAAGAATGAGTGCCGAACTGTCTATCAGTCGACTTTCTGACGTAGTGTCAAACAGTCGTTTACAATCACAAAAGAAAAAAATCGATATTAATGATTACCGGATTTAAATGACGCTGCAACCATGCCAAGTTGCATTGTAAATTGGTGCAGGACCTACGCAGATTCAAAACAAAGCGATATTTATTTTCATTAGTGAGATATTGAATTTTTAATATTCCCATACCAAAATGTCATGGCCGATGTTATGCAATATATCTTTGAAAAATGTGAATTACAAGCAACTACTTCGAATGAATAGGAAATTGAATTTTATGTCATCTTTACTATCGTTAGTTTATGTACATAATAAAAAAAACGAAATATGACCTTTTTAAGTTTTCCAAAAAATGAAGAACGCCGTCTGGCTTGGGTGGATGCAGTTCGTCGCGAATTGCGAAACGAGAATTGGATGCCTAGCAAACATTGCAGGATTTGCAAATATAAATAATAATAATAATAATCTGTCTAATACGCTTTACTTGTCGATTGTGAAACAGGCGGTTAATATAAATTATACTGTCACGTATCTTTATGCCTATAAGAATGAAAAAGGGGTTGCAATATATTTGGCACTTAAGATGCTAAAGACTATTTGACGCTGACTACTCTTACAACATAATATCTTCTGATATACTATTTTACAACTTTATAATAGTGTAACATAAGTATGTTAAATCTCTTCTCTTCTTCTTCTTCGTACGGTCAATCCTGCATTTTCCTATAGATTAAGGTTGGTATTTTGAAGCCAGGTTACAGCCTCCGGTGTCATCCTGTTCAGTCCCTCCATTCCAGCAGGGAATTTTTCGTTTGGGCACTCGTTTGTGAGGTAAATGATTCAAGGGGACAATCATTCAATCATATAAAAAAATATTAATACATACATACACATACATAAACTCACGCCTTTATTCCCAGAGTGGGATAGGCAGAGCTACAGAATTACCAACAACTCTAAAAACTTGTTAACAATTATGTAACCACATTTTGCACTTTTGCAGTGTATTAGTGACAGGTTGCAAGCCCATCGCCTAACAGTACTACACGCCTTTATTCCCTTAGCCGTCTCTTTCGACATCCACGGGAAGATATGGAGTGGCACTATTCTAACCCGGCAACCACACTATTCAAAAAAATAATAAAAATAAAAATAAAATTCATTATTCAATTACTGTGTTGTTTTTGTATTAAACCATCCACGTCAAATGTTGAAAGGCATGGCCGCGTTCAAATAACCCTTATGAAAAAAAAAATTGACCAATGGAAATCTTGTGTCAGAGAGCTTATAAAGTTATAACCAATTGCAGATTTTTGTCTTTCAAACGGTATAAAACCTTACTGAAATTACTGTCTACTCAAACGTTATACCAGCATCTGACATAAATGACTTCATACCTTAACTCAATTAATATTTAGTTGATTATTGAAACCACTCGATACATAAGATCTTTTCATTTCAAAAAGTGGGCGTTTTGGAGCGGATTTGTCAGTCGTTTTTGTTAGACGTTACTCTTCCATACTTATTATATTTCGATGGCCCTTAGGTGTGATGTTGTGTGTACTATTAACTTATTAAAATATAATTTCCAGCCAGCGACAGCATCGTCAGTGCTCCTGCTGCACCTCGGCGTGGTGGGCGCGATGGCGAGCGGCGCCACACTGTGTGGCAGCGGCGCGTGCGCGTGCGGCGCGCTGCTGCACGCGCTGCACCCGCTGCAGCTGTGGACGGTGTGCGGCCTGCACGCGGACCGCGCCGCCGCCATCGCTGCACCGCTGCACTATGCTGCTATTGTCTCTGCCAAGAAGGTAATTATTAACCTAAAATAAAATGGGATTAAGCTACAAACTAAGCAGTGAGGCTACACAAGTTCATCATCATCATCATCATGTCAGCCAAAAGACGTCCACTGCTGGACATAGGCCTCCCCCAAGGCTCTCCACTCAAACCGGTCTTGTGCTTTTCGCATCCACTGCGTTCCCGCGATCTTCACAAGGTCGTCACTCCATCTTGTTGGAGGCCTACCAACAGCTCGTCTCCCGATCCGCGGACGCCTCTCAAGAACCTTCTGACCCCATCGGCCATCAGTCCTGCGAGCAAACACAAGTTGCTTCACGATAAAGTAAGTACACTTTTTTTTTATCAATACTCGTAATGGGTTGCGTTACTTGCGTTCGACCTCAGTCTCACCTGATGTTAGGTGACCACGAGGTTGAAGGTGGTGCGCGCTTACTCAGAAAATGCTTTTGCCTCACTATTGCCTTGAAAACACCAAGGTTATATGATATGGGAATACAGACGCAGGGAGAGCGTCCCACTCCATGGCAGTGCGAATAAGAAACAACGCTCAGCAAACCGCTGCGTGCGCAACCTTGGGTATTCTACTACTCGTACATGTGGATTGGAACCCTCTCAGCGTCGATACTCTATTGTTTATTAGCTCCCATTTTCACATTTATGTATTTAGTGGGATATCATCACATCATTTTTGGGACAAGCTTTTACTGCTTTTTTTGCACAGTCATCATCTACTTGTCAAGACGATTTTAACAAGCCCTAACACGACCGGTTTATCATTTGTAATTTGGGAGTTCCTATGACCACTCTAAGTCTCCATCATCAGACCAGCTCGATGGTACTATATTATTGCATTATCATCAGAACTGAAGGCGTATGCAAATTTTCAGCTTCATCGGAGACCGGGAAGGGGGTCAAATTTAACCAAGATTTATTTATAGTATGTAAGGGACATACATACATATACATACTTACATACATTGCAAGATAAATAAAAGTTTTTAAAAACCAAGTCGCTTCCCACTGTCTGTCTGTCCCTTTGTATGCTTAGATCTTTAAATCTACGCAACGGATTTTAATGCGGTTTTTTTTTTATAGATAGGTAGGTACTTATAAAGTTTGGGGGAACTAGTTTATGTAGTCTCAATATATAAACCAAAAATGGTGTGTTTATGTTAAATCTCACCTTTAGAATTATAGTGACCTAATTCAAAATTTATTTCTTTCAACTTCGAGTCATAAATTTATTACTATAGAGACCTAACTCGAAATTCAAAATTTGTTAATTAGGTCACTATAATTCTAAAGATGCGAAATATTTTTTGAGTTATTATGTTATGAAGTCGCACCTTTAGAATTATAGTGACCTAATTCAAACTTTCTTTCTTTCGACTTCGAGTCATACATTTATTACTATAGAGACCTAACTCGTAATTCAAAATTTGTTAATTAGGTCACTATAATTCTAAAGATGCGAAGTGTTTAAAAGTTACTCCAAATGGATCGTGTAATATTTATTACACACGGGTGCCGCTCGCCAGGTCTCTTGTCTTGCCTCGAACTTGGCTTGACAGTAGACACGATCCCGCATGTCTCGATTAATCAGTTCATTAGGTATCTGATTGACATATGGGTCAGGCCACCAAAAATTGTACTTTTTCTACTTTTTACACGTCCTATACAGGTATATGTTAATAACTTATAAATAGTTTACTTAAATAGGTTAGTCTAGTAACCATGACGTAATGAGAAATACATTTTAATGTAAACGCTGTTTAAATTCGACAAATCGTACCAATATTAATTATTTAACATATTTTCAAAAATTGATGTTTTTTTTCTTCATACTAAAAACACGTGTCCAAAACTTACCTTAAGACTTTTACGTGCAAGATTATATTTAAAACAACACCTTTTACAGAATGGAATAACTTTAATTTACTTCATTATATTATTTTCTCGGTAATGACCGTTTATTATTAACGTTATTACGAATTATTACATATAACATATGTACATGAAACGCTTGGTCCGGCAATATGTTGTCTCGAGAGTTACATTGCGAGCGTTACGAAATATTTGCTTAATTTCCATGTCTCCAAAGTTCCAAAACCAGTGTTAATATGGCAACACTAATGCTCGTCCTGCCAAAAATTTAAAAAAAAGAAATGTCAAACAATTACCGCCAACAATTTGAGATTGAATGTGTGAAGATTAAGTTGTCCACGTAAGTTTATTGTATTTATTTACTGATTTTTATGTTAAATTGTAATTCTTTTGTGTTTTAATCACTGTTGCTCATTGCTACATTCGTAATGTTGTGAATTAACCATTAATTGAGTCTTTACGGTGGATTTATTTAGAGACATCACAATTTTAGATTACGGCCGCAAGCTTTTTCTGTCGCGAGAGTTACGGAGTGTTACTAGGAGAGTTACCAAGCGTTACTGCGAGAGTTATCGAGAGTTACCGAGAGTTACCTTAAGCTGGTTTCACATGAAGGTAAAACTATTAATAACCCTTTTATAATATTTATTAATTTGATAATTATGTTACCTATTTCGAATAAATTTCTAGACTCATAAATGTATGTCAAATGAGGTTATATGTATTTACTAATATTATTAAGTGGGTTAATTGATTTCTTTTACATTTCGCACTGTTAGATCAAAACAGGAGTAACTCAAAATAGAACTGTATTTTAAAATCAACTTTAATACAACTTCTATGAACTTCAAACAAAACTAGCAAGGACACTGTTTTGATCAAGCAGTGCGATTTGTCCCTTGATTTGATGGTCTTTTCTGTATGGGTAGTGAGTGAGGATGCTTTTACGTTATTTTCAGATGGCTCCCTTAACTGCCGCTGAAAAACAGAAAAAGTACAGAGATCGTATGCGGCAAACTAATCCTGAAAAATATTCCAACACACTAAAAAACAATGCAGAAAGAAATAGGAAATACAGAAAGAAGTTAAAAGAAAGTACTACAGAAGAAGAAAAAAACGAGCATAGACTACAATGGCGAGAAAGAAAACAAAAACTAAGGAAGAAGGACTCTAACAATACGCTTTGTGACGAACATAAAAAGATTGCGGAGCAGAAAGCATGGAAGAAAAAAATTTACAGAATGTGGAAGGCTAAAAAAGACCAGTCTGATAGAAGAATAAATTTATTGAAGCGGAAAGTTGA
This sequence comes from Acleris laterana, assembly GCA_963966035.1. Taxonomy (NCBI): domain Eukaryota; kingdom Metazoa; phylum Arthropoda; class Insecta; order Lepidoptera; family Tortricidae; genus Acleris; species Acleris laterana. The sequence continues at coordinate 13,156,209 of OZ014443.1, read as the reverse complement.
TAGCCTTCGAAAGCAAGTTGCCCGACTGAGACAAAGAAATGTTCAGTTAGAGGAACTACTATGTCAACCAAAAGATTCAGATGAAAATATAATAACCCATGAGAATGATACGACTACAAATGAGAATAATATGACACCACTATCTAAATCTTGCTCTTTTATTGATCAGAATTTACCTAATGTGACAAGTGAAGAAAAAGAAAAAGTCAAAAGAGTCCTTTTAGACCACAACATTTTGACAAATGCGGTACAAAATGCTTATAAAAATACAAAAAGTAATGATGAGCGTAACATTTTTAAAGGAATGACGGAAAACGAATATGTTACGAAATACAAAATGAAGAATAAACTAACATTGATATTGGGCCTAAAAGGGAAAGCACGACGTATTAAGCAATCTGAAAAAAAAAGACACACAAAAATAGTGGATGAAATAAGGCAATTTTATGAAAGGGATGATGCAAGTCGAGCTACCGCAGGAAAAAAAGAAGTGAAAACGTTGAAAAAAGAAAAACGACAGCGACGTTATTTACTCAAAACTCAAAAAGATCTTTTTAAAAAATATAAAGATGAAGGCGGTAAAGCAAAATATTCTACGTTCAAAAAACATAGACCATTTTATATTCTGCATCCAAAACTCACTAACAGAGACACATGTGCATGTATTAAACATGAAAATTTCATGCTAAAAACTAACAAACTATATACTTTGGGAATGATCGATACCAAAAATGTGGATGATATCGTTGCAAAAGTACTGTGCGATCCTAATTCGAAAGATTGTGCCTATAGACAATGTTCCACGTGCCGTGATAAACTTATCACTTTTGATTGGGCTACTCACAGTAAGGATGAAATGGTTGTATGGGAAGAATTTGCACGCGAAAAACATGAATATGTCGATAAAAGCAGTGGAAACCATAAAACTACTGAAAAAATGGTTAAAAGGGAGAACAGCGACACAATAATTTCATTAACTGATACATACAATAATGATTTTAACACATTCAGTAAACATATATACAATATTAAACATCAATATGCTCAATATTTATCCTGCATTAAAAATTTGACACCAAACGAAGTTGCAGTGCACATCGACTTTTCAGAAAATTATACGTGCAAATACGCAAAAGAAGTACAGACCATGCATTGGGGAGCATCTAAAGCACAATTTACTCTACATACCGGAGTGATATATGCCAAATACAGAGCACCTCAAACGTTTGCATCCATTTCTCCGAACAATGAACACGGACCAGAGGGAATATGGGCACATCTGACACCAATTTTAAATTACATCAGACAGACATTACCGAGTGTCACTGGAATCCACTTCTTTTCAGACGGCCCAACAAGTCAATATAAGCAAAAGAAAAACTTTTACTTCTTCTCTAAGCTAACAGAAGAAATGGGATTCCAAAATTCTACTTGGAATTTTAGTGAAGCTTCGCATGGAAAAGGAGCCGCCGATGGCGTCGGTGCCGCAATAAAGCGACGTCTTGATAACCGTGTTTCACAAGGTCTAGACATACCAAATGCTGAAACTGCTTACGATGTCCTGCAAAAATCTGATTCATCAGTTTTGACCTTTTATATACCACAGGAAGCTTTTCAAAATTACTCAGTATTAGAAGATTTGATACCAGTACCTCAAACAATGACTTTGCATCAAATCGTTAAAACGGAATCAGTTAATACTATCAGATGTAGATGTCTTAGTTGTTTTTGTTGCGACGTGATTTCTTTCAAAGGTTCCTGTAATTGCCTAAATATCAGATCTCATATGCTTTACAAAGAACAACAGCAGCCTACGGCTTCGAAACGAAAAAGGAAAAGTAGCTTAGAGATGAATAGTTTTGAGAAGAAGAAGAAAATTCAAATGGATATCACCAAAAATGAAAAAAATATCAGTAATAAAGTCCAGATCTTGTCCGAAGTCAGTTACTTACCTGAAAACCAAGGCTATATAGACTTGAAAACATTTGATGCATCACAATTCAATACGATTTCCGTAAAAAATGATATTTTAAGAATTAAAAACAACATAACACCTGACAATATTTACCAGAATCCTGTTCCATCAACATCAAAGGAAGGTTTAAAAACTATAAAGAAATCTGAACAGAAGAGTTTAAGACGAAAGCGGCCACATTTTAGCGACGACTCTTCAGACACAGACAATGAAAACTTTTCTCTTCACGACTCTTCGGATTATTGTGATGAAGAAGAGTTTTTAGATGAAAAGTATTTAGATAATACACAAAAAGACAAAGAAAACGAAAATAAAATACCAAAAGAACAAGAAGAAAACAAGACTACGGAACATGACCAAAGAGTACCAATAGAAGAGGAGAAAAAGACTATGGGATCTGAAAATATAATACAGAGAGAGAAAGAAATACAAACTACAGGACTTGAAAATAGAATACAATTAGACGAAGAAGAAAACAAGAATACCGAACATGATCAAAGAGTACTAATAGAAGAAGAGGAGATAAATACTACAGGACCTGAGAATAAAATACAAGAAGAACAAAAAGACAACACAACTACGGAATATGACCAAAGAGTACTAATAGAAGAAGAGGAGATAAATACTACAGGACCTGAAAATAAAATACAAGAACACCAAATTGAAAGCAAGAATATGGAATATGACCAACGAGTACCAATAGAAGAAGAGGAGATAAATACTACAGGACCTGAAAATAAAATACAAGAAGAACAAAAAGAAAACAAGACTACGGAATATGACCAAAGAGTACTAATAGAAGAAGAGGAGATAAATACTACAGGACCTGAAAACAAAATACAAAAAGAACAAAAAGAAAACGAGCCTACGGAACATGACCAAAGAATACCTAAAGAAGAGGAGAAAAAGATTACGATAGCACAAACAGTAAATAAATTTGAAATTATGATAACCGAAAATAGACTTCAAATAGATGGAAAAAAAAATAAACGAAATATTGTTCAAATTGGAGAAGAAAGCGAGTTGCAAGAAGGTGACAGTGTGATCGTTAAATATTACGAGAAAATGTCTTGGAAATTCTACATAGGTTTTATTGAAGATGTGCGAAAGGCAGATAATATGAAAATGTATCAGATATCTTTTTTGAAAACTATTAAAAATCCACTAAAGTTTGTCAAACCTCGAAAAATTGATAGGGATTTCGTTCCAATAACTAATGTTGTTAAAAGAGTTAATTTAATACTCAGCTCCAAAGAATACGTTTTAAAAAACGAGTTTGATAAGATTTATTTTCATTAAATGATCATTCTTTTAAACCTTGTCACAATTTTTTAGTTTAAATAAAAGTACTAGTAAAACTTATACATTTGTCCTTTTATTGTAAGTATAAGACCACACCATTACAATGTCATAATTATATTATTAATTTTAAACATTAAAAATCACTACTAAGTTTAATTAAAAAAAATGTAAACATAGCTTTATAATGTCTCGAGCGTTACTACTTGTCACGTACGTTACTGTGTTACTGTCTCGAGAGTTACATTTACAATTTTTGGTGGCCTGACCCATATGCAAGAAATACATGGCATGATACACTGATGCATAAGTGCCATAATACACGACGCGAATAAGTAATTGTTAGTAAAACATCCTGAACATTCGCAATTATAAATAGTTAATGAAAACGGAGAATTACCTCTAAATCGCACTTTAACTAGAAGTAGGTCATATTTTCCGCGTTAGTTTAATGCAGTCCGATTTGATCATTCTGTTTTCATTCCGTTGTATTGCGAACCTGCGCAGAACATTGTGTACAAAGAATAACTTAGTAATATTCTACTTCGGCGGGCAAGAGTTGTATAGGTATTTAAAGAGATGGGTCGAAAAACGAAAGACGTACTATTTGCCTATCAGTGAAATACTGATACTTACTCATGTTTTTATTGCCACTTCTCTGACACTAAATAGGCTACGTAGGTTAATTGAACAAACCTTGTCTGTTTTGTACGTATTATGGTCACATTTCGATATACATTGATAAAATTCTATTGTTTCTTGTAGATTGACCTTACTTTATTATGTTTCAAAATCGGGTCAAACAACGCTCCATGTTTTTTGTTGTTGCAGGTTATTATAAGCGTGGCGAGCGGCTGGCTGGTGATGGGAGCACTCCTGGTCCCGCTGGCCGCGGCGCACCCCCCGCTGGTGTTCAGCGCGGGGCTCGGCAACTGCGCGCCCGACTGCGGCGCCGGCCCCGCCGCCCTCGGCTTCTGCCTCGTCTACGCCCTACTCACCCTTGTCCTCCCGGTCTTACTCGTACTCCTCTGCAGCCTCAAAATCCTCCGCATAGCCCGCTATCATCGCCACAGAATCGCAGCCGCCATCTACGAAGTCACCTTATCCGCGCAAGTGACCGTCACACACCAACGAAACCCGTTCTCACCACCGCCACCACCTCGCCGCAGAGCTCTATCCGCGATAATACAGCCACTCGGCTCCTTGGCGATCCTCTACTTCCCATACTACTGCGTGTTGATTTGGCCGGCTGTCGCTATCCCTCCGCAACCAGTAGCTGCCATATCGGCAGCACTGCTTGCAGCTGCGCCACCAGTTAACAGTATCTTGTATGGCATCCGGAGCCGACCACTACGAGATTCGCTGAGGAATTATCGAAGGAAACGAATGACAAAGAGCGAGGTGACTCAGGAAATTCAGGCGAGGACTCCAAGCGCGTGTGGGTCGAGACGACCGTCTCTATCAGCGGGGTCTGGTTGCGTGCGGCCGCCAACGACGAGGAGGCTGTCAGATGCGGCGGTGATGGGGATACGTGGGTCGGAGCGACCCGCGCAGCGCGCTGCGTCTTGTAATATGCTGCAGGATTCTCAGAATGAGGAAGTGCCGCGGCAGCGTGTGTCGGCGATTCCGATAATCCGCGCGCCGCCTCACGTGGTGTTGGGGCGTGCTCTGGGGCTGGAGGAAGGAGCGGCACGCGATCGGCGGCGGCGGCGCTCGCCGCGCATCACGGTGACGCGAGCCATGTCGGACGAGAGCGAGTCGCCAACGCGGCGGCCGCTGTGCCGGCAGCAGTCGCGCTCCAGCGGTGCGCTCCTTGGAGGCATGTCCTTCTCCCCCGCGCTCTCCGAGCACGGCAGCCTGGACCGCTCCGCTGACGAGCACGAGCAGCTCCTCCTCTCCTGGCCGCAGCACCAGCCGCAAGTCAACACATACGACGCTTTATAAATGGGTATTATAGAATAACTAGATGTGCGTATAAAGACAATAACTGAGTGTGCGGTTCGAAATGAGTCAGCTTCGGTGTTTCAACGTATTATTTTAGTCGCTTCGTACCGGACCGTCTCCTCTTGACCCTCCTGACCAAACTGTGACCAAATTTAAAAGTTTCCTATGACTATTTATTAGGTATTGTATCGTAGTCGTAATGATTTCTTCTACAGGGTTCCTTCATATCGTTAGCTTTACTACTGAAGTATTACTTTAGTGTGTATTTCTAAAGATTTTATTTTTGAAGTATTCCATAGGTTTAGAAAGAGTTTAATGAGATTGTTGAATTTATTTTTATGTCTCCTACTGGGATCTACAGGAAGGCAAAAACAAATGCCAAAATTTAAGGAAATCACCTTTTAAATATTCAATATAGCATGTTTTACTCATTGGACAAGTTATCTTATTTTAAACTTATAGTACTCACTCATTATGTAGTTTATTACTAAGTTCTTTTTGGAAAAAAATGCGTCAACGATGGCCATGTTGATTTGCTATTAAAATACAGGATGTTTTTTTTCATAGTTCACTGGTTGGATTCCTGATTACGGCAGATGTTTTATTCAATATTATTTTTCACGCGGTCAAAATGACCTCTCTATAGTATTACTGGTAGTTTCCCTCTATGTGGTGTTTACTTGCCGTTATGTTTAGGAAGTTTAGGTGATGCCTAGGCACGCCCGCGATGTCTATTGTACTTAGTCCGACCGCGCTTGCTCGACGCGCCGTCCAACTCGCTAGTTAATTGAGTGTTAGACACTCGCTTTACCTCACGTACGGGTACTTCGCCACAGCTCATGCCTCAAATAGATTCTGTCCGGCAAAATATGTTGGGGAAATATATTTTAGAATATATTGAAAGTATTCGCTGCACCAAAGAATAAACTTTGTTATTTTGTATAATATTTTCGCGAACTCGGACGATGGTGACGGAATCTCTTTGTCAGTGTTTTTATTGTTAGATAGAAATGTTCTAAACTGTAAAGTAGAAGTAATAGTATGTCTTTATGTATGGTGAAAGATTTAAATATCGTTATATTATGGTAAATGTTTGCGTAGAGATAAACATAATTTGTTATTCTAGTCAAAGAGCTGTTTTACGATATATGTGTTAATTTGTAATTTATCCTAAGTGAATAAGTAATTAAACACGAAAATTAACTTGTTTTGTTTTTATTTTCACGATTATTATACATCAAATGGAAAAAAAGTTGATAAGTTGTTTCATAAATATACCTACCTATACTACTTACCTACGGTTTCATGAAATACAGCATGTTTTTTTAATGCCATGGTGAAGGTGTATGAGCCACTTGATGGTAAGTGGGATTGTGACCCATAGACATTTTTGGTCTCAATCATAGATTTAAAAAATGAGGTAAAGTATTAACTGTTTTTACAACAATTTATAATAAACCCATAATCAACTTATAAAAGTGGTTCATGATACCTTCCTGTTTTGTATTTAGCTATGTTGTTATTATTTCTTTACTGGCAAGAAAGGGAAAGAATGAGAGCCAAAACATTATATTACCTGCCAATGTCGTGTCATTCGTTAGACAACACGCTGTTCAGTTATAAAGTAACAATAACAACAGAATAGGCCACATAATTATAAACTAGTACAACAAACCAAGAATTCACCAGTAAGCCAAAGATATCGACTTCGTAGAAATATACCTAAAACCTAGGAATCCCATGATTCGCCGCGTTAATTAAGTCATCGTAAACAGACTAATTTATGTTGTATTTACAAATCGACATCCGTCGGTTTGTAATAAACTAATAAATTCCAGTTTTAATGTGACTGTAAACGATCTATTTTACTTTGGCTTTGTAATCTGAGGTTCAATTCTACTCGGTAAAACCATATTGCTTTTGGTATGTTATTGTAATGTTTTTAACTCTGCCGTTTAATAAACCTACGCTGTCCGTCCGTCCGTCCTACCTTGAAAGACCTGAAACTTTTAAACCGTAGGTAATAGATACGGGTTGCATTTTTTTTATCATGTGTGTTATTACAACGGATTTACTAACAAATTAAAAAAACAAAGTGAAATAAGAAAGGGGTGTAGGAACGTTTTTTTTTCATCGAATTATATATTTGTTCTGTCGTAAAAACGGCAAAACATTCAAGACGTGACAAACCTTAAAGAAAAACAACAAACAACAACGACGCGCTGGCTTAGTGGGTAGTGACCCTGCCTACGAAGCTAGTGGTCCTGGGTTCGAATCCCGGTAAGGGCAGATATTTGTGTGATGAGCGCGAATATTTGTTCCTGAGTCATGGATGTTTTCTATGTATTTAAGTATATATTTCTCTATATAAGTATTTATATCGTTGTCTAGTACCCATAGTACAAGCCTAGAGCTTAGTTTGGGACTAGGTCAATTGGTGTGAAATTGTTCACTTATATTTATTTATTTTTTATTTATTTAAATACGAATAATTGGTCAAGAATGATGTACCTCTAGGCTCGCGCTGATTCGTTTTGAAATCGTATTAAAATTGGAATTTAATAATACATACTGTACCGCGGTGCGGAACCCTCGTTGCGCGAGTCCAATCGGTTATTAGTTTTATCATTTTACCAAATAAATTGAAGCCAGTAACTGAATCCTTTTGTAAAATTCTTGTTTTTCATTTCAGTATTCTCATTTCGTTCTGCTTTATTTGTTTCTAACAGTCCTTGAAAAGCTTCGCAAACAATCCCAAACAGTCTGTTTTTTTTACATTAAAACTCTTTGTACGTCTGGCGTCTCGAATTGTTTATTACGAACTTTAAAAATACGAATTTCAAAACTTCCCAGTCTGGAAACTCCTAATCAGTGATGTTCCAAGTTTTAGTTAAAACAAATCATTAAAATTGTCATTATTCTTTGAATAATCTTATAACAACTTTTAAAATTCTTGGAAAATCCTTTTTCGCACTTTATGATTCCGACGATATTATTAAGGAAAACCGATTTTATTTTTTAATTTCATGTTGTTCAGAGTTCTGGGTAGTGATTCTCTAAACCACGACGGTCTAACGGACGGACGAGTGATGCCAAGCGGTGAGTTTAAATAGTCCCGTCAGAGCTAACAAAACATATTTTAGCGCGTGCATTTTCAATTTGGCAGCCCTATACGCTCGATCCATCGGCAGAAACCATGCTGCTAAATTGAAAATGCACGCGCTGCAATGTGTTTTGTTCGCACTGACGGGACTACTTAATCTCGCCGCTTGGACATCACTCGTGCATTCGTTCACCTTTGCTTCTTTAGAGAATCACACCCCTGGGGTGATATTCTCTTAAAAACGGCGTTGGACCGGTTCGCTTCGTTCACTCGGTCGATCGTCCGAACGCCGTTTTTAAGAGGATAACACCCCAGATTATAGGCTATAATTTTTTATCACAATAATATTGATCTATCAAAGTCATCATGACTATATTGGTAGAATAGTTACATAATGCATATACAATATCGCCTGCCTGACATAAAGAATAGTTTCATCACGATTTTGCAAAACAAACTTAGAAAATGGCTTTTAGAGAGAGTTTTTATATTACTAGTTTAAAAAACAAAATTAAACCTATTATTGTAATATTGACTGATTTGATTCCGAGTTAGATAAGCTATTGTGATCACGATCCCAAAATCACCCTGTATTAGCTACAGTTTAAATTATTGAGATAACGTTTTTAGTATCTAGTTTCCTGGTGTAATGAGCACAGGGGGGTTATTATGACATAGCTATGCAGTTCATTTTACGGTGAGTGTAAAGGACGGAGCTATAGCAGTTACATAACTCTGTCCTTTTCTCTCAGCGTAAAATGAATGGCACAGGTAGGTCATAATAACCCCACAGATTTATGTACATAAAATTATATTTCTACAGGTATTTCTCTTAATAGGGTTCTTTATTAGTATGCTATTCCATCCACCGGATGCGACCCGCCCTCTAATGATCCGAATTTAGGACCGCTCATTAGAAAATAAACTTATATTTCTGAATTCTGTAACATAATTGCCATGTTATGTTTACATATTTGGGCTACTAAACACAGAGTTGTCATCAAACAAAAGTTTGTAAGTAAGTAGATTACTTTTGTTTTTGTTTGTTTTTTAAAAAAAGGTAAATAAGAACATTTATAACAAAATGCAATTAATACACAGGCGAACTAACTAGTTAATATAACTAGAACATATTATAGTATTTTTTTAAGTCTTTCTGAAACTTTAAATGCCAAATGATTTTACTGTAATGAAATACTTATGGAACGAATTTGTTTGTGAAATACATGCTTACACTAAAAATAAGGCAAATATTACGAACCGGCACTTCTAACACCGTGGAAATCAGTCTGGGAAAATCTTCAGTAGCTGCTTTTGAATTTGAAAACCGCCCGTGATTAAATGTATATTTTGGATGCAGCAGAACTAGCCACCGCTATATAACTTCCAGAATTTAGCGCATTTCAGAAATAGAAGCAATTTAGTGCCTCCCGATGACCTAAAAGCCTACGTTCGAGCGGCTAACGTTCGTTTCAAACGGATTACACTGTCGGCCAATCTAATTTACATAACTCTTGGAATACACTCGTGGTTGACGTAACTATAACAGTACAGTGAAGTTAGGGCCTATCAAGATCATTCAAGGATAAAATATGGGTTAGGGAAAGCTTTAAAATTCTGAATTGTATGTTTCCGAATATACACGTGACCGAATTAAATTATTTGACGTGATAACGTCTTATAAATCGATGAACGTAGGCTGCACGCACGAAAAAGTGTCACGTTCCGCCTCATTGTCACCACTGTTGTCACGTTCCACCTGAGCCGAGCGTGCAAGCGAGAGCGCGGAACAAACGATAGAGAAGCACGATCGGCCTAAGCGTTCGGCTTGTGTGATTTCTTAAGACGTTATCACATCGTTATCATGTAAAATTATCGTCCGTAAATCGACTTTACAGACAATTTTTTTTACTAATATATATATTTTTTTTTTTACTAATTGCATAATATAATTACTGTACATAGGTTAGGCTAGGTTTAATTTATAAGTCATATCCAAAAATAACGTTTTCTATCAAGACACCGAATTCGGAACGAAACCGAACGAATTTCGGAATTTTGATTAAGTCGGAATTGTGAATCTTCTGAATTATGTCCCCTATAGGAATTGGAGGTATAATACCTTATAGTTTTGTGAAATGAAATGAAAATGTACTTACCACCGATTTTGATTCGAATTCGAGTTACATTACGGTCAGACAAAATAGAATATTTTTGTATAATTACAAATCATAGCACTATTTAAACATAATTATTCTTATGTTGGACACTTTCAGCTGAAGGCACCAATAATGGACATTTAACTCTTAATTCAATGATAATACGGTAATACATTGATTATCTATAGGTACTATAAGAATCAAGTGTTCATTACTGGTTCCATCACCCCTATGTACATACATACAAATAGTGCAAGTTAAACAATAGCTTGTAAAAAAAATAACAGTCCTACTTCTACTATGCAAAATGTTTTATAAAGGAAGGTACTATCAATACTTCCGCGTCCAGCTGGATTAGTTACACGTGTCTTTTTTATGAAGTTACATTACCTAATACTTTTAATAATTCCACGCCGTCAAAGTTGGAGGTGACACGTGTTGGCAATTTAAACTTGACCTTTCATTTCTTATGACGAACTTCACTCTGTTGACTTTCTGCACACTTTCTGTTTTGGCAATCAACGATGCCTGAAAGTTACGTCAACCTTCTCTATAAATGCCTAACTAGGGTGATAGAACCAGTAATAGACAAGGACACTTGATTGTTCATTTATTTTAAGTCAATTTGTAACCTTATGATCTTTGAATCAAGAGTTGAGTCCATAATTGGTGCCTTCAGCTAAAAGTGTTTGGTGCCGTCATCCTAAGATGAAAACGATTCTAACATTTCTGTTTTCTATTGAATCTAAATGTATGAAGTTGACATAAGCGTTCGATGCACTCTATCAAACAATACGATTTCCAAAAAATTGCATCTTGGCCGGCCTAGTGAAGGTTTAAAACGCTATGTACAAGGTTCCCTTCCTCTTAAATAACTACTTAGTAAATAAGTTTCGATTAACATTATAAGAACAAGATTAATAACTAAATCTATTTAAGAATCGTGCAACTACAATGTCAGCGGCTTCGTGGATTAAAATGACAAACTTCGTTTGTTTAGGTACTTCAATAAATGTCGTTAAACTAGACCTCGTAACACACATTATCTCCGCGTAGGTACAAGCTATACATATAGCTCATCGTTTTTACGTTTAGTCAAACAAGTCCGAACATTCGTGTAATGAAATGACTTAGTTTAGTAGGTATTATTTTACAACTAGCAAGCTTGTTCGTGGAGATCTAACCATAACACAGTCAATCAAAATGGTTTTATGGAGCTTCGACATATTAGTGTTCTGCTTCTATTGGCTGCCGAGTGACGAACTATATCACGTAGTATCGGGTCCTTAAATATGAAATTGGCGTTATGTTGAACTGGCCACTTTGGTTCAAAATATCTGGTTATTAATAATGTGTATGAGCCAGACAGAAATCACGGTAAGTTTCGACCTACAAACCGAGCCCCGTGGATGGCCGGAGATCTAAGTTAATAACGAAGAATTAAAAGTGATTGTGGAAGCGGATCCATCGCAAACAACGTCAGAGTTAGCAGCAAGCTTCGGTGTGAGTGATAAAACAGTTTTAATTCACCTGAAACAAATTGAAAAGTTGAAAAAGCTCGAAAAATGAGTAGTTTTTGCCACCTAATATTAAATTTGTTAAAAAGTAAAGAACCTGACCTAAGTCAATGGAGTATAATTATGATTCATGCTACTCCATTATGTCCATATTACGTTTTTATAGCTAGAGTGATTAAACTTGGCGCCTTTTGGATCCAATCAGTAGTCTGAACTTGATCGGCGCGGGCCATTCGACAGGTAGGGTAATCTAATTGCCAATTTGACCCGCGCTCTGATTGGAGTTCCACACGTTAATTAAGAGCATCCAAAATGTTTCTGCTGAACAGGATTATATAAGCGCCAAGATGTCTGTTTAATGCAGTTTCACGACGGAACCATAAAAAGCACCAAGATGGCAGATTTAATAGTAGTTTATGTGACTGTACATAATGAAGGGCATTAAACACGAGTGTACGTTTATGAAACGAGCCAAAGGCGAGTTTTATAATAACATCACACAAGTGTTTTAATGCCTAATTATGTACAGTTACATACACTATTTTATCTACCCACATATCATAAGCCCACGTGATGTATTCAGGAGCCGCATTATTATGACCGGCATCGCGTCCTTGTTCAGGGCCACTAACAGTAATTATTATGACGTTAGTTGCTTTGTCACCGAAATATCTATTGATCGCTCATTTTATGGTTTAAATTCAACAAATCGAACAATTTAATACAACAAAACAAATTTTAACCCGTAATGGCGTTAAGTGGCGACTAGATTTGTATGAAAATTCACAAATTCATTTCGAACTAATCGTCATTTCGACTGATATTAGAATAGAGGTCAAATCGAATTTCTTTGTTTTTCAAAGATGTTCGAAATTTTAATGAAATAATATCATCTAAATCGATATTATTATTTAGCAATAATAAAATTTTTACAGATAAGAAATTTGTTCTAACAAAACAAACGGTTTTTATGGTGGTCATAATGTGCGGTTTTTAACGCATCATGGAGGGTTTATGTTGTTTGGATAGATAAAATTATATATCACACTTATTTAACAAGGGCGCCAAAAAAAAAGATAAAAAAAAAGATAAAAGATATTCAGTAAGTAGGCCGCACGGGCACTTTTACACGTCATGAATCTACCAGCGCTTCCCAAGATGAGACCACTGCCGAGAAGAAACGCCGCAAGAAACTCAGCAGTCAGTCATTTTTTAAACATGTAACAATGGTAGTACTTAATCTAGCATTATATAAAGCAATAAATATTAAATTAAATATAATATCAAATAGCAAATAGCATGCGTAGTTCAGCAGGAAAACATGTCAAAAATATTACGAGAGAGACAAGGGGGGGGGGGGGGGGGGAAGAAAGGAGAGGAAAAAAAAAAACACAGGACAACCAAATAAAAGTTTGATATGCTTTCCCACATCAACGGTGTCCCCTAGACAAACAACTTTGCAATTTTACAAATTATGAATGACTAAGTTTCGGGTTTAGGCCAAGCATTTTTATCTGTTAGATAGTCCTCGACCCTATAGTACGCTTTAGATATTAACGACTTTTTTAAGTAATTTTTAAGTACTGGAAAGGGTAATGTTAAAGCTTCGTCAGGTAATTTGTTATAGAAATGAATGCATTGACCAACAAATGATTTATATACTTTACAGACGCGGAATTTTCGGATAACAATTTTTATTTTATTTCTTGTATTTAGATTATGTACATCGGAATTTTTGGTGAAAGAATTTAAACGCAGTCAGGTCAGGTGTTTAAGATAAAGCTTGCTTTTTGTTAGACTTGTTTGCCAAGGTAACTGACTTTGTGAGTTTTATTCTACTCGTCCGCCATCACTATGAAGTAAATAAAACCTATCGTAACGTTGACAATACGATTGAGCAATATGGTGTTACCGAGTGGAATAGAGCCCCAGGTTAAACTATGACTCGCTACATGAGTGAACCGTTTGATCAGACATTTGTTATGAATTATGATATTGTTTACGCGGATTTATTTGAAGTGAATCAGCTGTTGGAGCGAAAGGGAACATTTAGAACGAAGGTTAATGGATACGTATGCCAGGTGTAAAAATATAACGGTATAAGCGTATGCCAAAGTAGGACATTTGTGGGAAAAGAAGTCAATGAATGCAATACACAATTGAAATACACCATCTTCAACTCCCGTACCTAAATGATCTTGGGCCGATTTGATAGTGGTGCGAATTGCGAAACATACTCACATATTCGCTGACAAAGAGTCCTAAAGGACTAATCCCGATTTTAAGGAAATATGAAATATATTAAATGTCGATATTGACCATAATAAAATGTATTTATAAATTAGTACCTAATGTAAATTATAAAATAGAATTTGTAAATTATGAAATAGAATTTGTATTTACCTACGACTAACATTTGTACGCATGCTTGCATGCTGAATACAAGTGCAAAAATAATTATAACACCTTATAATACTGTATTCTGACAAATAAATTATTTTGATTTGATTTGATTTGATTTCGAGAGGAAATTGTCCAACCATGTTTTCCATTGTTGGGCTGTTACTAGATCTCTTCAAAATCTACTACGGTTGTATCTTCGTTCCAAGAACCAGAGGCTTTTGCCATTGATGCAATTACAATCGATTGGAGCACTAAATTGTTGTATGCGTTTCCACCGTTCGCTTTAATACTAAAATATGAAAGATTACTGATGACAAAGCAAACGGCATTCTGGTTTTTCCTTACTGGCATTCCTACCCTTGGTACCCTCTGCTACAGAGCCTATTAGTCTCAGATATTTTATTTCTTATTCAGAGTAAAGCAATTTATTTGGCAAATAATTTAATAATTTGAATCTGGTGCATACGGCCCCACCGTATAAACTCCAGCCTTACCTTGGCAGCTGCGATGTTATCAGCGCGGCCTTCTCCCGCCATAGCGTCCCATAACAACTTTACCCTCTCTTTCCGATAACAATAAAACAATAAAATGTGTCCTTCGAGCTCTGGTGGGAGTTTTGTACTAATAGGGGTCTGATCACGTCAATGTCAACCATACTTAGTTTCCTAACCGGTGAATCGGATAGGGGTTGTTCTTACGGAACATAAAAAGTCATCGCTCTGCATTGGCCCTTTTGCGGGCTTTTGCGGGCTTGTTATAATAACTGCTTTAAAAGACAAGGATCGTCTCTTCAGCTTTGAAGGTAGGATACACTGCCAACTAGATATGAGTATTGTAGGTAAGAGATAAAATACAGAGCACTATCAAGACAGCATAACATCTTCGCCAG
Organism: Acleris laterana; assembly: GCA_963966035.1. Taxonomy (NCBI): domain Eukaryota; kingdom Metazoa; phylum Arthropoda; class Insecta; order Lepidoptera; family Tortricidae; genus Acleris; species Acleris laterana. The sequence continues at coordinate 13,140,920 of OZ014443.1, read as the reverse complement.
ATTTTATATAGATGCGAAACAGTATTTACTGCTAGATATCGACCTAAATCAAGAGGTATAACGGTATACGTCCCTACAGCGCCTTACGTTCTGAAAGGAATTAGATATTTTATGGCTCCATAACCATATTTATTTACGTACGACGGTAAAGTGGACCATAAATGTATGGTCATAACAGGTATAGAACATTCCATCATCCTAATGGAATATAATACTCTCACGAGCAACAATACTTGGTATCTGAAATTTAATGAACAAATGAAGTAATTGATTCAATATTTCAATTTACCGACGTACGTGCATGAAGAGGTTAATACATTTAGAGGAAGCGAAGGTTGTATGTTTAGACCGGTGCACCGGCGTTCAATAGTCTTTGAGTACCCCAATGGGAGTTCAGGCGTGAAGGTAGGTGTATATTGGATCATTCATTACCTATGAAGTTGGCGTTAAGTAAGAAATTGAACCATATTATTTGTATCTAAAACCTTTGTAACTATACACTATGTATTAATTAATGAAATTTTAAATAAAAATGGAAGTTAAAATTGAAATGAATAAATTCCGTACGAAATAAAACACGTATAAAAAACGCCAATTTCATAGGTAAGGACCCAATATATGGGTAAGCGTAATCGAATCGTGAGGTCAATAATTTTCTGAGAAAACACTTTAAAAATGATTTCAGATGCGACAGCAACCTCATCATCACATGTAATGTGATTTTATTTTAAATAATTGAGACGAACAATCAGTCGTTTTTAAACGAACCTGTGGTAATGATTCGAGTACCTAAATTAAATTCGAAACCAAATACCCTTCGCGCCGTCAATTAAACTGAAGTTCTGCAGTCGATGGAGCGTGGTATTGTCTGGCTGCGGTTCTGACCCATGTGGCTAACACAAGTCATCATTGTTTGTTTGTCGCTCGGATATTCGTTTGTAACAGTTCTGTCACGATAAGGACGCTCTTAGCCAACGGACAATTTTGGGTCTATATCATCTGCCATAATAATTTTTGATCATAGTTGTCGCAAGTCATAACGGTTTGTTTTATAAATTAAACCTAACCTACCACACCTAGCCTACACGTGATATATTTAAATAATTCTGAAGTGTTTACGGTAGCGATATAAAAATTATGACTATAATTAATTATGACTATAATTAATTATGTCAAAAACAGTTATGACCAACAAAAAATATAGAAAATAATGGGCTCCTGATATTTTCACACAAATATGCAAAACGTACAAAAAACAGTAGCTAGTAGCTACCACTTACATTTAATGTCTATATTATAAATCGAATATTACCTTTCATTACAGCACGTCGACGGTAGACCTTTTTAGATTAGACATAGACTAAATAAGTATAAGAACCGGCGTCCGCTCGTATTTATTTAATATAATAGTTTTTTTTTTGCGCGAAATAAAAAGCCAATGTAAGATATAGGCCGTACAAGGAACCTCACACTTTATTTAGCACTTATTTTTATGTGTATCGGATAACTTTATATCCTAACGTAAATATAGGTACCCGCTGTGAATTCTTTTGTATATCATATGTCAATATACGTGGAAAGAAAACACAAAATATTCAATAGATAAAATAAAGGAGCACTTTTATTCTTAAATAATCTACCAACGACCTTTTATTAATGGACAGGATTATGTTTTGGATAAATTAATTATGTTTAGTTTTCTTTTAAATTAATATTTGTTTGGTGTCCTTATGTTTCATAATTAGAGCAACCAGGTACTAAGCACTTCTTTTCAACATTAAACATCCCCCGTTTTCCGCGAATTGATTAAAAGTTGACAAACCAATACCCAGTTTTTCACCAAAACGTACATACTTACTATTTTATTACTCTTTCGAAAGGCCGAGGGAAACTTCGCTATTGCATTTTCATCGTTTCATTTACTGAAGCTTTATTCACTCGATTGAGTGTGAAGTGGGAGCCTTTTTGTATTCGTATTGTCGTGTCGTGTAAGAGGGTTCTGAGTTTAAATATACATATACAAACTGTTGAAATATTTATTTTAGCGGTGGTAGGACCTTGTGCAGGGTCCGTCCAGATCGCTACCACTATACCTATCCTTGAATCTACCGCCAAGCAGCAGTGTTCGCATTGTTCTGTTCCGGTGTGGGATAAGACAACCGGTGAAATAACTAGCATAATATGCATTCCATCTTCCATGCCCTAAGGATGGGCAGCGCATTTGCGGTTTTAGGATTACAGTCTTAAGATTGTAGTCTTGGGAATGCAAATGTCTGTGGGTCACAGATCCCACTTACCATCAGTAAAAAACAATGTTATAGTGTGGCAATCAAGAATTAAAAGAAAAACTTATACCTGTAAAATATGTATGTGAGGACAAATTTAACATCTCATCGTGTCGGTAGCTATGGGTAAGTCATGATCGATCGACAGATGCACAAACGTTCGGTAGCACTAAAGAGACCTTCTGACACTTGTTACTGCACCAAAGTACCTTGACCTACAAAGTAACAGCATACGGCTTAGGCCTTCTAATTTATAAAAGTTATTGCAACTGGTTGCTAGCGGCTATGTGGACTGTGGAAGAGTCCTTAATTATCTTTATTTCCTTCACCAAAAATCAGTCCCACTTTGTCCCAAAACCACATCGTTACCATATACTCGTAACGCATGGTGACACCTCCAGCGTTGCAAATGTAAGGTCACGAGCGTTAATTTGGGACCCATTTCAAAAAAAATATGCTTGAAGTCGTCAATGTCATTAGACATGTCAAGTCATATGTAACTTTTAGGATACTCAACTTTATTGTCGTAGCATGTCAGATTGACTTTCGACCTAAGGTGGGTACCAAATTAAATCTCGTGACTGTACAGTCAACCAATTTAATTTCTAGGCCACTTTGGACTATGTTAAAGTGACGTTGTCAACCAAAACGTAAGAGACTCCCTATGATTTGGTTTACAACGTCACGTTGACAAAGTCCATAGTGGCCTAGGAATCAAATTGGTTGACTGTACATAGGCGGCGGTGACCACTTGCCATCAGATGTGCCGTCTGCTTGTTTGTCCGTCGTTAGTAATAAATAAAAGTAGTTCACGTTTTGCTAGCTCTATTTCACTTAGCAGCAAAAGCGCCCGTATCGTTAAATACAAAGAATAGTTTGAAAAGGAATATTGGTTAAAACAAAGTGGAATTTAGGCCCACCAAGCAAATAAAAACATATCACCATTGTCGTCTGTGTTTTTACTGTCTGGTGACCTAGAAAGAAATACATGTACAGTCCGCATCGAGCAGAATTGCAATTGGGCCATATATACACCCACATAGTTTGGTTTTAATTTCCTTTGTCTCTGACGCTACAGGCGGTGTTTTTGTATTCAAATACGTTTCTGAAACTCTTGGTTGCTATTTTTTTGAAAGCTAATCACACACGCTCCTTACCATACGATGATGATGTGTATTAGATAAGATACTTTTTAACTTATTTAGTCATAAAGCATAGTTAAAGGAGCAATGAGAACATACTGTATTATTACAAGTATACCTGGAGGCCTAATATGGCTGCGTTTATCGCGTGACAAATTTTGGATAAGGCATCCGTCACCTTCTGACACGTAAATAAGTACGCGTGTCAAAAAGTGACGGATGCTTTATCCACAGTTGACACGCGATATAGACGCAGACATACTAGGCCCGCTGGGGTTAGTAAGCACCTATCTCACAAATAACGCTGTCTATGTTTTTAAGTTTAGGATTCTGTCCTAAGCAACTATACTATGGAGTTAATCTACTATCAAGTTGGTTGAAAGCTTGAAAAATGTCAAATGGGAACGTCTTACATAAATATATTCCTAACACTAAAAGCGCTCTTAAAATCAAGGTACTCGTAATTCAATTTCATTAAATACCTACCTACACAATAAAATAAGTTTCAGATAAAGTTTCCCGTTTTGGGAATAAGCTTTTGTTGCTGACTGTACCTTTTTTTTAAAGTCATCATCTGCTTATCAATTTTAAACCGGTGGGCTACGTTAAGTAAAGCGGAGCTCCTGTCACCCCTACAGATCATCAGATCAGCTCTAAGACACCATAATATTGCATTGTCATTGGGTTAAAATTTTAGCTCAATCCATTAACTAGTAAAATTTACTTGCAATATTTAACGCTGGCAACTTACATACATACGAAGGAAGGGCCTCTTCTAGGCGGTGTATGTTCTTTGATCGTAATGTCAATGTTTTTATAGCTCTTATTTCCTTTGCAACTGCCGAGCCACCGCTGAGTTAAAAACAATACCATTATACATTAAAGACAATATGGTTTTAAACTCATAGAATAGAGGTTCAGTGCAAGTTAACACAGGGTGCATCCGACCTTGGGGCTGTAAATGCATGGATCGTTTCTACTCCTGAAACTGAACTTCTTTTGATTCGTAAGTTTTAAAAAAACAGTCAAACTTTAAGGGCCTTGTCATTTTTTTATTTCAGCGGCCTCGGATGATTTTTGCTCAGTTATTTGGAGGACCTCGAAATACACATAGATAATTATATACATATAATTCATGGCGTTTAATAATATCGGAGCCGAGATATTTAAGATTTAAGTGTTCAGTTTTTGGTACTAAAAGTACGCCTAGGTAAGAATATTAAATATCTCGGCTCCGATGCACTTCACAGTGAATTTATTTTGAATTATTCTCTCATAATTTACCACCTTTACTAATGGCCGCTCACCTTGAAAATGTATGGTTTTTACAAATGACAACACTTTTACCCAAACCCCTTTATTTTTTTCATACAAGTTAAATGTAATTTTCAATGGATGCGATCCAATTCTCCATTTTCCTTTAGCCCTCGTACCAAGGAAATATCGCCCCCGTACCACGAGATAGTGATTAATGGCCATGATTTAATACACTGATTTTACAATTAGACTTTAACATCAATAAGTTATCTAAACTTAAGTTATGTTTTTTCATCACAGTTGCTCGTAAATAGTGTCCTAACATGCTAGCAAAATCGACCGTAAATCCAAAATAACACCCACGGGCCTTTTTTAACCATTACGCCCTATCGTGCGTAATACCTTTATATTTTAATATTATACGTGGACTCAAACTATCACAATACGTCAGGACCCTTGGATTCTTGTGCCATTCGATATGAAGTTTAATTCGAGATGAAATGTCAGTTGCATACAATTTCCTAAAAATCTCGCATATAAACTATTGATCTCGACTGTTACTAGAATCGGACTCCGAACACGTTTGACATTATCTGTGGTAAGACAATGATGTAGTCTGCCACTAATATAAGTTAAAAATATGATCTTTTGTCTGATTTTATTTCATTTCCTCGCAATTGTGATGAAAAACATTGTATGTTACACGGGTGGTAAAGGAAATACAAAGCTCGAGTCATTAAAGCCCTCAGCCTTCGGGTTCGGGCTTCTAACACTCTCGTTTGTTATTCTTTCTTTACCACCCTTAATACACTATGTACTTATATTGCAGAAGATTGAAAGAAGTATTATGTTGCAGAAGAAAAAAAAAGGAAAAAAAAGTAATTCAGTTTAGCGAGTAGAATCGATCGTTACATTTAAAACCCGAAGGTCAGAGGCACCCTGTATAAGCTTGGAATAATAACAACATAAAATGTAAGACACATTTGTTCATACAATTAACCAAATCACAATTACGACAGGACTAAGTAACCGAATAAAACGCACATTCGCTAAATAATAGGGCAACCTCGGCGCAAGCTCGTAAAGGGAAATAATGAAAATGTACTCGGGCCTAATGCGCCGTGCCTCCCCATTAGTGGTAAGTTATAAGTGAGTCTTCGGTCTTGAGTCAGGCGTTTGCGGAAGGTCGAGGACTTACCGGGCCGTGGGTGCGGACTTATAAGTTAGAACGCTAGTTATTAGTTTTGACGATTTCAATGCAATTGTGACTGTGACTTACTTCTGACAATAAATGCCATTCATTCATTTCATTATTAATTTATTCATTGATTCATAACATTCATTCGTTCATTTACTCATTCATTTATGTTTACTGGCGGCCGGGGCCGTATTATAAAAACCGGCCAAGTGCGAGTGGGACTCACGCACCGAGGGTTCAGGGTAGTGATTCTGTAAACAACGCCGGTCGTACGGACTGTCGAGTGATATCCAAGCGGCGAGTTTAAGTAGTCCCGTCAGTGCGAACAAAACACATTGCAGTGCGTGCATTTTCAATTAAGCAGCCTTATAAGTACGTTCGACCCATCGGCAGGAACCATGCTGCTAAATTGAAAATGCACGCGCTACAATGTGTTTTGTTCGCACTGACGGGACTACTTAATCTCGCCGCTTGGACATCACTCGTTCTTTCGTTCACCTTTGCTTTTTGAGAGAATCACACCCCTGTACAAACCTTTAAAGTAAATAATTAAAAGTTCACCCATCACGACAATCCAGTTAAAATATGTGAAGTAACAAAAAAAAAGATTTCACATTTTTTACTTTATTTGTGCTAAGAGACGTTGCTTCATGCCAAATTTCAAGATTCTAGATCGACTGGAGGTTTTGATTCCTTTGCGAGTAGAACTATTTTCAAACTCGCAACTTTTGCGAGTTGCGAGTTTGAAAATATGCGGCTTAAATTGCGTTGACATAGAAGTTTGATTTTATTACAAATTAAAGGTATTATAGAAAGGTATTTGATATGAATTTCAATTTAATAACTTTACACGTTCATGAGGAAAGGGGTAGTAACTTTAAAATTATTAAAAATATTTTTATCATATGATGTAACTAAAAATTTACAATTTTCACATTTTTTTCTTTGTGATAAGAGACGTTGCTTTGTACCAAATTTCAAGATTCTGAGTTCACGGATGTACCCTGTAGGTTTTGATTCCCTTGCGAGTTTCGAAAATTTGCGACATAAACGGCTGTATCTTTTGATTGTTTTGGTATAGAAGTTTGTTTCTTTCACAGCTGTAAGGGATAGTAGACTTGAGTATTTGATATAAATTTCAGCTTGATACCTCCACGCATTCCTGAGAAAAAGGATCGTGACAGACGGACGGACAACAAAGTGATCCTATAAGGGTTCCGCTTTTTCCTTTCGAGGTGCGAAACCTAAAAATGGTCAAGTGTTAAATTGGTTTGGCTTGCGCTGATTGGATTCGAAATCAAATTCAAATCGGAACATAATAATAACAGGTTTTTTCTTTGTATGGAGTTTCTTAACACGAACTTGGGATAAGTAAAGGGTAATAATGATGTACGGAAGTATGAGTTTGATATATAGTCGTGCTACGAATCTAGGTACTTCTGTTAAAGTATATAGTAAGTACACTTTTACGATAAGTATAGTCACGGTAAGAAAAGTTTCGTCACTTTTGGACCTTAATTGCGTTGAAATAGTTGAAAAGTGACGGACCTTTTCTACCGTGACTGTACCTCAAAGCGAGTCAAAAACGACACTTTGTTCTTTCTTTAGTCAAGTTATAAACTCTGTGTTGTAACAACTAAGCTCGTTGCGCGTTACAACTTTTTTCAAAGCGTCACATCATACGCCTTTTACACAGATTTTTGTGGAAATATACTCCGAATTTACGCAGGCCCTTCAAAACGTAATTTGTAAAAGTAACTCGTTCCGAAAGAAATCCTGCTTATTCGTTTAAACAATTTCCCTTTTTCTTATTTCTTTTTATTTCGAGATTATCGGAAAGACATCTACAACGAAAGTAATAAGTAAAAGTAATACGAAATACCCAGAAAGTCTACTTAGGTAACCTTGATTTAAAACGCCCAGAGAAATAGAAAAATAAAACCAGCCAAGTGAGAGTTGACATACCTTTCAACTTTCAATTCAATATAAGAAAAGAATCAAAATCGTTTAATCCAATTTGATCGGTAAAACTATTCAAAATGAACAAGATTTTAGACAGTTATGGACCGTAAGTTTTTTCCAAAAGCAATGTCAAATAACAGCTTCCTAGAGGCCTCAATTTGAATAAGTTTTGCCCATATCACTTCATGTTATGATAGTACTTATTTATTCGGCAGTTAGAACTACTAAAAACTTATTAGTACTTACGGTTTAAACGTAAGTTTGGCAAACAATATGCATAACCATTAATTATCAACGGTATATTAAATTCTGCAGGTGATCGGTCATTGGTCCTTTTTACGAGCCACTACAACTACAGCCAGTTTTGTACACTCCAGCAGCGTCGCTATTGCCTAACGCACTTGCAATCTCAATTGGCTTCAAAGCGGTACAATTGTTTTCATTTTGTATGCAGAGAAGCCTTCGATTTTCAAAATGAAAACAATTGCGATTGAATTGTTACGAACATATCCGACAAAAAGCGATGGGAAAGGATTATTCACTACATCTGTACGAAGTCAAAGTTATTTAAGTGTCACATCATATGATTTAAGAGGAAATTTTGAAATATTACTTAATATTAATATGAGGAGTGAACAAAGTTTTACAGAGTAGTTGTTAAATAATACCATCGGGAGTTCAACATTTAATATGTCTCATGTAATAAACTAAACCGTGAACACAAAACGAAACAAAATTGGAATGGAGCCGCTAGTAAAAATACGAATGTTACAAAAAACCTAACGTAAACAAACGTCACTGTCCCACTTAATTAACAACCAAATTACAAACACCTGTAAAACAGGGGTGGTCCTAATTAGGTAATTAGGTGAAACAGAGAAAATTTTAAGGTTACGGAACTTAATTAAATTAGTAGATGAAAATCCCGGACCATTTTCTTAGCAGACGCTTTGGACGTTCCGTGACGACATCGCCATAAACCTTCGAGTGGCAGAGTGTAAACAAGATAACATTGAAAGAATAAACTGCATCAGCGAATCGATAGTTTACGATATCGTCAAGTAAGGCTTTGCGGTTTCATAGTTTCAACATTTTATAATATTCTATACAAGTATAGGTAACGTATTTGTTTGTTCGTCACTCTATACATACATATAGTTTAAATCTCACAAGTCAAATTAGATTTAGTTTCCGTAGGCTGAAATTTGAAAAACAGATGTAAGTACCTATAACCCTTTGATAATGCAATATTTTGGCGTCTCATAGCTGATTTGATGATCGAGTCGGAAGGTGGATACAGGATCTCCGCATTATACGTAGACAAGTAAAATGGATCTCGATAAACTTTAAGTTTGCTACTCTGTCACTACCTACATGTGAAATCCTGAACAAAACTTTAAGAATGTATCCGCGTGGACCGATCGACATGAAGCCGTTACCTTTGACGTACAGCGAGAAAATTCAAAATTGTGCTTGCCAGAGGCACGTCGTCTCGTGACGAGAAAGGAAAGACTATTATTTCAGAACGTGCTACATAAAACACACTTTTATAAACATGACTCCTTAAAATTACGTACAGCGGATTCTGTTTCTGGTTAGACTACGAAACACTAATAGTAGTTTACGTGACGGTAGTCCCGTAAATTACTTTACCTATAGGTACCCATATTGCAAATCCTCTATGACGCTTGTAGGAACTTAGTACTAAATAGTCTTCGGCAGTAGTCGCCGCGTTCTGAACTTCTGGTGGGATTTCAGGGTAGTGATTCTCTGAACAACGACGATCGGAGGGACGGACGAGTGAATATGTAAGCGGCGAGTTTAAGTAGTCCCGTCAGTGCGAACAAAACACATTTTAGCGCGTGCATTTTCAATTTCGCTCTGACGGGACTACCTAAACTCGCCGCTGCTGCGATTTCGCTCGTTCGTCCGCCCGTCCGTTGTTTTTTAAAGAATAACACCCCTGTAATGTGGTTTTGTTTTTGTTCCTCGTCGTTATTGCTTGTGTCACTAATTTTTCTCAGCTTTAGCCGATTTTTTTGCAGTCACGTCGCACAAATTGCACAATCTAATCAAATATTCCCTCAATTCTCCAAAGCTACAACATATGAACGGGAAAGGGCGCATTTGGTTTTTTTATTACAATTTGTATTTGCGTTCCGATTTACGCAACAACCTCATTTCAATGTCTTTCATCATAACTAGTTAGCTAGTTCTAATCTGACAGTTTCTGAAAGCGTCAGAGAGGTTTTGTTACTGGGCTGACGCGGGCAGATTGCTCTAAGCGAGTTATTGGCTTGATTGCTTCACCACCGCGTCACTGAGGGGTTTAATCCTAATTCTCTCAACCATCTCTTAATGCAATAATGCCAATTATTAAAGCATAACATATTAAGTTTTAAGTTCTACTTTAGCAAATTAGAAAGTGACAGCGCGCTACATAAAGCGCATACAATTTAATGTTTTATAATAATCTAATAATTAATAAATTATTAATTTTAAATTTACCGAGTCTCATGGTTACCCTTTCTCTTACGTTGAACTGTCAGATTCATACATGAAATAAAATGAAATGAAATCTCTCGTCTAGTAGAATAGGGTGACAACACGGTTGGTAATTTTGATTCTATAAAGAAATTCAGTTTTACTTCAACAAATTTGTAATTGTTGGTTTTTGGAGTTAATGCGCTGAATTCGTCTTGAAGTCCTGTGTAAGAAACCATAATTTCGATTCACGACGTAGAAGTCACCTGTTCACTTATGTAAGTATATTTATTGTTATCTAGTACTCGTACTGCAGGTTAATATTCCCTGCAAACAGGCTGTGGGCATCCAATTTTCCGGTTCCGTATTCTGCTTACGGCACTACGCTCTCTACTCTCGCTCGATATCATCATCGCGAGACTGTTCAGTGCTTCAGTATCCCTGTTTGCTAAAGTGTATAAAGCGTAGGCGATTAACATGGCATGGCACTGGGGAGATTAGGGTAATTGGAGATTTCGTCCCCCAATAAACGTATTGAAAATTATTATAGGGTTATTTTATGGTCACCCTACTAATTATTTAGTCTACCTACACTTTGTTAAAGAGAATATGATTGATACGTACGTACGTATGCATAACATAAAGGTTAAAGAAGAGTTATTATTTTATTAAATTGGCCACTGGCAAAATATTCTACGGGACAGATGCCATTTAATCAAAAAAATAAGAAAATCATTTTCTGTTGTTACGTAAAATGACAATGTGATTGGGTAGTTTTTTTGAAACGTGGCTCTAACAACCCTATTAAAACGACCAATAACGAGTGTGTTTAGAAACATTTTATAGCTGGATTGAGCGTTGTATGACGCGATAATGTAGCGGTTGCTTAAACGTAGCCATAGCAACTATCCGCGCTCGGATACAATCCTGGGTATTTCGTCTTTTCAATGTCCAAGTTACCAATCATAATTCCTACGTACGCTAACAATGGTCGCTAGGTTACGATTTACAGTTTCAAAACGTGGACAAATTGTTGAATTTGGGTGAAGCCCTTCTGTTGACATGACATGTTGGTAGACCAGGGGCTTTTGCTTAAAGCACTCGCAATCGCAATTGTTTTCATTTTGAAAATCGAAGGCTCGTGCATACAAAATGAAAACAATTGTTCCGCTTTGAAGCTTGACGTGTCGTATCTCTACTTCACTTTAATAATGAATGTAGGATGACCATGTATTCAGTGGTTATTGGTTTTAACAATATCATTAATTGTAATAATCGTGAGACCTCACCTATTGAATTAAATTTTTGTAGGTAATTAATATTTTTTAATTCCTGATCACCAATTAAAAATGATAGTGTACTTATTCGGAATAAAATAACAAATTGACATTATGATTACCCAAAAACTTAACTAATTGAACAGGGGAAAAAGATGCATTGTTGGTAAAATACCTAGTTAGTTTGTTTATTAGTCTATTATCTCCGACGAACAAAGGATAAGCAGGGCTTTGTAACAAGAAACCGTTTGCAGAATTTCCAGGACAATTAGTTTGTAGTGCTCTGTGGAGAACAGCCTTCACCTTCAGGCCACTCATTAACCTTGCCAGTGGCCACTCCGGCAATATGGGACGTTTGCGGCCTGTACAGTATTTCCAGCTTCTTAGTAGCGTTCGGCTTGCTATCGCTGTCACGTTTGCACTCACAACTGAGAGTATTATAGAAAACAAGATTTCCGATAGCTATTAAGATAAAAAAAATATTTAAAAAACAAAAGCATGCCTTCAAAACGCATAAAATAATTTATTTTAAAATGGTAGGTAACAGGTCAGTCCAGCTGAAGTGGGCTTTTGATATTCTTATCCCTAAGTACCGAAAAATTTGCAAAAAAAATGAAAATTCTGTTTTGGGCTTAAGCTTGATTAAGGGCCGCTAGCAGGGAAAAGATAAATCTAGATACCGAATGTTAAATCTAGATTTAAGACTATAATGTTTCACACATGTAATTATGACACAATCAAACTAAAGAGGCTGCAACTATATGACTCTTTCGGCTCTTTCCTGCAAGGTAACTGTACTGTACATTTTAAAACATCAAAAACGGAATAACGATAATCGAAATCTAAGTACACGGACCAAGTCGCGGGCAGAACCTAGTAACAAATAATAATAATAAAATCCATACTAATATTATTAGGTGTCTGTCTGTGTGTTACCTCTTCACGCTTAAACCGCTGAACCGATTTAGGTGAAATTTGGTGCAAAGATAGTTTGAATCCTGGGAAAGGACACAGGATAGTTTTTTTCCCGAAATTCATCCCCTAAGGGGCTGAAATAGAGGGTGAAAATTTGTATGAAGCTACGATATAAACGAGTTCCACGCGGACGGAGTCGCGGGCAGATAGTAGTATAATAATAATAAGATGTACCCCATATACAGCTGTTTTTTTAAAGTTATTTTGTTGTTTATTTTATGGTGATTAGGTAACACAATTACTAATTACTAAACAATAAATTACATTATCAAACTCAGTGTCATAAAGTCTCGGTCGCTAGTAGAATGACTAGGTCGTAAAATGACTGACTCGCAAAATGACCACCACATCGTTTGTAGCCTACATCTCAAAATGTCCAAGTCGCAAAAGGACTACTTTCTTTGCGTAACTAGGTAGGTTAGGTTCGTTAGGTTACTTTAAATGCCCGAAGGGCAAATTACCTAGAAATAGGAGCCCCGCCGTGCGGGGCTCCGTCGACTGTACTTAAACAATGATAAAATGAAAAAAACATTGTGTCCATTTTGCGACTCGGACATTTTAAGATATAGGCTACAAGCGATGTGGTCATTTTGCGAGTCAGTCATTTTACGATCCCGTCATTCTACTAGTGACCCATAATAGTGCAAACCCTAAAGAAAAACAAGTAAAAATAGTCGGGCGGTACGGAACGCTTGGTGCGCGTGTCAGATCGCGTTGCACTTGAGCGATTTTTTTCATTACGTATGTTTTTGTGGGGGAGGCAATCGGTTGCCAGCATAAAAAAACCGGACATTCTACATGAAGCGTTTTTGCTTCAGATCACTCGATGTTACAATGGCCCGCAGTGAAATTTTTCGACTTAGAGATTTGATGAAATTAAGATGCAGAAATAATCGTTTGGTGGAACAAGAGTTCAATTAATCAAAGCTTCGTATTATACAATTACATAATTAATTAATAAAAAAGTACCTACTTTTTAAGTTTTTTAAAAGGCAAGCAAAGCAATGAGGGAATTCTATACGGACAAACATTAAAGCAAATATTTTTTATCAAATGTCCAAGATTTTTAAATAGCAGTACAAATAAATGTTTTAAAGTGACACGTTGAATATTTAATATAAACGCTGTGATGCCGCTGGCTCGTAAATTTGAGCTCCTCAATGTTATACGAACAGTTAAATCAGAAATTAATACTGTTAAGGAGTTATTAAAGCTTCAAGAGGATTACGATTTCAATATTGGCTGTCAATGGACGATAATAATCTTTTAACAAAAGATATAAGTCTCTGAAAGTTCAATCAAACATGAACACAATTTTGTCAAAGCCTTACATGCGGTGTACAATGAAATAACGGAACAAAGGAACTGCTACCAAGTTAACTGAACTATAGTGGCTAAAAATGGCACTTGTTAATTCTGAATCAAATGTGGCACATTTTCGATTCGATTTTTGAGTTTTAAGCATTAGTTTCGATTAGTATTTTCTTCTAAACAGTGGAAGTTAAAATACAATTCACTTGACATTTTAATTTTAATTCCTTACTACAATTTAAATCTAGCATAGATCATATCATAAATCACATCATAATAATAAGTGTCATGATTTGTCACCTTCAAATGGAAAAAGGTGGTTAATTTAGAAACATAATATACTGACAACACTCGACATGGAATTGCATAGTTGGATAATTTATGTAACTGGAATGACCAGGCCAGAGCATTAATTTTTATCACATTCCATCTCTTTCTGGGTAAATTAATAAATACTTTAGTTACATGAAATAACTCTCAAAAGCAAAGAATTTGTATTTAAATTTACCTCGTATTTTACAAAGGACAATTCCATCCGACATTTCCCGCGAAATAACAGAAAATACACAAGCGCTTCACGAACTTTTTTAATTACAGAGGGTAAAACCGCTTCATGCCTTCACTGCACGTCGAAAGTACGTACTATCAGACCATTGGAACCTTGACCCACCATAGAACTGTGTCACAGAGACGTTATGATTCAAGTCATAAGAAGTGTCAAACAAATTGTTTTATAATGTCACTGTGACACCGTTCTATGGTGGGTCAGGGTTCCATTGGGCTGATAGTACTTCTACAGGGAGGGTCTCTATTCGGTATTCTAAGCGGTAAAAACGATATCGTAGTTGACCTGTTATGGTATTGTTATTGCCGCCATTACTGTCAAGTAAATAAGAGCTATCAAAACGGTGACATTGATACGATAACAGCTCAAACACGATATGGTTTTTTTTTACGTTGAATAGAGGATCTGGGCTGGTATACTAGGCGCTAAAAACCATATCGTCTTATTGACTTAAAAAAAAGTGGTCGGGTGCGAGTCAGACTCGCCCACCGATGGTTCCGTATTTTAGATATGGTTGGAAAACTCAAAAGACTGCTAATTTTGTTATGAACTTTACTAGCTATGCAATAAGGTCAATTTTGACTAGCCTACATTTTAATAGATTTAACAAGTTTTTTGATATTTTTTCCAGAACTGTAGGGTAAAAACAAAATCTTTAATTCAAGAATTTCCAGATTCTTTGGTCCATAAACTTATTTTTGTAATACGGTGCATGCGCTTATCTTTTCAGCGGACAGGATTCTTTGGGGCATTTTTTCTTGACAGGTAGGGACCTATATCGATAAAGTGAATCATCGATAGTAGTTCTGTATACTAGTGATCACTCACAATTTTAAGTGTAAAATGATAAAAACAAAGTTTTGAAGTGTGCAGACTGAGCTCTTTCATATGATAATGCCTTTTTCAATAATAAAATCACTTTTATTTTCAAACCAATTAAATAAATTAATTGATTGATTCCAACACCGCTCTATGTATTGTCTAGACTTTTGTAAAATACACTCTGTAAAAATTTTAAGTGTCTATTATGGTTCATTAGGGAATACGCATGGATTTTTTAAATCGCATTTCTCAACAAAACATGAAAATATCGTAAACGTGAAATTAAAATTAAATTTGGTCAAGAAATACGGATGATACAAGCATTTAAACTGCTAATTAGACAGAGATCTGAAGTGTACTGTGACGTCATTGTAACAGGTCGGCCATATAAACTCCACGTAAAATTCTGTTTTGCTGGAAACAAACAGACAAACACATTTTTTTTTTTTTTTTTTTTGGAAACACATATTTGTTGGCTAATATCTCGGATATATTTATAGCTATTCAAAAAACATTATATTTCATAATATGTTTCTTACATGAATCAACTTTCATTGAAACTAAAAAACATCATAAATATTCCCTATAGACACAGCACTGCTGGCACCTTTTGGTACGGAACCCACATCTACGTAATTACTGCAATAAAACAACGGTAATTAAATTCAAACTTATATTAAAAACATAGGTATAAAATTAATTAACAATAAATGATTACTACTAAGCTGTGTATTGTATAGATTACACAGTTTTTGTTCAAGTTCATCTCATTTACCCCGTTGCCGAACCACCCACTATTGCGGAACTGTGAAGTAGCCATGACCTGGAAACAATACCCTCAATTTAATTTATTTACTTACACAAATTAAACGACGCTGCTTTCGTCACTGGTGGTCTCGTGAGCAATACATGAACATGACAGACGTTCTATCTCACGAGACGTCCGTTTGGCTCTGAATGTTGTCAAACGTGCACATGCACATTATTTTAGTGTGCGTAACCTCGAGAGAGCTCAATCAAAACAGCTACATGGTTCAGGAAGCCTTATATGGCTGCATTTATCGCGTGACAAAGTTTGTATAAGGCATCCGTCACCTTCTGACACGTAATTTAGACGCAGCTTTACTAGACCCGCAGGAAGCCATATAATGGCTGCGTTTATCGCGTGACAAAATGTGGATAAAACATCCGTTACTTTCTGAAACGTATCTAAGTACGAGAGTGACGGATGCTTCATCCACATTTTGTAACGCGATAAACGGCCCGCTGCTCACTATTATATTTTTCATACCATAATAATATCTCCGGGCTTAATAAGACTTATACAGATATTAGTAAGTATAGCAAATGTAGGGCTGTCTCCGATCGACCGCTTTCTACACTTGGGAGCACAAATAACAAAGTGCGTTTTTCATACAAACGAGGCTATTTCGAAGCCTTGGTTCCATGGTAGGGGTTGATTTGAGTGAGGTTTAAAGGTGGATACTCCTAGGTTCATTAGAGGATGTCAAAAGTTCTTAAGATACTTAACTGATCGTACAATCACTTAACACCACAGCGAGAGACTTTGCGCCAGTATTTGGATTTCCTTACATTTTATTGCCATTTTAGATGTTTTTCTAAACATGCACAATTCCGGCGTTAACCGCAGATTCAATCAGTTGGGTATCCTAGGCACTCTGGAAGTCCTGTATCGATGCTCGGGGTATCCATCATCAGTTTTCACTAAAAGCATCCCCTGGCGAGGAACCAAGGCTTCGAAATAGCCTCTTTAGTTTGAAAAACGCACTCTGACCCGTTTTTTTTTTGCTCCTGAGTGTATATTGGTTTATAGTGTTCTTACATTTTTCTTGGAAAAACAAACGAAAGAGAAAACATTAACTATTTCACATACCTGAATGTTGGTTATATATCCGAACTACTGAAAATAGACGACATCCAGTAATAAAAAAATGTGCCCACCACCACCAACAACAAGAACGGTAGAACACAAAATACCGTAAACGCCATACAATTTATACAGCATAACGCACACATACTGAAACAAACGATAAAAGAAATATATCTGTGCCTCCTGTGACAAGTGATACAACTTGAGTTGTAGCAGTTCACGTGTTCTTTCATGAAACAACTTAAAAAAAAATAACGCATCGTTTGCTCCAACTCCCGTGTTCCTAGGCCTTCTAGATTCCAAGATACTTTCGTGTAAAATGATACAATTGACCCTTTTTTTACCCATTTTCCGTGTTTAATGATATTTCTCTAGTTAAAACACTTCAAAAAACCATAACTATATTTTTTTTTGTGCCTTATGATATATCTAAAAATGTATTATTAATCACGGTTTTTATGCCTTTAAAAATGACTGTGTGTTTTGATATAGCTCGAGTTATATCATTTATCACCAGAATTTTGCGTATTTTGAAAGATACAACTTGAGTTAGATCAAAAATTAACCCTATATTTGCTTCAATTGGTATGTGTTAATTGATACAACTCGAGTTATATCAAATGTCTTCAAATATTTCCTAATCTTTGCAAATGTATAAGTCAGTTGTATCAAAAATGTGAGAATATTACGACCATTTAGAACCTACGAGTATAAAGTTTGGTGCACAGTGATACAATTACTATAAAATAATAAAATAAGCATACGGGGACAATCTCACACCAACTGAGCTAGTCCCAAACTAAGCTCTATGCTTATACTTTGGGTACTAGAAAACGATATATTAAATACTTAAATAGAGAAATATACCTTAAATATATATCTAAACAAATTTATTGATACTTACCATAGAACCGTGTCATAAAAAAGTGTAATATGTAAATCGTAAGGTCTACTAATATTACTTTGTTGTGACAGAGTGTTGTAAAGGTTAAGAATAAAATAGTTTATCTTTAATAGTTATGCAAAAAGAGATCAATAATAAATATCCGGTTTCGAGATATAGCCGTCGTTAGGTAAAAATAATAATTTATTACTTTCTAGTATGTATACAAATTAACTGGAGTATTCGTAGGTTTTAAAAAAAACAATGTAGTAGGACGTTTTCTATGCAACTAATATTTGCTATATTGCTGTCGATCGTAATTCAATAAAAGCGACCATTATTATGCTGATTTATGCTGATTACAATATTGCATTCTTTTAGTTTTTGGAGTACCTATTCGTAGGCTATAGAACTAATATTTGATATCCTGCTTTCGATCGTAATTCAATGAAAGCGACCATTTTTTTAGCTGACTTATGCTGATTACAAAATCGCATTCTTGTTTTTTGGAGTATTCATAGGATTTTTAAAAAAACAATGTACTTGGACGTTTTATATAGAACTAATATTTGCTATCCTGCTTCCGATCGTAATTTTAATAAAAGCGACCATTTCTTTAACCGAGTTAACTGATTACAATATTGCATTCTTGTATTTTTATAAAGAGAGCTAAATGCTATATTACTCTGTTGTCTCATGCTCATTATAAATACAAGATTGTAGTATTTATATAGAAAGAGCTAAATGCTGATTGTAATAAGTAAAACACGCATTTAAATTATTTTTATTTTATCAAAGGTTATAAAAACATCACTGCGAAAACTACCAAACATGAGGTAGAACGAAAAACAAAAATTGCTCAAAGCGACTATCTGCCTAGTCGTTGTAAGTAGTTTACTTACATGAATGTGCTCAATTGATAAGTACATTTATTTTGTTTGTATTCCGACTAATCGACTAATAGAAGATTGGCTGTGTTTTGCAGATTAAAAATATAATTTTTTAACGGACAAAATGGACAAAATCAAGTACTTTGGCGGCTTTCGACATTATAGAACCCACATATCTTCATTGGCGGTTTTATACATAATGGTATAATTTAATGAAATGGCGTGGTTAAATAAGTCCCTTTCAACATAACGTAGGTTAAACAATCTAGTTTACGATGGCATAGCTAACTCATTTTCCGAAAAAAATAGTCTGGTGTCTTTCTACATAACTAATGGCCATAGTGTCTCTACGTCATCAAGGGTGGGAGCGCACGCTCGCTGTGTTGCCATGAACCGACGCGTAAGTATGATTTCTATTGTAGGTAATTTAATAAATGTTAATATCCTTTTACGGTTGCGATATATTATGATCTACATGTGTGTCGCTTACTAGTTATTTGTGTAAAATATTATGACAAGATTAAAACGGTAAAAATCTCTCGTTGGAGAGAAACAGGTATTTACCAACCAACGTGTTTTATTTTGTGAAGTGGCAGGTTAGTAAATGCTACTGTTCTGTGGTGACTTAAATTATTGTATCAAATTCAGTATGTAATTCAGGTGGACCATGCACTATGTCACTTAACTACCTACTCGTACTTCCTACTTCGACTGACGGCGAGCTTAATTTAAATTACTTTATTTCTTACCTAGCTGAGGTTTAGTTATCATTATTTTCATGTTTTGTAGGTGATTATTGAGAATTATTATTTGATTTGTTGTGTAGGTGTCTATATAGTTTTTGTTTTGAATGACAATATGCACAGTTTAATTTACCTACTGTATGGTTGCAACATCGTAATGTTGCTTTGAAATTAAAGAGTGTTAGTTAATTTGTTTACCCAGTGATTTAATGTCATGTTTAGTACAAAGATATCATGATTGCTATTATTTGTTTTAATCAATTACTTACTTGTATTATTTGACACAAGTTTATTCATAATCAGACCCAAGAATAACTCGATATGTAACGTTAGTCACGGTTTAAATTACGTTTTTATTTTGTGATAAATGATGCAACTCACTAAAAATCCTTATATTTTGTCCGTTTGTTTTAAGAAATATTACTAATTCAATCCCCTACAACTTGTGTATACAGGTTAGGCCTCTAACTCAAGAAATAAGAGAAAAATGAAGGTTTCAAAAAAAAGTTGTATCAGTCATCACCAGAGCTCCTTGATTACACTTTTTTGTGTTCAATACATTGATTTAGTATATACTAGATACACAATCAGCACGAAAAAATGGCAAGTCAAAACTACTGCCGAATCGACTTGGGCAGTAGTTTTGCTATTAGTCTTGTTCCGACCACAGACAGTGGCAGTTGTCAATCATGACAAAATGTGTGGCGAAAAACTGCAAAAATAATAACAAAAAAACAAATAAAAAGGATGGAATGTCTTATTTTACGTAAGTTCTATTTAATTATAAACGTTTCTAGCTAAAATAATAATGTTTTCATGATTTTTAGGAATTTATTTTGTGCACACAAATTATGACTTACCAAGGAACAAAATTATTATGGAGTAGCTATTACTTTTTAAAATTTTAATATTTTTTATTTTTAAATTTAAGCTTTCCACGAAATCCTCTACGACGTGCAAAATGGGTCGCAATATTAGCACGAGATAGGGGTGATCAACTATTCAAGGCAAATAAGTCGGCTGTTGTGTGCTTGACCCATTTTCGTACCACAGACGTATGTACCACAAATAAAGGCTTTAGTAGACTGACTAAATCTAATCACTACATATTATAAAACAAAGTCGCTTCCCGCTGTCTGTCCCTATGTATGCTTAGATCTTTAAAACTACGCAACGGATTTTGATGCGGTTTTTTTTAATAGATAGAGTGATTCAAGAGGAAGGTTTTCATGTATAATAAACTTTGTTTTATGTACGGGTGTTATCGAAAACTCACATAAACCGAAGCGAAGCGAGGGCGGGTCGCTAGTAATAAATAAATAATAGTCATAGATTTCTGTTGATTAAATCTATTACCGATCGATATTTAACCTTTATTCTTTATTCCAACATAACTTTGAACACCTGAGCCAATTTATATGTGTGTGGTATCGTTAGAATCATTTCACCATTCCAGGTGACAAAGGATACCTAAACGTTAAAATTTGAATAAAAACAATCGACGGAACGGGTTTTTAAACCTTGCTTTACATTAATTTATTCATTATTATTATTGTATAATTATATATAGCTTAAGTTGTGTAATACAATGACAGCATTTATAAAAAATGTCAAAAGTTTTTTTGTGTAATTTGTAATTTCGTTAAAACTAATACAATATAAATAGAGAAATTCGTCTCCATTCATTCGATGTCCACTTTTGTCATAAATAGTATGATAATGGCGATTTCACTAAAGAGTTTTAAATATTTTAAAACATTAGTTTGCAAATTTGACACTTGACTGCTAGTATATTGAGTTTTTTTTGTATGAATGTTTAAGGTAAAAAATGGCGATGTTAGCATGTATCTGAATGTAGCTATCAATGTCATTTGGGACAGTTTATAATAAAGTTTTGTGCGGGATTGTGTATCTTGTATATACTAAATCAATGGTTCAATAATACAATTCGAGTTGTATCATCTTACACGGGTTAAATAAATCAATCTGAAATGTAAAATGATACATTATGGACGTTTCTTTGAATATCTCAAAATCTATAACTAGTATCATTATTTTTGTCAAAGCAGTTAATAAAGTGATATTATATGTTATAAAAATCGGTAGCAATTTTCAAAAAAATCTATTCGTTTAGAAGCAGTATTTTTTTTAAACTTGTTTTCGCTCTCCTGAAAAATCGTGTTTTTCGAGTTGTATCACTTGTCACAGGAGGCACAGATATAAAAGTTAAATAAAGTTACACTCATTACTAAAAAACTCATGGGGTAAGATGTAACGGTGACGGGGTAAGATTGATATAGTTTTTAAAATCCTTTATATGCGCCGCAGGTATATTTCGTGAATAAATTCCAACGGTATAGCAACGTAGCAGTTTAAAACTTTACTTCATATTTCAAAAAAAACGTTTTTTACCGCTAAAAATCGATTTTCTATAAAATTTTATTATTATTTCAATCTTACCCCACTTTGAGGTTAGGTAGACCAGGATTCTCAAACTGTTTTGTTTTAGGTAGGACTATTTTACACATTCAAAACATTAGTTTTTGCCACCGCATGATAGAAAAGTTAGGTCGATAACCGTGTTTATCATACCCACCCGCATTAAATAATAATAAAACACGATTAAACATTATTTATCTAAATATGCACAATTACAACGGATGCGTTAATATCACTGATTACAAATTCAATAGCACAGTATTAATCAAATATGTACCCGTAAGTAAAGTATATCTTTCCTTTAGGCATTACGAGAGCAGGTGAAGATTTGAAGGACACGGTGACGAGAAACTCAAATTTAAAATTCTGTGGGACATTAAGGAATAAAATTGTTAATTATATTTAACTCTTTGTTTCTATATGGTGTAATATAACTAGTTAGAGATTATCTACGTTTAAAGTGCACCCCCTCCCCCGAGTACCTTCACATCTATATAGAGCAATTCAATTTTACTGACGCGATGCATACAAACACAGAAATGTAAGTTGTAAGTTCACGATAAAGTCCCATTTAATTAAAATAATGTACTGTAGAGGTTGTATAGTAAAACTCTATAAACTACCTACCTACCGAAGTATATTTAATGAATGTAGTTATTATACCTCCACACTTTGAGAACCATCGACGGGGTAAGATCAAAACATAAAATATTGCCGTTTTATCCCTCCAACATTTTTCGGTGCAAGATTCAAATGTATAAATACTCGAAAACTAAGAAAGATAATTAAAATTCACATTGACAGACAGGTAACTAAAATAACAATAAAAGCAAACGTATCAATATAAAATCTCGGTAGCGTTACTGCAAAAGGAGTTACAAAATATGGGGTAAGATGATTTGAACGTAAAAAACTCAACTTGACGAAAAATGACAACAAATTTTTCCACTCACTGAGCGAACGGCACTCACTGAGGGGCGGGGAGCAACAAATTGGTGTTCTCAATTAAGTTGCCAGGAACCAAAAATGTGCACGGAATAGGGAGTTACCTACGAATCGTTTTTCAACTTACCCCAACGCACCTTAGTAAAAATTACTGAATATACATTGCAGGCTAGTTCCTTATAGTTATCGGCACTATTCGTTTTTCTATGAAACGTGAGTGACAAAATTACTACCAATTGCGAGCGCAAGTAAGATAGCTATAGCCTGCCCGGAATACCCGAGGCTAGTTTTTCGAAACTAGGATAGCGAGCTAAAATATGTTTCTCAAATATTCATTTTATAAACAACGTTCGTAATTAGTCGTTTCATAAAATATTGTTTGTAATTGTAATTAAAGATTTGCAAAATAACGTATGGTAAATGAACGTTTAATAAAATGCATTGTTTGGTGGTAAATACTTTATTCAGCAAATATACAAACTATCCAAGGCTTGATGTTGTCATTATGGGAACTACATTTTTTTTGGTGGAATTTGTTCAATTTGATTGGCTGAGCCGACAAGCAAAGTTTTAGGCGCACCGTCGTCACCATCGCTTACCAACACTCCGAAAAAACGCTAGCTTACAGAACTACCAATTTTTTTTATTGCAATCTGCTCAATGACAGCACAAATAAAATCCTAGTATTTTTTGATGTTTTTAAAACCATGAAATCTTTTTTCATATTGATATTTCAATATTTACGATAGTGAAAAAAAAAAACCAATTACATTTATTCCAATTTTCATTGTGACTGACGTTTAGCCGCTTTTTGGGACATATTCATAAAAAGTTTTTTATTGATATTGCACATCACTATTACGTAGCCACTAAACTGCCCGCTTGATAACAGACTCTAGTAATTAGACAGCCGGAACGTGCTATAATAGTGCCACTCCATGTCTTTTCGTGGATGTAACGTGGCGACTAATGGAATATAGGCTTGTAGTACTGTTATGCGATGGGCTTGCAACCTGTCACTAATACGCAGGTAAAAATATCTTAGCCTATTTGTGCAAAATATGGTTACTGAATTATTAACAAGTTTTGAAACTTGAAGGTAGCTTGAAGGAAGCTGTAGCTCTGGTTACCACACTCTGGGATTACAGGCGTAAAAGGTATGTATGTGGTCAGCCGGAACGGTCGCCATACAAGTGACCAGAAATTTAGTGTCATTATTTCCAGGTCTATAAATTAATATACAAATGCAAAAAAGAATTTTAATTATTTTATATTTAAGTACGATTGTAAATATATTCCGAAGCGAAATAAAAGGAAACCGGTAACGATTATGAACAAGGAGTAACATTTACACGTTCCTAAATTACCGAATGTATTGTCTTAGAATAGCTATATCTGCACACGCCTTTCATTTATGTTCTTGAGTTTTTGATATAAATTTTCGTAAATTACCCTACTAAGATAAAGTGAGACGTTTAGTAACTATAGACTAAACAATATGCCCTCACCTGCATTTTTTTGCTGTCACGTATTTTCAGCCCAGAGAGCGGTTTTCGCTAAAGTGAAGAGATATGTTGCAAAAGTCACGATACCCCCCACAACCACGCAAACACAGCATTTCACAGCAAATATCATTCCACAACTGCAAGAAAGAAAGTTTTTTTTTACAAATTGAGGGTTAACGAGTTAATATTTATTATGATATGATTTATGATACATAGCCTCAGCGAACAGAGTGATAATTATTTTAGGTTGTGAAACGGTACGCTGCGAAATGATAAATCTGCGATCAAATAAAAGTGCGGAACATTACTCGGCGAAATGATACATCTGCGTTTAAGTTAAATGAGAAACGTTACTTGGCGAAATATCTGCGATAAAATCCTTTTGTGAAACGGTAATAAGCGGAATGATACCTACAACTTACACCTTACATTAATTGCGTAACGTTTCTCGGCAAAATGGTTGGTACCAGTGCGATTAAATCAAACTGCGAAACCAAGTCGGGCATAAAATATGACACATTTTTATTCTTATAAATTCAGTTTGCGAAACGTTACTTGGAGTAATGATTTCTGCATGGTAAAAAATAACAGCATGGTTATGTGTCCTATAGATTTGTAGACTTTCGTTTCGCTGATTTTCGTTTCGCAGACAATATGTCGTAGATGTTTACTTTGGTACGATTGTTAGCTCGTTTAAAACAGAAATTGATATGCGGTGAATGCGATTATGCCAATGGCGCTGCGGTTCTTTCACAAAACCGTAGTGAACTGCAGTTCGATATTTGTGAATGAATAATCAATGCAGGGTTGCGTTTTTCAGGATCGATTCTATCCAAGTCAACTCGACATTTCGATCCACATTCAATTATTTTAATATTGCGACAACAGCATAATTCTTGCTCTCGCTAACAGAGTCAGAGAGATGGCGTTGCTCGTTCTAATTTATATAAAGTAGAAGTACTTTTTTCAAAGAGATCACGTTAAAGTATTTAATAAAGACACGTTAACATAAATGTATTGCTAAAAGAAAACCAAATAAATAAATTTAATAAATTTACCTACGTTTTACAGAAAAAATATTTGAATTCGAATTTTTAGGCTCTAAATGAGAATGCAGCCGATGACGCAGCCGGTTTCAATGATTACTAGTAAGTCAATAAGGAAAACTGAAAACGGGTTGTAGTCGAATACGACCAAACCGAATACCTAACGTAAACGACGCATAAGGTTGCAAACGTTAATCTGCCAATTGAAACATCTGCGAAAATATTACTTTGCGATCGCGTTAGTCGGCGAAACGTTATCTGCCAAACGTTATCTGCCAAACGATAATTTTCGAATTATTATTCAGCTAGTCATTGGGTACACATCTGCCCATTTTTTTTACCAGTTTCCCAATTTTTAGCAAAGAACATTTTCTAGCAAAAAAAAACTATCGCTAAATGACGTCGTAGTTAATGAATTTGTGATGTTTTTAATTTATATAAACAACATAATTTTGAAATAGAACAATTCTGGAAGCTGTTTTCGGATAAATTGAATTTAGGTATTGAAACCGTCGATGTAATGAGTTATTTACTAACTTAAAATTATGTTTTGATAGTGAAACAAATTACTTACTTCATAGAAATATGCAATCTCAAAGCTATCTCATCAAAAAGTAGTGAAACATCTGGTTATAAAATAAATCTTTAATCAAATACACCATAAAAAATATCCAAGCTGATATTTATGTAATCTCTTGCATTATGTAGTTGATATTATTACATCCCTAACTGTATCATAACGTATTATTGAAAACCAGCCACGATCTGAAAATGAAGCATAAGTTTGGTTGCAGAATTTCAACAGTATTAAATATAAAGTTTTTTTATCTAATAACGGAAACACGAAAAACAATTGGAACGGTGGATAAATATAGGTAGGTTACGATGAACAGAACAAGTGGACCTATAATAGAGGAATACCGTGGCACAGGTATAATTGAAAGCGTTACGTAATTTCTTTTTAGCTACTCACATATTCATTGTTTTCGGATCGGAATTTTAGAAATTAGTGTTTTATCTTTTTGTAAAATAAATGTTTTGCGATTCCGTAGCCGAGCGCTCCATTAGGTGTTTTTAACATTTGTATTTACAAAAATAAGACAACAAGGTTAGTTTAGTCGGTAGGTACACTTCCTACAAAGTAACGCTAGTTTGGGATTAGATTCCCTGTAAAGACAAATAGAATAGGTAGGTACCTATTTATGTGATAAGCGTTCAACATTAGAATATAAGCCGTGATCTAGAATTGAAAGTGCAAGCCGAACAATGCGGCCGCGTGCTGCGGGATTGTGAGACAATCCCCTACAAGCATGTTTTTCTTTCAGATTACCTTTTCAAAATAGTTCCAGTCTTCAATTAATTAATCGTAAAATATTATTTTAATCGAACTACAGAAATTGATTCCAGAAGCCTAATTCTCGAAATTGTTTTTAAATTTTCATATTACACTGTTAAAAATAGGTGTATCCCGTTTAAAAAGGTCTCTCACCTGCTATTTTCATTTTCTTCAGGGCAAGTCATCAGGGAAAGAACTCTTCATTGAATGGTAAATAAAAATTCCTAATGCCACCAACAGGACAAAGAACATGCATATACCCAATTTACCAATAAGAAATAATAAACCGGGACAACTGTAAGAAAGCACAGTAATGTATGGAATCACAAATACAGATTTAATAATCGGCAACTTATTTCACTAAAGTTCCGAGTTTCTGCTGCGTAAAATGGAAGCGGACTTTATATTTTAACTAAATAGACCGACGAATTAGATGTAAATAGGTATTATTATTTACTTACTTAAGGTTATTATAATTACATGCTTGATAAAATGTTTATAAGATAACATTTACTTCTAAAATACTTTAACCACTTTTCCCATCACTAGTAAATTCAGCAAATCATTGAAAACTATAATTATTTTAGTTCACATAGTCCACGGGTTTTAATTAATAATAACGAGTGTAACATATTATATTTTATTGTAAAAACCGCTTCCACATTCACTTATCTTTTATTGATGGTACGCTAACTTTAGGTCCGTATTTTGGATTCCGATATGCAATCTCTAATCATAACATTAATAACACAAATAGACACTTCTTCAGACCTACCTAGGCTGCTTCGAAAGTTTTTCACTGTGTAAAAACTAGCAACATTTACTTTTCAAAGTGTACACATTTACGGTAGTTGGGTTATAATAATTATAAGCCTAGCTTTTGTAAAACAAAATTTCATACTGGCCGGTTACAATTATTTTATTATTATTTTATTGCTGACAAACTCAGACCAGTTTTGTTTCTTGCAATGGAGCTGTCGCGAGAATCGTTTCGTGCTATGATATTCTACAACTACCTTTAGTGATTAATCTTATAAAAAAATAAATGGTATTTGGGTAGTCCGCTCCATCGTTATTAGTCTCTTATTGGTACCGTGAGTTTAAGTGGGGTCAGGAGTGCCTTAACTTATTCCACGCCATTGATGGATATACTCGCACCCCAGATTCAACGCCATCGACGGATATATCCGTCATGGTTGACAGCGTAAATTTAACCTGAGTTGCTATGAGGTAAGGTTGGCATTAGCTCTGGTGTTTATCTATCATTGGCGTATGAGTGATGACTTTGTTTTCGACATAGCGTTGAAAAGGTTAAAGATTAGCCAAGAGCATGACGACTGTCGAGTGTTGTAACGGTGGTTGAATAACGTACAGTCGAGTACAGAGATATGTGTACACTTTTTCTCATTATTCCATTGAAATAAAGTCCACAAATGTATACATAATCTTTGTACTTGACTATACATACAGACAATGATGCCTCTTTCCCGTGGGGTTAGGCAGAGACCACTTCCTTCCACTTCCTACGATCCAGACACACTTCCCTCGCTTCCTCAACACTCAAGTCTCATCATTATGAGAAAAGGTATTCATTCGTATTAAGCAATTTGTACTTCGAGATTGGTTCCAAACAGCCCGGGAGGAGGGGCCCTTTTAATTGCTGACTTCCACGTCCTATATTTTTTAATTAAATATTTATGACTTCTAAAATCAGTCCTAATTATTAATAAATATAACAACAGCCTGGCCAAATAAAGTCATAAATATGTGGTACCAGGTGGAACTACAACATTTTTAAGGGGAACCTAATCTCTTAAAACCAAAAATAAAACATTTATTTCAAGCAACTGGGACTCGTAATTAGGCACACAATAACATATACAACCACACACAGTAAAACTAAAGTAGATTAAAATCAGTAAAATCTCATCAAATAATATTAAGACAATAAGTAATTTACCGACAGATGATTATCAGATTATCGATCCGCAGACAACGTTTAGCGAAGTAACGATTTGCAGAATGACTTTTTCGCAAATGCATGATTTGGCATTTTGTAGTTTGCAAATTGTCTTGAAATCGAATTAAGTCAAGCAAGATATAATTCGGTGCGGGCCGGACTTGGGTTCGGTCATCTACGTCATCATGCCTCGCCGGTAATATCCAAGCGTGCAAAAAATGCAATTGCTATAGCGGCGACAATGCTGCCACCTAATTGTTCGAGGAAGGAACAAAAGTAGTAAGCTATATTTTCTTTAACGATTCACGGTATCTTTCGTCACATGAAATTAATTAAATCGCTTGATAGTGATGATTTTTGTACATGCTTGCGACTAGATCATGATTCTATCAAGGAACTTTTACATTTGGTTAAACCACTCATCTCGATAAGTGATACTCAATTGAGAAGGGCAGCTGTCCTTCTCGACGTCTCGAACACAACTTACAACTTGTCCGGCCCGACCGTCCACACGGACTGACTCTGTACGGCGTGAACCATTTCCGATGTGCAAACTAACGGACCGAGGCGGACTCAATTAATAATCTAACTCTACACACGGAAAGATATGGTTCGGAGCGAACCAAAACCGCTGTCCAGCCTGCACCAAATTATATCGAAGCCGTAACAGAGGCTTTTAGTTGGCTCGCCGGTTTATATCCATCGACGAATTGAAAAGCTACTTTAAGAGAAATACCCAGCTAAACATTGTGGTGAACTTCGGGAGAGGCCATGTCCAGTGGATTAATTAATAATTTATTAAATATTAAAAAAACTTTACCACATTTTCAAGGATTCGTCGAACTACTACAAGAAACACATAATAACATAATAATATTGAATCTTAACCACATTAGTATCCAAATTGTGAAAACGGCACACTTTTTTGCAGCCAATAAATGTCAATGAGAAAGATAAATCAAGAAGATTTGACGGTTTACAAATATTTTACACTGTCTATGTCATTTTCCTTGATGAGGCTGGATTGCGCCATTTACGCAAAGGTTTTCATCCTTTTTAGGTTTCGTATCTAAAGGGCAAAACTGTTCTTCCATCCATTCGTATGTAGCTCATGAACGAAATAAGTCGCGATACCCAGTAAGATCACCAGGGGCCCTAATATGGCTGCGTTTATCGCGTGATAAAGTTTAGATAAGGCATCTGTCACCTTTAGACTTTTGACACGTAAATAAGTACGAGAGTGACGGATGTTTTATCCACATTTGACACGCGATATAATCCCTAGGTAGGATCCCTTTTCTTTTAATTTTGTACGTGGAGGATTCTACGTAAGTCAGTTAGTGGAAAATGTGGCGGACGCTTACACTAAACCTGCATCGTTACGCCAGCTCCTCCCTTCATATTTTCAAGCTGCCTCTGCTGGAGCGGCGGCTTCATTGGCCACGTAAACGCCGCAAACATGCTCCACTCATGCTGCGGGCGGGTTTTTACCGTTTGGCGTTGGGACACTAAGGCCCGTATTTATAAACTAATCTCAACTCTAATGCTCGTCTTGAGATGTGTCAAAAATGACAGTGTTCTATGGTTTGACGTTTACTTTGACGTATCTTGTGACGCGCATCTCAGCCAAGATGAGTTTATAAATACGGGCCTAAGAGCTAACTAGGGGTGCAGACCCACCATACGGCTAAGCATACCCCGTGGGGGTAGGGTGGGACTGAACCATACAACCGCAGTCTGTAGTGATGGGATTTGATATTAAGTAGTACGTTATCATATGGGATGCAGGGATGCTATTAACGGGTACTTCCACTCCGACTAACTACACTGATCAAACTTACTATCATAAAATATGAGGTAGGTTTAGGTTAAGTTAGATTTTCAGTCGGCCCGAAGGGCCAAAATACCCAGGAATAGGAGCTCCGCGACAGCGGAGAACCGTTGACTCTGTTAAATTAGTTGGTCGATGTGGAAAAACAAAACCTGAAAGCATGTCCTTGTTTTAAATTCGTATACCAAATTTCGAGGACATATTGGAGTTGGATGTTTATCAACTCATAAAGTGCACAGCACTACGGTGGTATGGTTCAGTCCCACCCTACCCTCAGGGGTATGACTGAGGGGTATGGTGGGTCTGATATGCCTGGCTCATTTTGGAAATGGACCATTCCATCTCCACCCAATTAGAATGGAAAAGAATAGAATCATTTATTTGGCTATTAGATAAAAACAAAAAACGTTTACTCTATTTTTATAATCAGGACTTTCCATGTCCCATATGGAAACTGGTTGCTTTAGGATTTCATCGATAAATAAATCTCTCAAAGTGATTAACCTCCATTAGTGAAATATACGTCCATTCTACACGAAAGCGCGCGATCAGTAAAATGACGGTGCATATAATCTCAGACAGTGGCGTCACAGGTCGCTTCGTGGGACATTAAAATTCGTGAAAAAGTTTATAGAATTCTAAAAGTTTTCATTTTTATTGTGTGGATAGATAAAGTGCATTGTGAGCTATTTAAAAAAATATAGAAGTTTAACGGTGGTGCTTTAGGTATTTAGTAATATTTGCGTGTTACGTAATGTACGAAGAATTAAAGTTTAAAATGTTTAAACGGTATGGGGCCATTTGGAACCGTCGGAAAAGTATAGCATGGGGAATTTCGTGAAAGATGTGCAAAAAAAAATAGCATGGTACAAATGGTTGAATTGTTTTTTTTTCATTATTGCGTTTTCGTCGGTATGGCACACAAAAGAAGTATGGCACTAGGCTACCGCCGCCTACTTCTTTTCTCAACGGCTATCGGAAAATTCAATATTTTTTGTGAAACAAATCGTTCAATACTCGTAATTTATCCGACAAGTTCGATGAACGCCCACGCGATTGGGCCGCCACCGGTAGATACCAGCGCTATGATATTCATGACCGTCATTTTCCTTTTCGTCATTACGTAATTAGGACCCCTGAAGGGTCGCCATACTTGGTACAAATGACCGGTAAGTAGTGGCCGGGCCGATAAGGGCGCGTTTTCACTAAAGCTCAGGCGGAACAGAGAGGAACGGCGGGAACTTAGATTGATCATCTCTCTCTCAGTATTGCTTTGCTCAACCACCGAGCAGTTAAATTGTGATTCATATTTAAATAAAACAATTTTTACATAATAATTGTGTATTTTTTATTACCTATACGTAGTTTACAGATGATTCATTAGCAAGAGACCATTTTTCACAAAATGACCTAGTTCTAAAATAGACTTATGAAAATAAAAATATATGTAGGTCGCAAATTAGGTTAAGTACTTTAAGTAGGTACCGTAAACCATTACAGCTATGGTTCTAGCTTGCAACAAGAGCCCAATTTTGCACAATACATTATTCAAAAAAGATGGCTAGAGTTTAGAGGAAATAATTTCAGGCCAAACAGTATATATATATACCCAGCAATAATAGCAGTAAGGTATCATATTTTAAAATAAGAAGGAAAATTAGAATAGTGTTCCAGGCTAGGACCACATTTATATCGTTATACGGTACAAAATAAACCAAAACTAAACTTATCACAAAAACGACAAAGATAGAACAATGACTTATATAATTTACGCCGAAGATAACATATCATTAACTAAGTTAAGATTATTTTCTGGAGTTTTCTTGAGGATAAAAGTTTAATTCCATAAATCGTATCTATATCACCAGAGGGTAAGCAGTTACAGAGATCTGAACTCCACTTTTGTAGTTTCTAAATACCTAGAGGCTTCATCTTACGTGTATAATCATATTAATCATCAATCACCATTTCACTGAAAAGAAAATCAAAATTAAAGCAACGCCGTAACCAAACGCCTTCCCGTGCTAACTGTGCACTTTTTTTTGTAGTAGGTAAGGTACCTACTTAATAGCATCATTTCAGCCCACATCCACCCACTGCATGGTAAAGGCCTCTTCAATACTTATTATAAAATCAATATTTTTTTGACAGATCGGGTTATTTTCTTATATTAGTGCGTCAATAGATATAGAGGTAGATAATTATTTATACATACATATAAAAGCACATAAATAAATTAAATAATAAATTAATAGTAAGTTAGCATGAAACCCAAGATCTCAATTATCTTGAATCACATTTTTTTAAGCATATAATTATTCAGAATTAAGATCCATCCAGTCTTACCTCAAATAACCTTAGCCATCCACAAGCCCACAACGACAAGAGTCACAGCTCCTGTTGCGATAAATGCTTTCATCATGAAGCTGCAATCAATGGTAATTAATAAAACAGCTGAGTAAGTACATCATGAATACGCTATAGTCTGTGTCAATTGATATTGCCAAAGATGTAAACAAATTCGTACTGTTTGACACGTAACCTCAAATATTCAACAAGCGTGTTTTTATCAAAAATAACGTATAATTAATAGTTATTTAATCTTAAACTTAATGTGAAAGTAAAGATCAGGTGTATAAATTACTTGATATTTAAAAGCACGAGATTATAGAGTAATAGTGGTAAATTGGTTCGTTTGGTTGTGTTTACATCTTTGCCAATTTTAAGTGGCACATACTATAGATATTTGGGTCGTACACACTAGAAAAAACAAAAGTTGTTTTTCCTGTGATCAATAGTTAAATACTATGTGCATATAAATAAATTATGTTTTTATCTGATAAGACTAAAAACTAGACATGACACCGTTTATGCAAATATGGGTTTAGCCTAAATTAGGCCTTAAAAACGTTAACTTCGGGTATATACAGAAGAGACCGTAACCTAAATCTGTGTGGGTCATGAGCTAGCCAAGATGCATTACGGTAACTAGCGTTTCTATTCGACTCGTTTATAAAGCAATCGCGTCACTAGTACCATATGGATAAAGTGTGCACCGGTTACGCTCAAATTTTAGCAAATTTAGTTATCTTTAATAAAGTACTGAACAAAAACTACTAGAAAAACGCTTCCTTAGGGTAGTTTTTTTTACAAAATACTTAAACAAGTGCCAACATTTCCCAGTTTTTTGATCGCTTTGGGGGTAGTACAAAGTTTTCAGGGCTGCAAACTTGGATATTAACTACTCTCAAGAGATATGTAATAAATCCGTAGTTACATGCGCGTTTGCGATGTTTGCCTTTTTTGTGTTGATATAGACTGGCCTAAAAACCTTTGCCCTGAGAAGATACGGCGAAAGAAAGTTGTTAACAAAAAAAGGTTACATCAAATATAAATTTACAATACCACAGCATTTTTGCATAGTAGGTATATTTAAGCGTAGATTAGATTACACATGCAGGATTCACAACTCACTGCCATACATCTCTAACCATGATATAATCGTTTACTTTATAATATGCTCGGGAAATTAGTTTTTATTTGATGACAGATTTAAAATACGTCAGTAAGCTTAGTATTTTTTTGGAATTTTACTGTAGAATTGTCAAATGTTCGTTGGGAAATTGTTTAAATTCTTAGAAAAAAAAGAAAAAACAAAGATTTTTATTTTAAATATATATAGCTACGGCAGTGTTAGATTATCTATTTCCTTGAAGAATTCCCTCAATGACTTACGCGACCCCAAGTTATACGAGTAATAGCCCTCTTTTGCAAATTAAAAGCCGTAGACCAACCGTGCCGCCGCTACATTAATAAGCTGCCTTTTTCTCCAGACTGCACAAGCAGCGGAGCTCAACCTACTTGCTAGTTACGCAGTTATGTGGGAACCCCGCTGTAATTTTGAGACCTAGAAAAACTGTTATTTTTAAAAATTCCATGAATTTACCGTTAAGTTTAATATTCAACGCTTAGTTTTTATTTGATGAATTTGCTAATGAGCATTTTATACATTTCATTCATTTGTTCACATAAACAAAGAACAAGAATGGACCTAAAACATAACCTTGAGGTACGTCAATTTCTATCTCCGTCTCCGACGAAACGGCTCCATTTATCGCTACCTTTTTATCGCTACTTTTTGATTTATGTGTGGAAAATATGACTTAATGAGCAAAGCATTTTCTCTAATGCCATAAAAATAACTTTACAAACTAAAGTGCCATGATCTATACACAATCAAAAGCTTTAGAAAGGTCGCAGAAGACTCCAATGGCGTCCTTCGCCTGCGCCGCGTCAGTTGTAGACTACTAAGTTTTTTTTTTATTAAAGTGAAAAGTCAATTGTGTTAGCATTTTTTTTTTCAAATATTTTGCTGAATTCAGGTAGGATAGATACTGTACGATAAGTGTCGATAATCAGATGAATTATCTCTATGACCTGATTTAAAAATTAAAACAAAATGATGTTGAATAATAATATGGTCCGCAAAACTTACTCTTACCTCGAACCATTTTAACTGCGTATAACCCCAGGAATAAAAGAGTCGTAATAACAAATGCAACGATAAGGTTCATCAGACAACTGCAATAAATGTTGGTTAAAGCAGAATCAAATCATCGTGCATACGCTAGGCTAGGATGTTAAGTAAGAAAATACATATTCTCAATAAAGTCATTTAGGTTTGAGTTTGATTTTCAATTATCAAATTATTTCTAAAGAGCAGATTGGGACACAGTGTCCTATCGTCTTAATCTTAAAATTCAAAATAAATTTCACCTATAGGTATTTTTGTATACTCTGCACTTTTAATCCCAATAAATACATATCTATTATATTGGCTTTAATATCGTAAATACACGTTTTATGCCGAAAACTCGCCTGTAATTTTCTATTTTATAATAAAGTTTTATTTTGACTTAACCATATTTTTTTAAATTCAACTTCCGATCCATTAAACTTTACTACCTAACTGCAGTGCCTCGTAAACCACTTGATCCTAGTTCAAAAACTCGCGATTACCACTAAAAAAAAGTCGCAGAAAATACTATACAAATAATAAGAACTGTTGCGCACTAACGCCCTAATGGTGCTAATAAACTTAACCAATCACTCGATCACTCTAGTAAATGCTCAAGTCTATCAGGGGGCCTAATATGGCTGCGTTTATCGCGTGATGCATTTTGGATAAGGCATCCGTCACCTTCTGACACGTAAATAAGTACACGTGTCAAAAAATTACGGATGCTTTATCCGCATTTGACACGCGATATAGAGGCAGCCATTCTAGGCCCGCAGCACCATTACAGTTCAATTGCAAAAACTAAACAAAGCCCGGACACGTATAAGTAATCATGGTCTGTGAAATCCAATATCTTACCTCAAAAAACTTTAACTGCCCATAAATTGACGAAATCAAACAGGCAACTGCAATCAGTTTAATAAAGAACCAGAGTAAACTCCTACATACACATCTTATACCTAGTTTCAAGACTTTCAAGTTGGTACAATCTTTGGCCCGTATACTAACTTAAAACACTCAGTTGAGTAGCTAGAATTACCTAATAGCGGCGATTTTCGTAATAAAATATAATCTACAATTAATTAATACACCTAAAAACTTACCACATGATTAAGAAATTTAAGAACTACTATAATACCGATAGGTTTGATTTGTGATACTTCTCTTTAGATCGAGAGACATGTCTTTTTCCGTTTAATCTCAAAGGATTCTCGTACTAAAGTTACACAAATCATTAAACCTGAACCATGAATCATGATTCATGACCTTGGATTAAAGCAAAAACAATTCTGTATGTATCTTTGTTTTGTGGCAAATGTCATTTGAGTTGGTACTATGATTTCGCCAATGTCAGGTTTAAGGAAGGCACACGTTTACGGAGAAAGTGATCAATTTTGAATAGATGAAAAACTATTATATTCTTAAGGCTTCCCAATAAGTACTAAAGATATTGTAGTGTCAATGTCAGTATTGACATAAACATAGACGAATTAACTTGTCAAATCAAGGCATAGAATAATAATTGACCACAAAAAGATCGGATTACTTTTTGATTGCTTGTACACGAAATCAACAAACGGAGAAGAGAGGTGTACACGTGTACACGGGCGTTGCCAACAGTATCACTTTAGGGGTGAATTTCAAAAATATTGTACATAGTTAAGGACTTGTCAAATTAAGGCATAGAATAGTATTTGATCACAAAAAAGATCCGATTACTTTTTGATTGCTTGTACACGAAATCAACAAACGAATAAGAGAGGTGTTCACGTGTACACGGGCGTTGCCAACAGAATCACTTTAGACCGCCTTTAAGTGGTAGATCATTTTAGAGCAGTGAAGTGAAAATATATTAACTTACTTAATATTTCAACATAAATGTAAAATTAAGGAGCCCTTAACGTTACGTTTACGTTTTAGATAGGATAAGAATTTGAGAATCGTTCACTCTTTGGATAAAGTTCAATTTAACGTCGCCTTGCTTAAAATCCGTTAAGCTGTAGCAACAAGGGCAAGACATGAATGTATTCATCCCCTTAGGGGTACCTTGGGTGGAACTATGATCATTTTTGTAGTTGGAACCGTGTTGATTTGTATTTAAGGTACTGTATGTAAATCAAAATTTCAAATGCAATGCAGATAGCTTATACCCTGGATTAACACATAACAATCTCGTCCCAAAATACAGAACGTCCCGAGGTAATAACGATAATGTGCTTAATGTTATTAAAAAAGGCATCATGGGTGTCATTTTCTTAGATTATTAAGATGACGCTGATTTCGAAAATGATATCAAATTTTGAATTCAAAATGGCGGCTTTGATAATTGTTCTTAAGAGCACCGAGCAAACGTCGAGCGTCCAGTGGTGCCCTCTTTACTTTTATTGTGTTTTCTAATTAACTAAAGAATTTCCTTTCAATCAGACGATACGTTTTGATAACGCAAGTAAAAAGACAATTTATGGGATACGTAACAAACTTTAATAACAATTACCCTTGGAGTAGTCAGCTCAGCGGGAAAAGGTCACTTTTTTCCGTTAAGTTGATAACTCGAACGTAAATTGTTATTAAACTATGTGATATACCCTATAAGTTGTGTTTTCATTTGTAGTACAAAAACCTATCGACCAATTTCAAGAAAATACTTTAGTTTATTAGAAAACACAATAATAGTAATGAGGCGCCACTGTACATCCGGCGTACGCTCGGCGCAGTCTTAAATCGTTATCGGTGTCATTTTCTTACATTTTGCGGACGCAGATTTCGAAAATAATGTTGAAAACAGCTGAATGATGTGTAATTAAATAGGTATTTGTACGCACCTACTTGATTTTCAATTATCTAGGCACTAAGCTGAATTTCATTACTCTCAAGTACTCTCATCAAAATCTTTAATAATGTAGCCCAAGATACTTAAGTTTTTTTTCATCGCACTTGCTCGTAAATAGTGTCCTAACATGCTAGAAAAATCGACTGTAAATCCAAAATAATACCCGCGGGCCTTTTTTTACCATTACGCCCTATCGTGCGTAATAGCTTTTTTTTTTAAATATTATACGTGGACTCAAACTATCACAATACGTCAGGACCCCAATTCTTGTGCCATTCAATAAGAAGTGTCATTCGAGATGAAATGTCAGTTGCATACAATTTCCTAAAAATCTCGCATATACCTAAACTATTGATCTCGACTGTCACTAGAATCGGACTCCAAACACGTTTGACATTATCTGTAGTAAGTCACAGACAATGATGTAGTCTGCCGCTAATTAGTTAAAAATATGATCTTTTGTCTGATTTTATTTCATTTCCTCGCAATTGTTACACGGGTACAATTATACAAATACAAAGCTCGAGTCATTAAAGCCCCTCAGCCTTCGGCTTCGGGCTTCAAACAGACTCTCGTTTGTAATTATTTCTTTACCACCCTTAATACACAATGTACTATAATGATTATAATTAATAACTATATAAGCCTATAATTGTATCCTACTGTCGGGCAAAACCCTCCTCCCTGGACTTCCACAACGCCCTGTCCCTGCAGCCTCCAGTCAATCTTTCAGGAAAGCGTCCCAGACGTCTTGCCATCTCCGTCTGGGTCTACCTTATTGCCCACGCGGTTTAACCACCAAATTACCGCAGTAACGCACCTCTGTGGGTGCGGTAAAATACTTTTTCATCACACTTGCTCGTAAATAGTGTCCTAACATGCTAGAAAAATCGACCGTAAATCCAAAATAATACCCGTGGGCCTTTTTTTTACCATTACGTTACTTAAGTGCGTAATAGCTTTTTTTTTAATATTATACGTGGACTCAAACTATCACAATACGTCAGGACCCCAATTCTTGTGCCATTCGATATGAAGTTTCATTCGAGATGAAATGTCAGTAGCATACAATTTCCTAAAAATCTCGCATATAAACTATTGATCTCGACTGTCACTAGAATCGGACTCCGAACCCGTTTGACATTAGCTGTGGTAAGTCACAGACAACGATATTGTAGTCTGCCGAGACATATCCTATAATCTGTGGTCTGCCGCTAATAAGTTAAAAATATGATCTTTTGTCTGATTTTATTTCATTTCCTCGCAATTGTGATGAAAAACATTGTATGTTACACGGGTGGTAAAATAAATACAAATCTCGAGTCATTAAAGCCCTCAGCCTTCGGCTTCGGGCTTCTAACAGACTCTCGTTTGTAATTCTTTCTTTACCACCCTTAATACACAATGTACTATTAATTTTAGCAAAGTTTCGTTCTTTGACTTACCAGTTAAAAGTTAGTTGGCTAGTAAAAAAAAAAATCTTATAATGCCAAAGAAAACAGGAAGAAAATTACAAAGCATTAGCGACTATATTGCGAGTATCTCTAATGTTACATTTTTGTTTAGTTTCCTAATTTTCTCCACCAGTAAAGACATGTCCGCCCTAGAGTTTACGGGCACTATCATTGTGGGCATTATGGGGTAGTCTTGCGTGGGGGGGGCTTCGGCTCTTTGACGGGCAGGGTTCTCCGTCGGCTGCCCCAGGCTTCGCCTAGATAATGAGCCAGGAAGCCCGGCGCGTTCGACGGGTCTTGTTGTTGTCGTATTATCTGAAGACAAAAGCTAGATTGATTCATTTAAACTTAGGCTTAGCCAAGATGCAAACGTTGTTAAAAGCTGACATAAGCGGTCGACGCGATCTGTCATTTGCTCACGTCGATGCTATACATTTTGCCGATTTTGAAAAATCGTCAGCTATGCAGCTATCTTGCTTGGTCCAGCCCATAAGGGTATACAGCATTTTGTAGAGATTTTTAGGGTTTCGTTCCAAAAGGAGAATAAGGAATCCAGGGGTCCTAGACAAGATGCAAATGACTAGCGCTGAACGCGACCGTCAGGCAGCTTACAACGATCCTACACATATCCAACGACGATTACGTACATCTTGTCTAGAGACACTGGTCTGTCCGTCTGTCGGTTCGTCTGGCACATCGGCGTAATAAAAAATACATGGTGGTACCTTCAACCCGGTGGGATCTGAAGTCGACTAAGCAGTAGTTGTAGCCGAGGCCAACTCCAAGGCCCAGCGTGACGAGGTACGTGATGATAAAACAGGTCACCACCGACGTCATTGCGCAACATTGCGTTAATCTAGAAAAAATAACCATTTAGGAGTTTTGCACTTACAAATATCACAAATAAGGCGACATTTCTACTTCCGCATCATGTTCACCTTTATGGTGGTGGATAAAGCACCTGTCCCTCTCAAACTTTCATGCTAGTTAGAAAACTACAGATGTTTTACTTATCGTTACTCATACACACGTAGATGTAAATTCGATTCGTATAAAAATCACTAATTAATGATGAAATTAATTTATGAATGACGTCAGTGAAAGACATAGCGTGTGCGTCCACGTAGCGTGTGCCGCAATAGAATTCCGGCTATTTATAGTCGAACAAGTTCCTGCGCGACCATTCTGCGGGGTACAGACGTTGGGAGAGGTGAGGTGACTTGGCGTGCCTCCATTGCTACTGCCATCCCTACAACACTGGCAGTGTCTTTAAGAAAAAGGTAGCATAAAAATACGAAGCTTATTGTGCTCACTCAAGTAATTTATACTTTCTTAAATCTTCTTCTCGACATAATTCTATTTTTATTCAACTTTCAGGAAACAGATAGTTACCCATATTAAAAAGACTCCTGGATTAGAGAGCAAATCGCTTAGACTATTAGAAGTATATTTTGAACCAAAACAAATCATCACATCCGTAAAACCGTGTTACTCTTATGGTCGTTTGAGATAATCTCGAACAAATTATTTTAATTTTAATCTTTCATGTTTTTAATTTTTACGCTATTTTGTGTTAAGTGTGTCACTATCCGTCACTTCACCAAGCGGTTCCAACGGAAGACCAGTGCTGGCTTTACGGCTAGCGAATGCTGAGTTGGGACCGTTTCGCAACTGTTTCTCTGTCTTGTTATTTTTGTATCTATGTACCTAATGTGGTTTTGTATTGTTGCGAATAAATGTCTCTTTATCTTTATCTTTATCTTTAAAATATCTCGTGAAATATACTGTGCGTATGTCCGTTATTCTTTTCTTTTGTCAACCTAAAACCACCAAGAGCTAAGTTTCATTCTAAACGCGCCATTTCCCTCTGTCCTGAGCACCTGTCATCCACGTCGTTCCTGCGGCCTTGGTGATGTCATCTGCCCAACGTGTCCTTTGTCAGCCAACGTTTCTGTATCCAGTCCGAGGACGCCACTACGATATATTTCTGCTCCACCTGTCAGTCCCAGTTCCTGCAACGTGACCTGCCCACTCCCATTTTTTGCCAGTTATGCCGGTAACTTTGTACGCGGACTTGAAGGGAAATTCTGAGCATGGCGCACTCCATGGCTCTTTGGGCTACTTGAAGCTGGTGGATGGTCTACTTTGTGAGCATCCAAACCTCTGAGCCGTAGGACATGACTGGAATTACACAGTGCTCAAACAATAGACATTTGAGCTTCATCGGAACATTACTATCTCTGAGCACGAAGAAGAGATGATGATGATGATGAGATGACGTCATCGGATATATTGCTAAATGCTGTCCATACAAGGTGAATGCGGCTACATGTTTTTTGAAGTTGGTCGTTCTTGTACAATGACGGCTCTTGGCCTAAATACATGCAACTATGCGGTTTATCTGGCTCCATGCAACTGTGATGTGAGCTATCGAAGGTTTCTTACACATAATTTTAGTTTTCTATGTGTTAAGGGACATTAAAAGGTGCGTCGTAGAGTTTCTGCGTCATCATTTGATGCTCTTCAAATGACTCGCTGAAGATGATGATGTCATCGGCACAACGGAGGTGAGACAAGTTTGCGTTTTATCTCCTTCCTTGCAGAGTAGTACAACTACTGATTTCTTTCACGGCTCAGGTGTTATAAATGCCGTCAAAAAGTGCTTTGCTAAATAACAGTTGGAGTTGCTTTAGAACTGGTTTACCGCCATATTTCAGGTATTCTATCAACAAGATATTATCTTCACCCGGTGCTTTTCCATTCTTGATGCCAGCTAGGGATCTTTATCACGTAAAGACTTATCTCTAGTAGTTCTTTTGTGTAGTGTCTTGTCAGTTTAGCACCTCAATGGATCCCGTGTCCTCCACTGGCTCAAGAGTATGTAAGCTGTATAGTCGGGAGTAAAAATCTTCCACTAGTTTGAGGATTTCTGGTCTATCAGTGACTATTAATTGTGACGTTCATGAGTAAGTTTGTTAATTCGCTGGTTTCCTTTTTTGAGCTTTTTTCCTAAAAACGTTTTATCCTCGATGTTTCAATAGTCTCTAGGATCACATTGTGATAGTTCCGCCTAACGTGTGCTTCCAAATGCAATTTCACCTCTTATTAAGTTCTGCTCTTTGTGTTCTGATTTTCTGAGCAGGTAACGTCTGTCGTCCATCCGTCGTATCCTTAGAAAATTTTGTTTTCTGTTTCGGCTGTTCCTGAATTGTATGTTTAATCGACTTTATAATGTTGTTATCTCTGTATCCCAGGAGTCTTCCGCGCGTAACTTCTTCGCCAGCCTTTCTTGCTGAGCAACGATGAAAGTGTTGTCCCGTGGCCATTTGCCCTCACAATCCTATGATCACATTGACCGAATATGTGCTTTTTTCCAGTGTGAAATCAATTTGGTTCAGGGTGTGACCGTCTAGACTTTTTCACAGTCACAGTTTATGGCCCATTTAATTTATTTTGTCGAGAACTGCCGATTCCAATTCGTCTTACCGCCGCCAGTGTTCTTACGTTATATGTTGCCAGGTATATGTTTTGTAGGCAGCTGGGTCAAACCGGTTATCCAACCGCTGCTGTAGTCAGGCCGGACAGGACCGCTGGGAACTGAGGACCATTCTCTTTGGTGTACTTCCGTGTTATTGAAGGGGCCTTAAAACGCCACGCTGGCCATTGCGGGTTGGAGAGTCTACGCTTTCTGAGGTTATTTACTCCTCACGGATTCTAGCAGCCACTCCAGGTGAAATGGCGAACAGGTTATTTTCCGCCGCCTGATGCTCGGCGTTTCGTTGTTGCTCGTTAAAGCCCACCCGGGAGACACGTGTTGGGTAGTGAGGGTAGAACCTACGGACGCGAACAACTGCATCTTCCCTTGAGTCTGTTATTAATCACTAATTTTCGTTTCTTCCGGAAACATTCTTTAGAAAGTTGTTACAATGGGTCGAATTTTACCCGTCTGCCGTCTTTAAGAATATTTTTTCCTGCAAAAACATTACGCCCACTATGCAAACGACACAATTGGTTCAAACTTATTTAGAAACTAACTTTTCAGCCAAGTAAATTATTTCTCCGAAACACCGACCCCACACAGCGCCTAAACACATCTTGAACAACGTACGAGTATCAAGGTATTGAATAGAACGTATCAAAATTATATTGCACAAGAGTGCAACGGTATTTATTTGATAACATAAAATAGTTACTCAAAATAATAATCTAATAAATAATAATGACAGCAACACGTATCATAGAGTGTTATGATTTGATATACAAACTTTGTGGTGTCCGTGACCGAATGTACACTATTGAATTATAAGAGAGGGTACAGATGGAAAGCATTTGAACTGCTACTTAGCTGCGAAATGGCAGTTCGAAGGCAGTTCTGGCAGTTGACTTAACTGTGCAATTTAAACGTCAACTACAAACGGACTGTGCGGTTGGTTTGCAGTTTTGATGCAGACCCTAAGGCCGGGACCCACCGGTTTTACACTTAGCTTAGATTTAAGTAGGAAAACATCTCTCTGGAAACCATCCTTAAAATACGCTGACGCAACGATTACTCAACGACGCGTTTGCTGGGTCATGTTTTGGACTCTTCTTTTATTTTATACTTTTTGAGATTTTGACGCAGCTTCAGCGACGTTTAAGCTTCGGTCCATAATATCTAAGAATAATGAATGGGCAGTAAAGGACAAGTATATATTATTTCAATGTCTGCTAAACAAAAATATATAAATCCTAATAAAAGAAAAAAAAATGAAAACTGATTTGATACTGGCTAAAAATAACCTGAAGGCATAATTGAAGATAAAAATTTAAATGTCAATTCTATTTCGGATTCACTTCTTGGTTGGATAATATTATTACAGTTTACTTTTTCGAAAAAATCGAGATGAATTTGATGGGCTACGCCGTGTTACAAGAAGAACAGATGCCTGATTTTCTAAAGGGGTGAGTGGTATACAAGCGTCTCGGCTGATTATAGAATTATTTATCATCGACATGTCAATTTTACCTGCCATGGTATGTTTTCGACGCATAAGCTCATATTTATATTCTCATGCTGTCAGCTGCTGGGCTGGTCGTTCGTGTCGGCTAATTGGTTGAGCTCAACGGTCGCTTAGTCTGTGTCACGCAGTTTGTAGGAGCGGCGTTCGCGCAGTAGATGGGGCACGGAGACTAC
Source organism: Acleris laterana (assembly GCA_963966035.1). NCBI lineage: Eukaryota > Metazoa > Arthropoda > Insecta > Lepidoptera > Tortricidae > Acleris > Acleris laterana. The sequence continues at coordinate 13,096,197 of OZ014443.1, read as the reverse complement.
AGGCAGAGACCTCGCGCCATCTCACATACTCACTGATTTATACAGAATACTTACCTCGAGCAACACCGTGCAGCACTCGCAAGTGGGGTAGCAAACACGTTCAATGCCATGAGCACCACCAAAATTATAAATGAAAAATGTTGGCAGCCAACGTGTTAAGGCTTTCTATTCTGTGTTATTCAAATGGCACCTTGGAAACAAATTATACCGAATAAATGCTGTTCCACACATATTGATATCAACTCCGATGTTCAATTATGCAGACAGCAAAACCGATCGGTAGGTAGATAGGTATGTCCAACATTACCTACGGTTCCTACCAAATTTTAACAGACTGAAGCAGAGGGCAAACGTTAGTGGACTATAGAAATATTGTGTAGTCATGGTGTATTGATTAATTGTGTGGTGTCAGCATGTTAATACTCTGCGATTAATGCTTCTGAAAATATTTGACAGCAAGCCCCGGTGGGTGACATGCATGGCGTTCACTGCGGCGCTGATTATGATCACGTCAGCTGCAGTCTCGTGCGGCATCGTGATCGGATACACCTACTGCTACGTGGAACACAGAGTAGGAGGCAGACCGGTCATCCAAGTTCGAGGTCAGTGATACGAAGGTCACCAGGTCCAGTTCATGACCACGTCGGTCGCGGTCTTGTGCAGCATTGTGGTCGGGTACACCTGCTGCTACGTTGTGTACTGGTAAAACACGGACCGGACTTCCAAGCTAGAGGTCAGTAATGGGAAAGTCACCAGATCCAGTTCATGATCACGTCGGTGAACAGGCAGGAGACGGATAGGCTTTTCATGATCTAGGTCAATTATGCAAAGGTTACGAAATCCACTTCATAATCATGACAGCCGCCGTCTCGTGCAGCATCGGGATCGGTTACACCTACAGCTACGTGGAAGACAGGGTAGACGGTAAATTGGCCATCCAGGCTTGACACACATGACACGAAGCTCAAGTTTAGGACAATCTCATAAATATCCAGTGTAAACTGGAGCAGTCTAGTATTACCAATTCATCTACACCGCGTTAAATTCGCAAAAAAAAATCTTTTAAAGACGCTAAGTAACTAGAGGTTTGTACAGTCAACAGCATAAATAAGTGATCATTTATGTACCTTGTCGCTTTCAATCGTTTCACAATTTGGTATAACATTTCAAACACGACTTTAAAGTGACAAGGTACATAAATGATCACTTGTTTATGCTGTTGGCTGTACAGACGTTCGGCGGGGCGATACGTGGGCAAAAGTGTTAGCGTAACGCTTCTTTAAAAACGCTTATATATTAAGTCAAATTCTTTTTTTCGTTTAACAAAGACTGGGCATGTATGTTCGATATCTGCGAGTTCGATTAACAAATTGTGTGATTCTCGAAAGTGAGCATAGGAATAAAAACCAAGAGTGAAACGAAGAAATATAAAAATGTGTAAGGAATCTACAAGGCAAAATGTTAATATTTATGTGTACATAAGTGAGCCTGTGTGAGAGGATGTTAATGTATGTGTATTTGTCTGTCTTGCGTAGATTGGGCATAATTTAGTGACCTTCTGTCTCATCACATCATTATATTAACGAATTATTTAATAGATTTGATTTGGCCACACCGACCGATGCTTCGCATTTCGCGCCATCGGTCCCTGAGCGATACCTATTGACACTGAATCGAAAAATGGAGTTAGGACAGTAATTATATAAAACTGAATCAAAGCCAATTTAAGTTTTTTTTTGTGCCTAGGAAACCTCACGCGGCTGGATAATAATGAAGAAGATGTTGCACAGATGCTTCAAGAACTGGATAATAATGGCCCCAACAGGACGATCACCAACGCGCTGGGCTCCAAGATATATGCCAATATCATCATGATCAGCAGCGTGTTTCATGCCATCTTCATGCTGCCAGGGAACGGCACTGCTATCGCAGACAACTCTACAGGAGCTTAGATGCGGTCATGATGTGAGGGGCAAACGTTTTGCTTTCCGTGCTGTTTATAAAACTGTACTAAATGTGATTTAGTGTTTGAATTTATACTTGGCCAGATTTATTTAATCCCCAGATATAAAACTCTGGGCAAAAGTTATTATATAGTTATACACTCTCGTTTTCTGTTATTTACATGAAAAAACGTAATGTTTATCTCGCTCACTCCCAAAATACCACAATTTCAAAATACCTGAATACTCTCTTTACCAGATTCCCAAAACACCAGCTTCGAAATATTAAGTAAACATAATCAACGATACCGAAATTTAAATGTTATTTTTTGAGATTCAAGTATATTGAGAATCTGGTATTTTAAAATTCTGGTATTTCGGGAATGAGCGGTTTATCTTTATTTGTAGATACTGTTATCAACACGTTCCCCGTTCGGGTGCCCTGCCCCCAATGGGTTTAGTAGCGAGATGTAGCAATTAAGAGTCCTAAGTGCGACACATAGTTGGCTTTTATACATTTTCATACAATAGGTAGCACAACGCCACCTGACCAATGATTTTTATTTCAAAATCAAATCAAATCTAACATAGTCCACGTGCGGAGCTCTTATTTCTGAGCATGTTGGCCCTACGGGCTTGCTGAAGAACTAACATTACCACTGTTCGCACACTGGGTGGAGCAACTACTCCTTGCCCCACTGCTCTTCGCCGGAGCCCTGCCTTGCGGCAAAGTGGAACAATTGTTTTCATTTTGAAAGCAATCGCCTTCGGTCTGTCAAAATGAAAACGATTGCGATGGCGAGTGTGTAAGAGCCTGCAGCTCTTAGGCCTCGGTGGTTTAAACTTCATACTCTTTCTGAAACTTTCAGCTTTTGGAACTAGCCAGTAGCAATCAACTATTTATATATGATTTCCATTTATTGACACGAGCTAACTATCTTTTGTAGGAAACAGAATCTAGCCGGCAGTGTAAACAGCCATCCAGCGATCGACTTGTGTTAGTTTCTTGTTAAATAACGAACAAGCCTCTTGCTCTAATTCTCTTACGCAGCGAGGAAAAAGCAAAAACGACTAGTTCAAATGGTGAAACTGAGGGCCCAGACAAGATGCATTACGCTAACTATCGTATCTATTCGTTCGGTTTTTAAACCAATCGCGTCACTGGCACATCACGTGACTTTTTGTATCACGTCATCTGCCAGGGACGCGATTTATTTAAAAACTAAACTAAGTGGAACGCTAGGTAGCGTAGTGCATCTTGTCTGGGCCCTCTGGCCTACTCTTAAATTGAGTTTGCTCGCGCGAATTTGCATTGTTGATGATTGCTGCCAAAAAGAAACAAACACCACAGTTCATATTTAACGGCCCGACGTCATTTGGCCGTTTCTGACCCATGGCACAACTTTGCGGCGCAACGAGCACAACTGAACAATGATTTCTATTTCAAAATCAAATTAACCTTAGAAACCACTCTCGTGGAGCTCCTATTTCTGAGCGTTTTGGCCCTTCGGGCCAACTGCAGGACTAACATAATCTAAACGTACCTCATATTTATGTTACAAATTTTGGTCAGCTGTGCCGCGTGGTTGTGCCTTGGGTCCGTAACTCATTTGGCGTATATTGGTCTCTCACACTTGAGATAACCTTGAGATAATTAGTGAAAGACATATTATCTTTAATAGCAAACGAGTGCCAGTATATTTCCCTAATGGCCCGAGACGTCGCCTCCTTTTCGGTAGTCCGCGTTGGCGTAGATAGCAGTTTTATTCCTGAAAAGCGCGCAGACCACGGAGCGCCCTCGGTACCGGTTCATGCCGTGGCCTTTCTCTTTTAGACCCTTCATTATGTCCTGAAGAAAACAAGAATTATTTGAAACATTCCTCATTAGTCATTGCAGGCAAGCGATCACAAACAATGCTAACCTCAAGATAAATTAAGCATAAGTATATGGGTCAAAATCTTTTTCGATGCACTGAAATTTTCCACTCTGTCACAATCGTAATTGTTCTCTTTAAGTAGTAATGTTTTTTTTAATCTAAATAAATGTTTGTTTTATTTGAATCAGTGAAATATTGTCAAACATTGTCAAACAAAATAAAATATTACTTCCTACAAAAACCACTACTCTGTCACATTTCCCAGGGACCAATTACAATACATCGAAAAAGATTTTGACCCATATATACCTCGTTGACTCCAAGTTGATGAAGTATCTCCATGGGATAGACCTGGTGATGGATGCGTGTCTCGTCTACTGCTTCTTTTAGGGTTTGTTGGAACCACAGTTTGCGAATGGCCACCTGAAAAACATGTTACATTAACCAAAACACACTACAAAAATAATAATACGATTCTCATCTTAAATTAACTAAATTGATAAAATATCAATCATAAATCTACTAATATTCTTTTAAGACTGCACCGAGCAAACGTCGAGCGTCCAGTGGCGCCCTCATTACTATTATTGTGTTACGAATTAACTAAAAAAAACCTTGCAATCAGACGATACGTTTTTCTAGCGCAAGTAAAAACACAATATATGGGATACGTAACAAACTTTAATAACAAATTACCCTTTGAGTATTCAGCTTAACGGGAAAAGGTGGCCACTGTTTTCCGTTAAGTTGATAACTCGAAGGTGAATTGTTATTAAACTCTGTGATATACCCTATAAGTTGTTTTCATTTGTAGTACAAAAACCTACTGACTAATTTAAAGAAAATATTTAGTTTATTAGAAAACACAATAATAGTAATGCGTACGCTCGGCGCAGTCTTAAGTGTATCACTAGGTACTTTAACCTACGAGAGCAATAGCAGATGTTATCTTCGTGCCGCCTGCAGCGCCGATAACAAGCTTGGCATTCCCGTCAGCATCAGAAATGATGCTGGGTGACATTGAAGAGAGCGGTCTCTTGCCCGGCATGATGAAGTTGGCCGGCGACGGCCACAGGCTGAAGTGATTGACGATGCCGGGAGAAGAGAAGTCGTCCATGACGTTGTTCATTACTATGCCGGTCTTGAGAGTAGCGAAACCAGCACCAAAACTGTAAAGATGGATGCATTTATATTTAATAAGTAAATTAAAGTGGATGTCGTCTAGAACCTGCGCGATACTGCAGGCTGGCGTTCGCGGTGACATAATACCATAAAGGTATTTTAAGTTACGTTGCAAGACAAGGATACACACGAGTAAGAGCAGCCTAATAAAAACACCGATGAAAGATATATACCGACTTGTAGCAGAGATGCATAATGTATATTTACTTACTAGTAATTGATGGAGCTCGTGACGGAGACGGCATCTCCATTGTCAGCGATGATAGAGAAGTGTGCGGTGCCAGCGTCATCCGGCGGTACATACATGTCGGCACCGTATGCTGCAGAGTCATTGCTTGTCTTCGTATCGTTGATCCTGCTACGGATCGAGCTACCGTAGCCTGGTTGAGTCACGTTGAATATTAACTGTAATTATATTATTATATTGCATTCTTACTTATTTTATTAAGACTGCACCGAGCAAACGCCGAGCGTCCAGTGGCGCCCTCATTACTATTATTGTGTTTTCTAATTAACTAAAGAATTTCCTTAAAATTAGAAGATACGTTTTTGTAGTACAAGTAAACACAAATAAATACGTAACAAACTTTAATAACAATTACCCTTTGAGTAGTCAGCTTAACGGGAAAAGGTGGCAATTTTTTTCTGTTAAGATGATAACTGGAAGGTGAATTGTTATTAAACTATGTGATATACCCTATAAGTTGTTTTTTTTTATGGCATAGAGTAGACAAACGAGCACACAGGCCACCTGATGGTAAGTGGAAACTGTGACCCATAGACATTCGCATTCACAAGAATGCAGTGCAATCCTAAGACTGCAAATGCGTTGCCAACCCTGAGGACTAAGATGGAATGCCTCTATGCTAGTCATTTCACCGTCTCTCTTATCTCCAAACCGGAACACAACAATGCGAACACTGCTATTTGGCGGTAGGTTAATGGATAAGATGGTGGTAGCGATCCGGCGGGACCCTGCACAAGGTCCTACCACCCGCAAGCAATGACTCTGCAGCATACGGTGCCGACATGTATGTACCGCCGAATGACGCTGGCACCGCACACTTCGTTTGTAATACAAAAACTTAAACGTTCAATTTCAAGAAAATACTTTAGTTTATTAGAAAACACAATAAAAGTAATGAGGGCGCCACTGTACATCCGGCGTACGCTCGGCGCAGTCTTAAACACATTGTTACGGGTCAACTCGGCGAAATGAAAGAATGACTATAGAGTAACAATTATATAATAATAAGCTAACCTAGGTTCTTACAACTAACTTAATTATTCTAACTAAGACTAAGTATTGAGCGCCAGGAGGGTTTTTAGCTTCCTAGGGAACCCTGCCAATCCAGAATGTCACCGGCTAGCAACAGTCTTGTTAACTCCTAATGTAATTAATTCCGTCAGACTTCGAAGGGCATGTCCAGAGGCTAAAACAAGCGGAATGTCCCTTTGTAAGTAGATGTCCTAATAATTGAAGACAATGGGACTGTCTAAACGAGCCTTAATGCTATGACTTACCCCTTCGTCCAAATATTATGACACTCACACAAAAGAAAATAGCTTTAATTGCGATAAATTACTTTATCAATTACAATGGCTTATAGATTCCGTCACATTAGAGTGTTAATCAAACCGAACACAAATTTCGTAACACAAGTGTGAACTCCTCTAAACCATGAGCTGGAATGCTTAAATAAAGAAACGGCCCGTATTTAAATTATAAAAATCTCAAATAAATAGAAAAAGATTTCCCCGTACGGGGATCGAACCCGCGACCTCATGTTCATAGTCGCGCACTTAGACCAGTGACCTATATCGTGGCGAGTACTTGGTGCGTTGAAATTAAGTTTCACTTTATCTAGTCACGTGACGCCATGTATACTTGCGTCACAACATGTTTTAACGCCTTACGAGGCAAAGAAGAATGATTTTGTTACTTACGTCGTCCAAACTTAAAAAGTCAGTATCACCCAATTTGGTTCTGGTTGCGTAAGCAAATTTGAAGGCCTCAATAATCCTGTGATATGTGAGGATTTGGTCTTCGAGGGTGCGGATGCTGTGGGGCCCGAAGTTGTACCCGGAGAGGATGTTGAGGATTACCGCCAAGATCACCCCACTGCTGGGCGGCGGGGGCGTATGCAATATGTCACCACCTGCTAGAGGCACATTGATCGTTTCGGAAATTTTCGGTCTGGAAGAATAGAAATGTAAATAAACATTAAGATTTTCATTCATTTCAATTTTTCTACTGTTCTAGATATTGTTATCTAGTAGGTATATGAGTTTGAACCAAAATAACAAAACACGGGCTCATATTTTTTTCATGCTTTAAACATTATAATCAAACCAGTAGGTAAGGTACCTAGCATTTTTTATCTCTATCGAAGTTATAGGGTACTTTGTAGGATTTTTTTCCAAAAAGGTTGAGATGGGGCACCTAAAAAAATACGAGTCATTTTACTTTATTAGAAACTTTACTTTATTACTGTGTAACATATATCAAAATTAACCAAATCGGAGCCGGACAGTTAGGAAACCTTTTCTTGTTAGTTCAATTAATGTTGTAATTGTCTTCGATTCCTATTAGTGGATGAATATTTCAGGTCAATCAAAATTCTTGACTATTATTGGCAGATAGACATAACAATTCGTATATATATACAATACTTAAATAAATACATCAAAGTCTTGCATGATTACCTACTTACTGGTAGTTCCTGAGGTCATCAGCAGTGATGATGCTGCCGACTCTCTGGAGGTCGTCGAGGAAGTCGTTGGCCAGGCTGCCGTTGTAGAGCTCGTCGCCCCCCCGGTCGGCGATGACTCGCAGCGTGTTGCAGAACGGCTCCGAGGGCTTCACCACCGTTCCCGGCTTGTAGAACTCGTTGGTCGACGGATCCACGTACTGTTTCCTGAAATAGGTAATATTAAATTGTTTTGGGTAAGTATGATCTTATAGAGTAAGATGTTTGTGGTGGATGAAATAAAAATGAATCGCCCAAGTTTTTCTTAAGACTGCCCTTCAAGTAGACTCACACAAATTGAGTTGGTCCCAAAATAAACTCCGGACTACTTAGGTACATACTTAAATAGAATAATAAATAATGAAATACACAGAAAACATTCAAGACTCAGAAACCGATACTCCCGCTCATTAGACAAATATTTGCCCATACCGGGAATCAAATATGGGACCGCTGGGATTGTAGGCAGGGTCACTAACTACTAAGCCAACGCGTTGTCAAGAGTGTCGGAGTGAGACTGTTGCTGGTGGTTGAAATTTAAAATGAATCTCCCAAGATTCCGATTCAGATTAAGATTGTACCTACTCAATATAATGGTACAGTATAAATTAGATGGCATGTCATATTAATAATTAGTATAATTACATTAAATTAAATTAAGGATAATTGAGGTCGAGAAATGAGAATTTAACTAAAATCCCAAGTATATCCAATTAAAAAACCCGGATCTTTATTAAGCACTTGTTTTTTTTTTACCACCTGTGTTACGCAAAATATACCTACTGAAAATGAAATGAAATCAATTTGGTTTCGGTACACTATTTTTTGTGGTAAAAAATTACAAAACTATAATCATTATCGAAAATTTCAAAGTTCTTAAGTGTTTAATATTGATACTGCAAATAAAGGACATATTATCAACAAATCATTTTTTTTTGCATAGGTATATTTGTTTCTCAAACCTTTGTAACATAGTGTATATATTATAAGGAAATTTAAAAAGAATTTGAAGTTAAAATTAAAATGAATAAATTCCGTACGACATAAAACACGTAAAAAAACGCCAATTTCATTGGTAAGGACCTAATATTACATACTAAAGCTACCAACTTACCTCAATAGTGGATCACTCTTGATGTACGGAACACGCAAGAGGTTCTCAGACATGGCCTTGGTCACCTTCACTCCGGTCTCGCAGAACTGCAGGGTGGGCGCGATCAGGGTGCGCCAGGGGAGCTTGCCCCAGCGCTGGTGGGCAGCCCACATGCCCCGCAGCTCCCCGGGTACACCCATAGCCAAGGGCCCTGGGGACAGAGGCACCTTGAGTATTCAAAACAAGGGGAAAATTTAATAGGTTAGACTAGGTATTACTTATGATGGAGTACTGGAACTTCATTCACTGCTCGATCATAAATCTATATCTACACTCTGACCTGAATTTTTATATGAGGTCAAAAATGTGGGAGGCCTGAGGGGTGATTCAATGATGAGTCTTGGAAATAGGCCGCATGATTCTGCCCTCCTAAGCCAATAAGCAGTATCTTAAATTTAAACATCAAAACAGATTCATTCTATGACATTAGTAATAAGGTTGATATTACTACAGCAGGTTTATCTTAGTAAGTAAATACGTTTTTGCTAAAGATGGCAGGATTGCCATTTACATTTAGTATCGTTAGCAACTTCATACCTACTTATAGGGTTGTTCTGCGGCCCCTACTTAAAATACAACCTTTAACTAACTATTATCATAATATTATTTATGCGATTTGTTATTAAAAAACTCATTCAAAAGCTTCTGTTTAAAACATTATTTTACTTGGAATTAGAAAAACTTCGTGAGGTAGATTATCGCCTTACCAAACTTCCCGGCCTCATTAAGGGAAAGCACAGCCGGTCCTTTAATAAAGCAAAAGAGCAATGTCGCAATTGAAATCCGACTGATACGCAAGTTTGTGTGTTAGTCTGTTGCTTACGCTGCAACAGCTGGACGATTTTTTATGGAAATGGAGATAGCTTATATCCTGGGTGAATACATAGGCTACTTTTCATCCCAGAAAATTTAAAAGTTCTCGAGGGATTAACATAAAAGAAATCTACGCTGACGAAGTCAGCTCTCTCTTTGGTGGGGCAAAGCATGTGGATGATGTTGAGAAGATTTACCTTTTTTTGAATTATTTCGGTTGCCATGGAACATCTCCTTACTAGCAGCATGAGGAGCTGTCTCCCGAGCCGAAACAGCGTATGCTGTCTCATTTTCCTTGATGTAGACGGTCATGAAGAAACCGCCGCCCAGGCCCATGCTCTGCTGGTTTATTATTCCATTGCAAAACATGGTTGCGATCGCTGCATCCACCGCCGAGCCATTTTGAAACAGGATAATGCTGGAATATTAAATAAAATAGATTAAGTTCTGTTAATCGTTTAGTTTGAAATCGTTAACAGTAACAAAATCTTCTTAAAGTGTAACCAAAGGGTTGTCGGGGTCATATCAGTTTTGTAATGAGAGTTACCACGGTTATAAGGTAAGGGCACCTATTACCGCCCACCTAAAATCGGCACCCATTACCGCGGTATTTTTAAAAATGCGTTTTATAAACGACTCGATTTGCTCACTAAGAAACTTATTTTACATGACCAAAGAGCAGTTTGTAGACTACCGGTTTTTTGAGCGCTAGTATTTATGCATCAAATAAACAACTCGCAAACCGCCAGTATCCGCGACACCGGCGCAGTAGCAGTTTGTGCCATAGAAACGCGAGACGCCACACGTAAGGGAACTCACATTTTATTTAGTGATTTGCGTAATAGTTATAATGACTAACCTAATGCTAAGATTTTTAAATTATTGATTATTGTTTTCTTTGCAACTTTCAAATACTATTTTTATGTGTTTTTGTCTGGAAATACGTTAAAATTAGAATATTAAATACCGCAGTAATCGGTTTCATTTTTTGCTATGGCTCCTAAATCCGAGGTATACCACGGTAATAGCTGAAATGGTACTTTAGGTTCAATGGCCTTTATTTTTTATATCTGCTGTCGGTTATTTTTTTTTTTAGTGTTGATAAAAACTTTATCTATCTAAGCAGTTAAAGAGCAATTTCCGTGGTATGAAAAATACTAATAAAGGCCTTATTTTTTATCAAAACCTAGAGCACTATATTACTTGTTTCTATAGAAAGCCTTAAATGTTTGAGTCGTTTAAATATAAAGATATATTTAAAGATGTTCTTATTAGTTTTATGAGTTTGGTTTCATTAGATGGTTAAAATGTTAAGGTTTTATTTGTTTAACCAACGTCACGATAGCTTTATTTTTATATGGGTCGTAATTAGGTTTTGTAGTACCGTGATTTTATCCTATTACCGTGGGTAAGAAAAGATAACCCTCGGTAATAGGATGTATGGGAACCTAGTTCCGAGGTATTTAGGTTTTTTATGGGTCGGAGTTAGGATCCTATACTATCTCCTATTACCGTGTGACAGTAAATGAAATATCAATTTTAGGGTACCTTAGTTCGGATTCCTAAATGAAATGATACTTTATTGCGTGTGGATTAAAGTTACAAATTGCAGATAGTCATGCTTACATCTACCAGTTATAATACATAAAATTAAAAACGACTGCCTTAATTGTACTCTGAACGTGAAGTATACATATAAAAATTATAATAATAAAATTAATTAAAAGAAATACCCTAAATACTGTCAATACGCACAATTTATGAACATGTCTTATTAATACAATTATAATACGTACGAAGAAATGTCTATATTTAATCATTATCATTAAAGAAATCCTTAACACTGTAATAACATTTGTCGAGCAACCATTGTTTTGTCAAGTTTGTAAATGTGTTTAGGTCATTTTCCTTGAACTTGTCCGGCAGTTTGTTAAACACATCTATGCACATCATGTAACTGTTTTTTGATGAGAGTTTAAGCCGCGTAAGTGGCCTATGAATCTTGTGCTTAAATTGGGACCTCAATGCACGTGTACTAACATTTTGCTTTAGATTAAATAAATTCATGTACTTAAATACAAAAACACAAACCTCGAGTATGTACAGGCATGGAACGGTTAAAATTTTACAATTAATAAAATAAGGACGGCATGAATCTAATTGACGGAGATTGAAAATACTCCTTATACAGCGTTTTTGTATTAACAATGCCTTTCCGACATTTACAGCATTGCCCCAAATAACGATACCATATCTAAAAGTAGAGTCTACGTACCCATTGTATGCTGTAATAGCAGCTTCAATAGACACAACTTGGCTTAATCTTCTTAAGGCAAAGATAAATTTATTGATCCGAGAACAAACAGAATTTACATGTTCATTCCATTTACAATGGCAATCTATGTAAATACCCAAAAATTTGGCTAGGCAAACCTCCTCGACGGCTTGGTCTAGGTATTTAACTTTAATATCTGTAGTCTTCCCTCGAGCGCTACAAAATTGGATAAGTTTAGTTTTATTAATATTGACTTTTAAGTTATTATTAGTTAACCACTCTATAGTGTGAGCTAAAGCCGTGTTTATTTCATCATGATAAGTCGATTTGTGTTTTTCTTCAATAATAATAGTTGTGTCATCTGCAAACAATATACACTCATGACTTAAGGTATTTGGTAAATCGTTTATGTAAATTAAGAAAAGAAGAGGGCCCAGTATGCTGCCTTGAGGTACTCCAAATTTAGTGGTTATATATGGCGACCGATATGTAATCATAGTTTTAGTTTTGGAACAGTAGCCAGAAGTTACTACACACTGAGTCCTGTTACTTAAATATGATTCGATCCAGCTTAAAGCAGGCCCTCGTATGCCGTCCTTAATAAAATTAACGATTTTTTTGATAGTAAACCCGTTGAAAACTGTTGTATTAACTGATGGTACAACGAGTATTTGGTAGACTGGGTTTTATTATTAAAAAAAAAGAACAACAACAAACGTCTAAAATTTTAAGAAAACAATATCAAACTGATTTATTTTATTTTGATTCGACCGATTATTTAATTATTAGAATGTTAATAAAGGTCTTTGTGTGTTCATACTATTGTTTTATTTATATTTTTTAGTTTATCACCAGATAATTTTGATATAATAAGCAGTTTTAATCAAAAAATTATCTTTATCCACTTTTAAATGTCTTATTACTTAATTAAGTTTTACAAAAAAAATAACAAAATATTCAATATTCAATGTACGGAACCAAAAATACATTAATCCTCTACCCTCGATAATAGGAGCCTCATGCGCGGTAATAGGGTCAAAGCTCGTCCAATACCACGGTATTAGGAGAATCCGACTTTTTGGGTTTAACATTTATTTTATCCCAAATAATCACCAAAAATGAGGCCATAAAGGTGCAAATTACAAAGTTCAATAAACATACTTTTATAAAAAAATAAAAAACGGTCGTTAGGGTGTCTTGTTACCCTTAATTTTTGGATCTTATTTGAAATCTACCTTAACTCCCACGGTAATAGGTGCCGTTACCTTAATGTGGTAGATTTCAAATATTATAATTTTCTTTATTTTGTGTTTGCTTAATATTTCGTTTTCAGTTTCAACTTATATTATTATGTATAATTATGTAAGTATAGATCTCACTTTGTTGTCATGTATCATTTTAAAATTTATTATTGTTAACTTACATTTCTATTAATTTAATTAAGTACTTGTAGAATAACTTTTATGCAGTGTTTTTTTTATTATTGTTTTATTTCTTTGTTGTTTTGCGACCTACCTCATACGGGTCCAGCTGAAAATCAGCGCTGTGGCCCCGTGCTACAGCACCACGCTGAGCTGGCACACCGTTTCGGCTATTTTTTATTTTGTCATAGTTAGTTAAATAGGTTAGGTTTTTTTTTGTTGTTTTCTCAAATGTGAAAATGAAAAATGAAATACAAAATAATTTATTTGGCACATAAAAACACAGTTTGCAATTATAAAAAAAAAGTCTGTTTTTGTGTGTGTGTTTTTTTTATCTTCAATAGCCGAATTAATGATTTTATTCTAACAGATATTTATAAACAATAATAATTATCAATGTTATTACCAGGTCACGTTTTGTGTGGTTATAGTGTAAAAAAAAAAGTCCAAGCTTTGAGTCGTACGGTTTGAAACCCTCCGCTGTCCGAATCCGACTGACACTTGACCAGTTTATGAGTCTGACTGTCACACCATTCACACCTGCACTTAGACTTACCTGCCTATTTCCGAGCAAGTCAGCGCATCGGAGCACACCGCTGCCCGCTTGAACACGTAGAGACGTGAGGCCGAGGGCTTCTGGGGCTGCACCGGGTCCAGCGGCTGCCCGTGCTCGGTCTTGCCCAACATCGGCGACAACCCGATCACGAAGCCGCATATCGCTAGTACGATCACGAGCAGCAATATAAGACCTAGTGCCACCTTCGTCTTGAGTTTGATTGGTCTGAAACAAGAAATATTTATTTATAGATTTATTAGGTATACCAAATATTTGTTTGCACTAAAATTTCATTAGTAGATTGCATTAACTGCTTTTTTTTAAATGCAACAATCACTTAAAGGTAAATAACTTAAAAATCTAAGTGCTTAAACACCAAATGCAATATATAAGAAAAAGTTGTGGAATAAATAACAACAATAACTTGAAAATCTAAGTGCCTAAAATGCTTATAAATGCTAAAATGCTTATAAACACTTTTTCTAAATTTAGAGTTGAAGTGTAAATCCGTTTCGTGACTACAGGAATCGAGAATCTTGCATACTTAGTACTTAGTCTAGGAATGGAATCGGTGAGTTGCCGCCGAGAACAGAGAAATATGTAACGCTTAACACCATCTGTTGGTGAGTAGCGGAACCTAGTAGTGGTTTTGACTTATTGGAAATTATTTAATTTAATTATTTATAAAAGCAGCTTACCGCTTGCAGCACGTTTTGGTGGCATCGCGGGTATCAGTCACGGTCATGCCGCCTATCGTCATCAGAATTTGTCACGGTATCTTACTGGAAAATACCAATTAGGTATACTTAATAGGATTGAAAAGTTACCGTCTAAAATTGTTGACATTTACAAATGCATGATATTTTAATGAACTTATGTATGTTTGTGCTCTAACTCCTAAACCATTGGGCTGATTCTAATAAATAAGGTGTCACTGTGATTATTTATAAAAAAAAAAACAGGCGTGAGCGTTCAGGCGACGGGCAGTGTAGGGTTCCGTTTATAACTAGGTCCGCTATAACTCCTCGTTAACTTGTAGAGCCTACTTAGCTGTGGAAGTTTTCTTCTAACTTCGCTAAATAAGGCTGGATTTTATAAAGAACCGTTAGATCAAATTTCGGTGAGGAATGTCAATACTTGTATGAATTTAATAAAATTTAATCAGACATATCTAGTAACGGGTCTTTATGAAACCAATCGCGTTACTGCCAAATAAGTCCCATACTAAATTTAGCTCCGGGCGGCGATAACTTTCCTTACCCACATTCCACGATTTTGAAAATATTGTACTTGTTATGAAATTCTAAGTTTGTACGTTTCCGTTTTTTTAGTACTCGTTTCTTTCCAATAAATATTTCCAATAAGATTTATAAAACAATGGTTATACCGGCTGTCTTGTATAGATCAGAATGTTGGACCACGAAAAAAATTTATGAAAGGCAATTGCATGCAGCTGAAATGAGAATGCTAAGAAGGATGTGTGGTGTTACGTGAATGTATAGATAGAATAGTGGGGTGCAGACCCATCGTACCACTAAACCGTACCACTGAACAAAATTATTATCATAAATATGAGGTAGGTTTAGGTTTTGTTAGTTCTTCAGCAGGCCCGGAGGGCCAAACTACCCACAAATAGTTAGTAGTAGGGTAGGGTAGTAGGGTGGGTCTGGAAGGGAATAAAGAATGAGTATATAAGAAGAAGTCTGAAAGTGACACACTGAAAAGTTGTATGTAAATTGGTTGTCATGGTACGGGCATGGGATGCGGAGGAATGAGGAAAATATCGTCAGGAAAGTTTTGAGTAAGCGTGAATGTCGATGAAAATAAGAGTAGAGGAAGACCTAAAAAACGATGAATGGACTGTGTGAAAGATGATTTGGCTAGAAAGATAGAGATTACAGTGATGACGACGGTTCCCTATTGGATGGCATAAAATTATTTGTCATATTATTGTTACGCATAATTGCTTTTAGCCGAATTAGCGATGGGCATACTCATCTTTACGCATAATTTTTTACGCATAAAATTTAAAAGCATAAATACAGAAAGCATATTCGTCATGAAGGCTAACGTCAAATAGCATAAATACGAAAAGTCATAATAATAAATTAGCATCATTAGGTACAAAGCGCATAACAGTATTTGTCCTAAAAAATAGACATGGGCAAATGGCAAGTTTTGTGTTAATTTATATTTAGGAAGTAAGGCGAGGTCGACGGAGGTCCGCTTCGCGAACCTCCTATTTTTGCGTTGCTTGGGCGCTTCGCGCCTGGATATCATACTAACCTAACCTAACCTAATGTACCTACCTAACGTGATCTGGCATAACCTCATTATTTTGTTGTTCATTTTGTAGGTTCATTCATTTAGGGAACTGAACTATTATGGTTAATGACATATATAACAAATAATTAATAGCCCAAACAATAATATGCATAATGTGTATTAGTCTAATAGAAATTAGTCCAACTGAAATTATTCAAATTGCTTAATATGCCAAAAAAGTAGTAGGCCAAAGTATTGCTATGCGACAATACTATTATGCCAATACAAATTATGCCAAATGAATTATGCGAAACAATAATAGTCTAAAAAAAATTATGCGATTGAAGGGGATCCCGATGACGACTAATAGAGAAGTATCGAAGAAAAAAAACATGGGCAGGAGAATGAATAAAACGGTATCGTATAATTTCTGTGAAAATGTTTTACTTCACAATCCTCCTAATCTCTAGTACGTCTTTATAATTCGTGTTAATTTAATATCAATCTTAAGAGTTTATTTTAAATACACTCTAAACTACTTACTTGAACTTACAGTGCAATATTATCGCGTTAAAGATTTTATCCGAGGTTGCAGTTGAAAGGAGGCAACAGAATCTCCGCTGTTTACAACGTTAACCTACAGAATTTGGACACTTTGGACTAGACAATGATTATACTGTAGCCAGTATTAACATTGATGTAATTAATTTGTAATTTAAATTGTCAATGTTTCCCACCGTATACTTTTAATGATATTCAGTCATACAGGGTGTAAGCATGAGATGGTGATATTTTAAGGGCCGCTTATCTAGTGATAATAATAACCTAGCAGAAAGTGGTTTTAATAAATTTTCCATTACATTAAACTATAAATACTCGTTACAATAATTGCATTCAAAGATCAACGTTATTAGTGTTATTACACATTATTATTCGCACATAATTAAGTTACGTCCTGTATATATTGTTCAATAATCACTCTGGCTTGGATTTCCCGCAATAACAATCAAGGAAGCGATTCCTTGTAACTAATAATCTAACATTCAAAGAAACGAACAAACAACAACAAAATTTTGGTAGTCAATTTTAACCTTCGGGGGATCGTTTAGGTAATAATCTGCATTAGCTTGTTTTTAGTAACGGCGTGGGAACCGTATACTGAACATGGTCCGTCTTGCCTTTGCTCGGTACTTTTATATTTTGAAAATAAACAGGATGAGTAAACTGTATGACTTAGTAAGAGGAAGTCCGAAACTAAAAGAGAAGGAAATCTTCGAAATAGTTTCGTCGATTTTGAAAATAAAGAATAGTGCATTTCAGCAGGTTGCAGGTTTCCAATAAAACATAGGTTTACACAACTGGTAATTGGACCCTTTTATTATAGCAAGATGAATTCTCGAGTTTTTGTCCATTTTAAGTATGGTACTTATTGCAAAAATTGTACCTGTTCGCTGTCAAAAATCTTTTTTGTTTTGAAAATGTTTGTATGCAGCTATTCTTGACGCTTAAATTGACAAGATTTCTGATTACCCTTTGCCTTATAAAGACTTTGGACTTTCCCAAACTGATCTATACTCAAGAGCTAAGAAATAGGGTCTCAGTGGTCACAACTTTGTACGTACAGTGACCCGATTAACTTGCTTGTGAGTGTATTTGGATTTAACACCCTGTATAAATAGTAGATGTTAATTACTTACCTACTTTGTAACGTTGAATTTGAACCATTTAGCGAAACAGTTAGGGCAGACACACAAGAGTTAGATGAGTGGTCTGGTAAAGGTATAGTCACCATAAGAAAAGGTTCGTCGACTTAAAGAGCGTTGGAATACTTAGAGTCGAAAAGTGACGAACTTTTTTTTACAGTGACTAATATACAACACAAATATTCCTGTAAAAAATCACAGAACCTAACCAATTCTATTATAATATAATAAATGCGAAAGGTTGTGTGTTTGATTGATAGTCCTAGGCTGGAGGGATTTGAATGAAATTGGACATGGAGATATCTTATACCCTAAATTGACATAAAAGTCAAGTTCATTGTCATCCCGGAAAATTCCGGATGGAATAACAATATCGAAATATACACGGACGAAGTCGCGAGCAGAAGCTGGTTCATTATAAGTATGACATGGCCAATTTTCAAACCGTTCCCAAGCCCTAATGAGAGGGGGTTATTCCACCAATTTGTTACCACTGGTAACAGCTGGGTTTATTTTCCCACCTGTTACCACTGGTAACTACTGGGAATAAAAATTCCCAGCTGTTACCACTAAACTAAATACCTTTTTTAGAGTACTTTAGTGGTAACAGGAGGGGAAAATTCCCATCTGTTACCAGAGTAACCAATTGGTGGTAACAGGTGGGAATAACCCGTGAGAGGAAATCCTAAAAGCAACATGAAAGTAACCTTACCTTGGTTCTTATATCTAAGTACACTGATTGCAATTCGTATGAACACAGATCTAAATCACTTATATTAAAATGTTCTTTATACTTATAGAAGGTAGTAGACATAAGCATGTTAATTCTTCAGAGACGCTCATGATATTTGGGTGACATTCTGTTATGAAACGTTTTTTGTTCAATTGTAAAATTTTATTTCTAACAATACGGTAACTAATGTGCAATTTGCGACAGTTGTCAGGGTTGGTATATAATGATATTTTTGACAACTATGGGTTTTGTTAAGCCAGTCGATAAAATGGGTTGGTATCTATTATTTTATCGAAATACCTGTAAACGAAAGTACCTATTATTTTCATTTCATCGAAAGGTATTTCTCGCCGCATGAGTTGTCTTTGGGAGTCACATGTTTCGTGTAACTGAACCTAACGAACGTAATTAATATTTAAGATATCCTGAAAACATGGTTTCAGCAGAAAATAAAGTTCGATAAAATGAAATGCGATGGGTGATTCTTCGGGGCCCTGATTTTTGACGTCCGGGGGCTTAGTCCAATGAACTCTTAGTTTAGAAGGTTGATTTTTTTTTCAGAGGTGACTGATATTCATGTTTAACTGGGACACTGGTTGATTTTCGTGTAACTGATTCTAAACATAGACAAAAAAAATTTAAAAAACCATTATTCTTATTACTCTGTCGTGTCCGTTCTCCATTTTCTTGAAATCATATGATAATAACTTAAATTTAGTCAACTTTATCAATATCTTGAGTGACCACATAAAAAGAAGATTAGTTGATAAATTTAAAAAAAACCACAAATATTTTTTACATGCAATATTATTCTTATAACTGAGGATTTAACATTTGTCCGCCGTAAAATTCTTATTACTCTGGAGTGGGCTTCAATCAGCTGTATCATAAAGGCATTTAAAAAACAAGCGAAAACTCCCACGTGGGCCGGTTTTTAGTCGCGTTCCGAACGTGTCAGGTGGTGGACGTGTCGGCTGATGCTCATCGCTCCGGAGTTATGAAGGTTAATATATCATTACTCTGTCCTTGGTTTACGTAACATTCTTATCACTCTGTTAGTTTTTTAACAAGTGTGTAATATTTAAAAAAAAAAAACTTGTGCTTGATTAACTGCTTTACGTGCTATCTTACCGTAGCATTAACGGTAGCCTTCCAGTATGTTTGTATTATGAACCATCAGCTTGTTTTCATATTTTTCTTACTCCTCTGTCCCTTATTGCTTCGGAGTTATGGACAGCGGAATTAGAAAATCGACAGTTTTCATACTTTTTTTTCACTTTTGATGTTGTGATTTATTAATTAGAGACTCATGCAGTCGTTTTAACCTGCTTCAAAAACTTATGTTATCAATCCGACACGTATTTAGGTAAGCAATTAATTCACATATCGTCGGTGATACTGCAATACCGCGTAACGAACAATTTAGATAAGATGCAAAATACACCTTATCATGTAAGTCAGTAAGGTACATTTTACAACTTATTGAATTTGTTAGTAGCGCTGTTTAGCAGTATCACCGACGATATGTTAATCTATTAGGGCTCCCAAACAACTAAACAAAAAAAATATAGGTGATGTTTGTATGTTTGTTTGTAAATTTGTATGTAAGTACCTATGTGTTTTTTTAAACATTTCCCGAAACTATCAGTCGGATTGTGACCATTATTTTTTACTAGCTTAAATTTACTTCAACATTGGGAACAGTGTTGAACAGTGCAAGTTTCATCAAAAACCGCTCAGTACAATTTCAAGAAATTTCAATTTGGTATTTTCTATGTTTAAAAGTATATTTTTAAAATTAAAGTTATAACACAGCTTAAGAACGCCTAAAATTACAGTTTTCTATGACGCTTATTAATTAATACAAATAATAAATTATTGTATACCTAGGTACTTCAATAATAATTGCACATGTTTTATTTTTATGTTATTTAAATACCGAGAAAATCACATAATTTTTAATATTTTAAACCTATTCTTACTTCTGTGTCGTCAATTTCTTATTCCTCTGGGCACAAAAATTAAAAAGTTAATTAGTTTCTTTAAGAGTTCATAAAAATGAGTGCCAAAACCATATTCATGTTTCTAAATAAATCTACTTTCATGGGAGAATATATTTATTACTCAAGTAAGCAAAAAAAAATACGACAGAGGAATAAGACAAAAATCACGACCTCGAAGAATCACCCGATTAAATAATGCTATCGATGAAGTGAAATTCTATAAAATGATGGGACACCTAAAGCAAATATATGTTGACATAATTTTGAGATGCTAAAGTTCTACTTTTCTATTACTATAAGAAGGATATTACATTACAGCCAGCATTTTACCATCTTATGTATCATACATGCATACATACATACATACATACATAAACTCACGCCTGTATTCCCAGAGTGGGGTAGGCAGAGCTACAGAATTACCAACAACTTTAAAAACTTGTTGATAATTCTGTAACCACACTTTGCACAATTAGGCTAAGATGTTAGTGTGTTAGTGACAGGTTGCAAGCCCATCGCCTAACAGTACTATACGCCTTTATTCCCTTAGCCGTCTCTTACGACATCCACGGGAAGACATGGAGTGGCACTATTCTAACCCGGCAACCACACGGGCCAATCAATTATGATAAAACGACACATTTTATCGATTCTTTTAACTATTTTAATACGTTACAAACACGCATTTAGTACGGTATTCCCAGCATCTATATAGCCTTCGGCATACTATCGCTATCACATTTTCACTCGCAACTGACAGTATAATTTGTCACTCGTGTCTCATTGAAAAAATCGGTCACGTGTGAGTCGGACTCGCGCACCGCACAGTAGGTATTATCATATTCGAATTCGATTTCGCATCGAATGGGTAGTGATTCTCTAGTTTTAAGTAGTCCCGTCAGCGCGAACAAAGTATATTTTAGCGCGTGCATTTTCAATTAAGCAGCATAGTTTCTGCCGATGGATCGAACGTATAAGGGGATGCAGACCCACCGTACCACTAAACCGTACCACTGACCAAAATGAGTATCATAAATATGAGGTAGGTTTAGGTTTTGTTAGTTCTTCAGCAGGCCCGGAGGGCCAAACTACCCAGAAATAGGAGCTCTGCGAGAGCAGAGCTCCGGCGACTCTATTAAATTCAATTTTAATAGAAATAATTGGTCATAGTACCACCAGTGGTACGGTTTAGGGGTAGGGTGGGTCTGGAAGGGTATAAGGCTGCTTAATTGAAAATGCACGCGCTAAAATGTGTTTTGTTCGCTCTGACTACTTAAACTCGCCGCTGCGATTCGCTCGTTCGTCCGACCGTCCGTTGTTTTTGCGAGAATATCACCCAAGCGCGAGCCCACTTCACACTGGACCATTTTGTAGTATTTGTTGTTTTTCTTTATGGTTTGTAATATAATTATACCAAATTTACTAATGTTGTACCGTTTTCATTATGAAACAAAAATAAAAATATATTGATAAAATGCGTTCCTTGTACGTGGGTACCTCTTTTATTATTTCACTCTCTGTCTTTTTTATATTTGTTAGTAAATCCGCCGTAATTCTGAGGAAAAAAAAACAACCCTCTAGCTATTACGGTTCAAAAGATACAGTTGTTTAAAGTTCGGACGGACGGACGGACCCTTTGCGCTCCCTTCGGGCACGGAATCCAAAAAAACAAAGATTGCAAATCACGAATTATTAAGAAAATGGTAGCGCTGTACCAACCCTGAAGTAGCCACGAATTCCACAATGGTTAGTTACCGATGTCTGGCCTCACTTTATTATTCACGTTCGTGTGTTTTATTTCAAAATATTAAGCTCTCATGCGGTTTCGGTTTTCATTTTAGAAATACAATGAAAAACCAAAGCGTCATTTAAAGTTTCACAAGGTAAGTACAAATGGTACGTACGATTACCAATAATAAATACAATTTTACTGGAAAACCTAAAACAATCGTGAGATCTTAATTATCCTTCGAAGGATCTTCTAGGAGAAAGTCAATGGTGAACTTAAATAAATAAATATAAGGGGACAATCTCACACCAATTGACCTCGTCCCAAACTAAGCTCTAGGCTTGTACAATGGGTACTAGACAACGATATAAATGCTTATCATAGAGAAATATATACTTAAATACATAGAAAACATCCATGACTCAGGAACAAATATTTGAGCTCATCACACAAATATCTGCCCTTACCGGGATTCGAACCCAGGACCACTAGCTTCGTAGACAGGGTCACTACCCACTAGGCCAAGTCGTCGTTGTCGTCGTCGTTTGGATGTAACATATTTCTCACTAGGTTTTACTAATATTTTCGTCCGCTTTGTACGTTTGTACGTACGTTTTCCCCCGGGGACTATACAATTTTCTAGTTGTAAAGTTGCTGTAACATTTTCAAGGCTCACGGTTTTTCTGTATTAAGCTGTGAAGGCGTAATCATCAGAATGTAATCATATATACTGTGTCACCGGTGGATTAAGGCGTCTAATTTACATTCGTGATTTGTGGTACATTGGGAAGCGTTTTTAGCTCTGCTGTGTTATTTAATATATTATATAGCTGCCCCTGGCCCGTACTTTTCATGCCGTTGACGTAAAAATGACGTCACGCTACATAGAGTATGATTCCAATTAGAATTATTTGTACTCTTTAGTTAACCGGTATCCATAAAATAATCGGTACATTACGTTTAACTGACTCTTATCTTATTGTCACTCAAATAAAGAACAGATTGCCAGTTTATTAAATAATTCATACTTATGTTACTTACATTTTAATAGTGTCTTAATGATTGTTTACATTTGCTATTGTTAAAAAAAAAAGAAAATTGCAACAAATATCAGTTTTAAATCGTAAAAGACAAAAACGTTTACTTTATTGTACTTATTGTGATCAAAATAAAACATCATAAATCAGCACTGTCACAACACATACCTAGGTATGCGAACAACTAAACATATTGAAAGAGAAGAAGGAAATTTAACACAAAAGGAGTTTAATCTGGATCTTACGAATTTTATGATAGCACAGGAGCATAAAATACAAAACAAATAGTTTCATTTACGTTTTACGTATCATGTAGGTATTTATTTTTGTAAGCATCAATAGATTACATGACTCATTTGTACATGATTAAATTATTGACGACTAATGGTTGATAATTACAATAACACCATTTGGAATCATACTCTATGCAGCGTGACGTAATTTTTACGTCAGCGGCATGAAAAGTACGGGCCCAGACTATTATACGTCAAAAGCAATATTGTTT
Organism: Acleris laterana; assembly: GCA_963966035.1. NCBI lineage: Eukaryota > Metazoa > Arthropoda > Insecta > Lepidoptera > Tortricidae > Acleris > Acleris laterana. Next base: position 13,072,252 of record OZ014443.1, on the reverse strand, counting down.
TACCCGAAAGAGGCGCAGTGAAGCTGCCGCATATTGCCTCGAATGTGTATTAATGTGTCGCTGCACGAACTCCCATATTTGTAGGACTGACTTCAGACATACGAGTACCTGTATATTTCTATTGAAGCGATATTCTAGATGCCTTAGGCCTGCTATATTTTGGTATATTATATAATTGTTATCTCTTTTGTTTGTACAATGAAATGTTTACATACATACATACATTTATTCCGTTCGCCGGTGTGCCCATAGTTATCACCAGCTGAAACTGTCTAGACTCGGCTTAAAGTACCAGATAGTTAGCTTGATGTCCTTCGTATATTGAAACATTTTGAACTCACTATTTTGCAATGAGTATTATTTAATCTACTAGTGTGAAATGATTGAAGTGAGGTTACTTTAATTTGTTTATGAAATATTGGTACTAAGTTTAGTAATATTGGTAATCTAAATGAATAAGATTTTAATAAGCTGGTTTTATATATTAGTATTTTAAGAGCATGTCCAGTCCAGAGATGCATCTCGTCTCCTGTTTGCATGCCAATTGTTGGCAAAATGTGTGGGACTAAGTACAAACATATAATTACTAACCAGATTAGGTACCACATTTTATGCAAATAAATAAATTTGACTTTGACTATTCCAATCAAGTGCGTCGATTGCTATTTCATGGGAAATCGTACTTCCATTCATCCCAAACCGGAGTTTTTATCCCGGATGGGTCACATCAGACAGGACATCCCATTCCTATTCGATGGGATTTCCTTTCTACGGGTCAGAGGCTATCTCCATACCTTTCACCAAAATCGGTTCAGCAGTTTAACCGTGACAACGTAACAAACAAACAGATAAAGCTACTGTCACATTTGTTATAATAGTATAGAAATATGGATTAGTACTTGATATATCGTCCATTACAACCAATCCACCAGGAAATAACAGTGACCTCGATTAATACGTAAAAAAAATGCTAATTTATCGTTGTTACAGCATAAATAAGTAGATATATCCAATGAACAAAAGCCAACTTTGTATACCGAAACTACATAAGCATAACAATGGCCTCCAACGTGACATTTAGGCGTATCTATCTACAATTTGTAGACCTTCCGCTACACCTTAAGGTAAGGGTTATCCTGCTAACTTGCTGTCCCTTAAAAGATACACAACCAGCTACGCCATACTTTTGCTATGCATTTTTGTATCGTTACATAGATAATTTACGTATAAAACAACGAATTATTATCCTATTATGTTAGTAGAAACTTTTCTGACTTGTCCCTATACTATTTGAGATGTTCAAATTCAGATTTAAGTTGTAGAAGCTGCCTGAATCCCAAAGTTCCATGTTTTTCCACGTGCGTACACTTGTTCTTGGTTTGCAGTTTGTTCGCAGGTTTTTTCTTGGCGGGTTTAGTGGCAGGTTGCGATTTATTACTTTTGAAGAGTTTTTCCTCAGGCTTCAACTGTTGGTGATTAAGCCTAGTCCTATGTTCGTTTGTCATTCATTTTGAAACTATTTGTTGCTAAGTCAAAAGTCAATTCTAAAGTATGATGAAATTTTCTCAGAGAGGCAATCCCGCTGTTAGTATTGATGCGGTGTGTCTAATGAGCTTATTCTTTGAAACTTAAGCGGCTTAACTTTTTCTGCTGATGACAAAAAAGCTCACGCGGAAAGAGTACTTACGCCGTAAGCACAACCGTGAGATTCGTTTGTGCGGTCCGTACTCGCTTGAATGGTGAATTTGTGAGTTGACGAATAATCTCACTCAACATCACTTTTGTTTAATACGGGCTTGAAATGCAACCGGTTCGTTAAAGTTTTATTAAATTAATTTAAGTAAGTTCAGCCCTATTCACTTGCTTACTGCTTGCACGAATTACAGAGGCAACTTAATTTAAATTATAGGTAGATACGTTATTTGTTATTAATATATGTGAGTCGGACAAATTTTAATGTCAAAGACTAACGTGTATCAGTGATGATACAGATGATGATTTCGATATCAGTAGGGAAGAATAGCGGAAAAGATCGCAGAGGGACACTACCATCATCATGTTCATCATTATCATCGTCGGCCTGTATCAGTCCATTGCTGAATATAGGGCTCCCCCAATTCGCGCCATTTTACCCTGTGTTCGGCCGGTCGCATCCAGCATCTGCCAGCGACTCTTCGCAAATCGTCACCCCACCAAACTGGACAATGTCCTAAACTACGCTTGCCGAGTCGCGGTCTCCACTCTAGGGCCCGTATTTATAAACTCGTCTCAGCTGAGATGCCCGTCACAAGATGCGTCACAAGACTGAGGTTTAATTTATAAACGTATCTCGATACGTGAATCGTAATCCTCGGATCAGATGAGACGGTCATTTTGTATGAGGAACTAATCCTGATCCTGATTATGGTCTGTTGGTGACTTGAGACCATCTCAACTATGAAAAAATGGCGGACGCACTGCAACATAGTCGAACATATGGGTGCTCTTTATCAGATAAATCGGTTTAAATACAATAAAGTGTTATTTTTACATTCTCAGAGGCAAATATTTATACCTAAAACGTTTTCAATAACAATAATACCTAAATATTATGTTTGAGTTTGCCGCTAAATAGGTACAATTGCCTTCAAAAGTTGTGTTTTTTGTCTTGTGTTTAAGTGAATGATTGTGGGTGCTAGATATTTTATATTACGTATAGAGATTACGAGAGAGATACCGACCAAGCCGACGACAACATAATAGCCGGATGTCTTTGTATAACAATACTTAGGGCCACCCTGAGGCGCGAAAGATTTACCTCCACACGGGCTCATTTCTCATAGGTAAGTACCTACAATTTACATTAATTACCTAGTTATTTTATATTCATTATGTATAAATAAAAAACAATCATGTCATAAAAACAGTCAAATGCATTTCTAGTTATGTAATCTACTAATATTTAGGGTACTAAACTAACCTACCCATCTAACGCTAATACCTTAATTCAACAATTTTGCATCATAGCCACAATGCTTCTAATATTTTACTTTACTGTTGTTTAGAAAACCAATAAAGTTAATTAAGTATTTTGTTAATTATTGAAATGAAAGTAAAGTAACGAAACATTTCGTGAAACGGGTTGCTAAAGTAAAGAGGAGGGGAGTGTTTTTGTTACATTGACAATCATCGTGACAGACAAGATAAGGCTGAGGCGGCAAAGTTTTATTATTGTTTGATACTTAAATGAAAACTGAGTGAATTGTTTAAAAACTTACACACAATCAACTAGTAATAACAGTGAGATATGTACAATGTCGCGTCCTGACATAAATAAGGTGCAAAAAGTATACCTAGGTACCTACTTGTGAAAACTAATCGTGAACCTGTTTCAATCATTTTGAAGTGATTAGAAAGTGTTTACTTATAACTTTATGTCGTTTTGTAGGTTGTCGTCAGTTCAATAATGTGAAACTTGGATAACATGTCAAGGTTCGCCGGAAAAAATCAAGACGCTAAAAACGGTGAAATTTGGATATTTTGAGAAGTCAGTGTTCACGAATCTCAACAGCCGGCCCGACGCATTGACGACTTCGCTTGTCAATTGCCAAACAGATTTATGTCCATCAGGTATAATAAAATTATTCACAATGTTACTCATTTCAAGATTCAGTTTTTAATGTATTCAATATAAATTATCCTTTCTTATAAAACAATCATTGTCTTTGAATAAAGTAACTTCAGATAAAAGTCATGCAAAAGGATACTGGACGCTGTTACGCAATAATGTGTCAATCCACAACGATTTAGCAATAAAGGTTCAACCCTCAATACTTTCGTCTTGGGTTGACATTATATTGCTAAATAATTGTGGGATGACATATTTTTGCGTAACAGCGTCTTTACCCCATTTTCATTTGGGCTACTTCAATCAATGTAAAGATAATAGTTTTTATTACTTTTTTCATGCTACTGTGTATTCATACTATGTAGTTACATACCGCAACTTACCATCTAATAGGCTATAGGTTAGATTATTTGCATTATGATGATCCAGCGCAGTATGTCTTGTCTTGTTCTACATAAAAGGGGTACCTCATATAAGTGAAGTTTAGTGTGTTGATTAGTTCCATGATATGGAAAAATTTAGACATGTAATTTTTTTGCCTAGTTTTCTCAATCCGCTGCAATAAGTTTTGTACTTCAGAAGTGCAATATTTCATTTAAACATTGTGTGATTTGTATAACGTCAAGTGAACAAACATCATGGTCTATTTTTGCTGGAGAACATGATGATAATCATAAAAAAGGATAACACAGTTTATAACTTGGGAATATTAAAAAATCATTAGAAATAGGAGTTGTAAAAAATTGATATGTTTAGTTAAGTTAAATGTGGTTAATCCTGTTATTTTTACCTGTTGCAGCTATAAAACAGGATGGCTATTGGTTAGATAATAAGTGGGATCGCTATTTAACAATTTGCTGTTGTATGTCTATAATTTAAATGTACTGTTCTGTTTCGGTGTTTTTGGTGTTCAATAAAGAGTATTTGTATGGTATAACCTGTGAATCAGATAATTACAAATAATATTAGGTATCGAGTTGATTTTGAAAACTGAAAATATGTAAAACTTAGAGACTTTTTTATGAAATAAACAATACATGCTAATAGTAGTTTTATTTATTGGTGACCTTTATGTTTGAAAGTTGATGCATAATAATATGTAGGTACTCCTACACTATTTAACTCTCTTCGCAAAATGAAAGTATTTGGAGCCTAAGATTCAGAGGCATAAGATAACGTAACAACAAGCTTTCTGAACTCTGTAACTTTTCTCCACACTCCATGGAATTCAGAAACCCAGCGCTGAATGTTTTAGTACAATGAAATAACGATATTTAGCTCTCACATATATATAAACTACTTTTATAAACACCAAGTCAACAAGGATCTGTGGTAATGGTATTGGTTGTTGGTATGTTTTGGCGTTTATATTATATTATATGAATGTTAATATTATTAATGAATAATGCGGCTAACTTTGATCAGTGTTCTCAGATTTTAAGTATCTGCATAGGTACCTTAACTAATAACATCAAACTTGATTCTGATTTAAAATATGTTAACTTAAATTTATAAACATAAATCTCTATCCTCGTAAGGCATTATAAATTTAGGTTTATATATATTTAAAATTAGATAACTATGATCTGGATAGTCCCAACTGTGATGTAATATCCACTACCTAACTTTAAAGAAGAGACTGGCACAAACATTACATAATTAAATTAAATGTCACCTAAGTGCACTGGTAATTGGAAAGTGACAAGTGTCCTAATGGGATAAAGTATTTGTATGTAAATACAAAAATATTGCAGGGATTCCTTCCAGTGCTAACATAGACGAATATTATTATTGTGAACGGTGCTATTACCAACAAATGTTTGTGCAATTGGGTGGCATTTAGGTTTTATGTCACCCCATATATGTGTATAGGTGCAATGACAGACAGTTTAATTTGCTGAACAGTTAACACAAGTCGCCTGCAACTTGATTGTATGTATGTATGTATGTATGTATGTATGTATGTAAACACTTTATTGTACAAAAGAAAAACCATAACAATACAATTAATATAGAAATATGTACAAAGGCGAACTTATCCCTTTAAGGGATCTCTTCCAGCTAACCCTTGAGAGATTGAGAAGAGTGAACGGTTGTGCAACGAGTAAACAAGTGTACAAGAAGAAGAATATAACACATTTAGTATCCAATAAAACTTATATAAATAGATTTAAAATAAAACTACATTCAAATACCTTCATAAATAGATATAGAAATAGGTATACATATTAATAGTTAAATATACATACATAAACTACATTTTACATACCTAGAGGATAATTGATATTTAGGAGATAGAGTCAAGCCAGAACTTCTTTAATTTGCCTTTTAGGGAGTCTACCGTTTGTGATTGCCTAATGCCAGTCGGTAGCCGATTCCATAATATTACAGAATGTACCGAGAAGGATTGTCGCTTGGTAACCCCTCTCTACCTTCTCTAAAACAAACCAAATCAATGAGTGACAACTGAGAAAACCACTTGTGCTAACCACTGTTATAAAACATGAAAAAATAAAACAGGTAAACTGCATCTGAATTTTAATTGAAAAAGTATTATTCCAGAATAAAGGAATTAATAAGTATTTGTATTTAACAGCCTATAATGTCCTACTGCTGGACAAAGGCCTCCATCCCTTCACCTTATATGATAATATACATAAACCGAAAACTAGTTTAAAAAATGCTTTTAAAATAACGACTTGCTTCTTGATTTTACCTTGAAAAAAAGAATTTATGATGGTTCACGTATCTTACCTGTCATGTCTAAACGCAAAACATATATTTTAAAAAACCATGCATACTCAAAACGTTTCGTCGTTTCGTTCAAAAATGTCATCAGACGTACTTACCCTCACAATCTCAGGTAAGATCATCTCATGTAAGAGCTTCTCAAAATGAGTTTATTAATTAGCAACGATCCTAGCTCCAGGATTACGTATCGAGACCATCTCAATTGAGAAGGTCTCAGTTCACGGATTGAGATGAGTTTATAAATACGGGCCTAGAACTCGTTTACCCCAGCGGTTATCTGTTCTTCGACAGATATGACCTGGCCACTACCACTTCACCTTGCTAATCTTGTGTGCTATATCGATGACTTTGGTTTTCTGTCAGATAAACTCTTTATCAATTTTATCTTTGAGAGAAACTCCGAGCGTAGCACGTTCCATAGCTCGCTGAGCCGTGACACAGGCTAAAAAATATATTAGATGTCATGATAGTCTAAGGTTTAACTATATGATTCCCAATTATAAAAAAGTTGATTCTTGTCAAAATGTTCATATGAGGTAGAAAAAACACCAATGAACTTACTGCCAAGGTTATTTTTTATGGCTTTGACTACAATGTGTTATATTATCTCGCTATCATTTCAGTCTTACGTATATTTTACTAGCGACCCGCCCTCGCTTCGCTTTGGTTTATTTGAGTTTTCTATAACACACGTACATAAAACAAAATTTATTATAACTTAAATTTATAAAAACCTTCCTCTTGAATCACTCTATCTATTAAAAAAACCGCATCAAAATCCATAGCGTAGTTTTAAAGATCTAAGCATACATAGGGACAGACAGCGGGAAGCGACTTTGTTTTATACTATGTAGTGATGATGCACTGAGTTCGGTTAGTCGACGTCACTTCTATCTGTCATCTTCTAGGCTACCTTTAACCTTTTGATTTTGTTAGACTACCTTAAAATCGTTTCCTAGGAAGACTAGTCTTGTTTATTGATCTTAACAGTTAAAGCTAAGATAAATTCGTCATAGATCATCCACTCAACTTTTCACTTTTACTACTCATCAACGTATATATAATGTAAATATACATATTTTCTCGATGACAATACGTTAACGTTACTTCGATACAAAGTAAAAGTTCGTGGTAGGAGTACTGTGTACCTAATTAAGGATTACCTACAGTTACCGGCGCTTTGCCTGCCAGCTGTCGGTAAATAAGCTAACGATGCGGTGCCAATAAGACAAACTGAGTAAAACAAGCGGCAAACTAATAGCTCACAGAGAACTGGGGCAAATGTGGATTACACATCCGTCACTTTTTGACACATACATAAGTACGAGAGTGACGGATGCTTTATCCACATTTTTTCACTCGATAATCGCAACCATTCTATTCAACTCGGTAAAACCATAATGTTAATACGTTGAACATAAAAATAATACTATTTTTATGTTCAACGTATTACGTTACGTTAACGGTATGGTAACGGTATTGTTTTTAACTCGAATACCCTGTCCCCATTTCACCCCGTTCTTAGGGAATAGATTTCCCAAAAATACAGAGAGCGTGGTTTTTGTTTAAAATGAGCAGGTAGCTGAAATATAAATTTCCATGTTCCTAACTTTAAATTTTACTAAAATCTCATATAAACTGTATCCCGATTTTATCCCCTAAGAGGTAGAATTTTAATAAATGTTACTACATCGTAATGTTACTTTAGGGAAACTTACAAAATTTTATCAAAATTAGGCTGGAAGTATTTGAGTGATCATGTCACAAATAAAAATACAGACAGAAAGACACACGGGCAAACGGACCGACAGGCAAAATAATAAAAAAACATCAAAAATTGTGTTATTGGTTGACTTTTGTTTTTGACTGGCGTGGTTTCTCAAATAATTTTAATATACAGATTTTATCTTTTAAGTTAAGCTGTTAAGCTCATTAAATTACCATTCTCTCGCATCTGTTCTATGTAATTGGTATTTTCCAGTAAGATCCCGTAACAAATTTTGATGACGATACGCAGCATGACCGTGGCTGATACCCGCGATGCCACCAAAACGTGCTGGAAGCGGTAAGCTGCTTTCAAATACTTATTCATTATTAATGCATCAGAAAAATCGTATCATCGTTTTATACTACAAGTAATATCGCTTTGCTTTGTTAACTTCCCTTTCCTGACAAAGCAAGTTGAGAAAACACTTAGTGACATAAAAATACAATATTGTTTACACATACATTATATTATATTATATTATAAATTGAAAGTCTAGTTTATAAAATGATCTAATTCTACGATAGTAAAATAGCTAGCATAGGCGAAACGACAAAATATCCCAATAAATTCCGCTACTCAGCAACAGATGTCGTTATGCGTCACATATTGTTTCAGACCAATCAAACAGAAGATGAAGGTGTTGTTAGGGATTATATTGCTGCTTGTGATCGTACTAGCGATATGCGGCTTCGTGATCGGGTTGCCGGGTAAGGCGCGGCGGTGGGAGCCGCCGGACCCGGTGCTGCCCCAGAAACCCTCGGCGTCACCTCTTCACATGTTCAGGCATGCAGCGGTGTGCTCCGATGCGCCGCCTTGCTCGGAAATAGGCAGGTAAGTCAAGGCAAAGGTGTGATCAGAATCCAAAAACCATTCACGTGCGAGGCTGATTCGCGCTCCGGGGATTCCTGCCTGCCCGGCTCACACTTGGCTGATTTTCTAACTTCAGTTTAGTAAATTAATATTTCACTAACAAAACAGCCGGTAGAAGTTCTCCTCATCCGCGGACCACCCGCGGGGCGGGGGGACCTTACCGCGACCTTATCGCGGCTCCAGCTAGGTACCTCTTAGCTTCACCGTGGATGACTAGTCCACAGTTATTAAGCTCCACCGCCACGACAAGGCGCGTACCCGCGAGGGGTCACTGGCTGACACTCACATGATGTTAACAGGTTAATAAATGGATGTACGTAAAATATTTTTTTGATTTTCCAGCTTTATCCTGTCTCACAATGGATCAGCGGTGGACGCGGCGATCGCAACCATGTTTTGCACTGGAGTGATGAACCAGCAGAGCATGGGCCTTGGCGGCGGTTTCTTCATGACCGTCTACATTAAGGAAAAGAAGACAGCATACGCTGTTTCGGCGAGGGAGGCAGCTCCTCATGCTGCCAGTAAGGAGATGTTCCACGGGGTTCCGGCTAAGGCAACCAAAGGTAAGTCTTCTCAACGTCACCCACATCATTCTTTTGTGAGTGGTTCGTTGATATTTTTACGACGCATGATGAGTCTGAAATTAAGGTTAGGGCTTAGAATAGTTTATGCCCTACTTTGTCCTTATCTGTAATTGTGACATTTGCATCGGACAGAAAATGACAAAGCATGGCATAAACTATTCCAAGCTTATTCCACGTTTATAAGTAAGGGGGAATATGTATAGTAAAGTAATTACAAGGGATGAAATGTAAGGGCAAGATGATGATTATGTTACATCAGGGTTTTTTAAATATCAAACATTTAACTTTGTTTTAATGACCATGAATTACTCTAACCCTTTTTAAAATAAAAATCTTGCTGAAATGGGAAATGAACTCTCATGATGTTTTTAGGATATCTATAAGTGTCAGAAGGTAACGGATGCCATATCCACACTTTGTCACACGATAAACGCAGCCATATTAGGGCCCCTGGACTATACTCAGCAGAGCTCTGTGTTCTGTCCCCAGGGCCCTTGGCTGTGGGTGTGCCGGGGGAGCTGCGGGGCATGTGGGCTGCCCACCAGCGCTGGGGTAAGCTCCCCTGGAGCAGCCTGGTGGAGCCAACCCTGCAATTCTGCGAGACTGGAGCGAAGGTGTCCAAGATCAAGTACGATAGCTTCTTCACCGCTCCGTACATCAAGAATGATCCACTGTTGAGGTATACGATCTAAAAAAACCTTACGTAAATCGTTCAAAAATTGTACCTTGGGTTATTTTTGATTTCAGAATATGATGCATTGAAACAATTATTATTCTTACTAGTAAATGAGATATCTTACAATAACTTCTTCTTATAACTTTTCATTTATGTTTCTGAATCAAACCTGACTTTGTTCAAACTTGACACGTGATGATTTTAAGCACTTGCATTGCCAAGAGCACTGATTTTCATACGAAATGGACTCGCCTAGCGGGTTGGTGGCAGTAAAAGTGCTAAGCTAGTCTACCTCTAGGGCAGCCTTGAAAAAAACTTGAACGATTCATTTTTATTTCATCCACCATGAACATTTACTCTATAAGATCATATTTACCCAAAACAATTTGATATTACTTTTTTCAGGAAACAGTACGTGGATCCGTCGACCAACGAGTTCTACAAGCCGGGGACGGTGGTGAAGCCGTCGGAGCCGTTCTGCAACACGCTGCGAGTCATCGCCGACCGGGGGGGTGACGAGCTCTACAACGGCAGCCTGGCCAATGACTTCCTCGATGACCTCCAGAGAGTCGGCAGCATCATCACTGCTGATGACCTGAAGAACTACCAGTAAGTAATCATGCAGCTGAAAACTGTCACGTATCTATTTTATTTCTACATATGAATGGGCCTCGCTTCGCTTCTGTGTATAATATATTTTTTTCCGTAACACTCGTAGTATCGACGACGCGCTGGCCTAGTGGGTAGTGACCCTGCCTAGGAAGCTAGTGGTCCTGGGTTCGAATCCTGGTAAGGGCAAATATTTGTGTGATGAGCGATATTTGTCCCTGAGTCATGGATGTTTTCTATGTATTTAAGTATGTATTTCTCTATATATGTAAGTATTTATATCGTTGTCTAGAACCCATAGTACAAGCCTAGAGCTTAGTTTGGGACTAGGTAAGTTGGTGTGACATTGTCCCTTTATATATTTATATTTATCGAAGAATTTGAATGTTTATCAATTTGACACACGTAAATTTGCGTGGTTATAACATTTTCCATGTATCATTAGTTGTTTCACGTGTTATTATGTCAAACTACAAAAAGTCCTTGATGGTAAATCGTTTCAGTCCTTACAGAGATTACCCCCAACAAACACAATTTTACCACTACATATAATACACATACTTACCTATACTTATAGCGGCCCGCCTCGACTTTTTCTGGGTAAAGAAATTATCCATCTTTAGTATAGAACAAAGTCACTTCCATCAATAGATAGAGTGAATCAAGGGAAAAAATTGTATGAATTAATTCTGGTTTATGTAAGGGTGTTACCAAAAACTCACATAAACCGGAACGAAGCGATGGCGGGTCGCTAGTAAGTAACTATAAGGTACTTAGTTAGTTATATTAAAAAAATCATATATTCCTACCTACAACATGTTTTGTTTCGTTTTGAGAGGTATGTAAAATAAATGGGTTCTTCACATTGCCTGACCTAAGGAGACCAACAACATAATTGTCCATGAAGACTAAGAGTAGTGAATATAAATATTACACTGTTTTTTTAAATACGCCGATATAATGAGAAAATTGTAATGTCAATAAGATTAAGTACACACTGAAACGATTAATATTAACCCTCTTTTCTTCCAGACCGAAAGTTTCCGAAACTATCAACGTGCCTCTAGCAGGTGGTGACATATTGCATACGCCCCCGCCGCCCAGCAGTGGGGTGATCCTGGCCTTTATCCTTAACATCCTCTCCGGGTACAACTTCGGGCCCCACAGCATCAGCACCCTCGACGACCAAATCCTCACTTACCACAGGATTATTGAGGCCTTCAAATTCGCTTACGCTGTCAGAACCAAGTTGGGCGATGCAGACTATTTAAATTTGGATGATGTAAGTAACAAAAATCTTCTTATTTTCACTTTATGACGTTTATTACGTAAGAATTAAATACAATGTTACAGTTAATATTTAACGTGACGCAACCAGGCTACGGCTACTCGGTCCGTAGCAGGATCAACGATACAAAGACAAGCAATGACTCTGCAGCATACGGCGCCGACATGTATACCCCGCCTGATGCCGGCACCGCGCACATCTCTGTCATCGCTGACAATGGAGATGCCGTCTCCGTCACGAGCTCCATCAATTACTAGTAAATATATACATCTTTACTACTAATTTGTAGCTTTATACCTTGCTACGTAACTTAAAATACCTAAAAAAGAATAACAATATAATTAACAATAGAGACGATCAAACCCGCCCGTTTCGTTTCGGTTGTAGATGTTCCATCATAACGCGTACCTACCTACTACTTACGCAAATAATATACCTATACATGCATCCATCTTTACAGCTTTGGTGCTGGTTTCACTACTCTCAAGACCGGCTTAGTAATGAATAACGTGATGGACGACTTCGCTTCTCCCGGCATCGTCAATTACTTCGGCCTCTGGCCGTCGCCAGCCAACTTCATCATGCCTGGCAAGAGACCGCTCTCCTCGATGACGCCCAGCATCATTGCCGATGCTGCCGGAAACGCCAAACTTGTTATTGGGGCTTCTGGAGGCACAAAGATAACTACCGCTATTGCTCTGGTAAGTTAAATGACCAAGTAATACACATACTTACAAGAAATAATGCTAGTTTCATGATTGATATTTACTTAGTTCAATAAAAAAGCTTACAGATGACAGTTTGGCAAAATTATCAAAGGCGTCCCCCAGGGCAATATATTAGGCCCGTTACTTTTCCTTCCGTATATCAATGATTTACTCAATATTTCATCCTATAAGGTCATCATGCTCTCCGATGATACTACATTAATGGTAAAGTGCAATTACGAGATTATTTCAGCAGGAGATCAACTGTGCACTACTGGAGATCTCCTGGATGGACATAAACTATTTATGCTTTAATATCAGCAAAACCAAGTTTATGCAATTTGCATCCTACTATAGTAACCGTGTGCCTCTGACAGTCACCCTTGGCAATGAGGTAGTTGACGAGGTTGAGTGTCTTTTAGGTTTCTTTGGTTGAAAAGCACATTGATTAAATTTGCAAAAAACCTTAACCGATTTGTTTATGCGCTAAGGAGACTGCGAGATACGGTTTCGGTTCAGGCTGCACTGACAGCCTATCACGGTTATGTATCTTCAGTTCTTCGTTATGGACTCATTCTCTGGGGTATTTCGGTGGATGTGCAGAGAGTCTTTAAGGTGCAAAAGAAGAGTGCCGGAGTCTTTTGTGGTACCCATGTCGATGAAACATGTGTCCTGTTATTTAAGGGACTTCATATTTTGCCACTGTCGTGTCTGTGTGTATAGGAATTATATTAATAATTGCAACATTGAATTGGCATGGTGAAGTTTTTAACGGCATACAAGGGCCAAAGTTATGAACCGCCTTTATAAACCTGCTTGTCACAAGGCCATATAAACCAAAAATTAATACAAATCTATAATGCCATACCTGATGACAGAGCCCGGATTTTTCGCGGCAAAACAAAAGGTTGTCGCAATCAAGCTAGTGTTAGAAATATTTTTTTATACAGTGTGTAAATGGTATACGGGCGTTCCTTTTAACTGTGGTTAGTATAACCCCTACTGAGCACATTTAGGCAGCTTTTGTTAAAATTAAATTTAAAAAAAAACCATACAAAATAATTTAACACGCAATGTATAACGAAAAATGCAATTAATTAAACATTACGTACTTACCTGACAGATGGACTTCGATGTACATTGCGGGTCGATAGTATGTTCAAAAATTAATAACGGTGTATACGTTAGCGTAATCAAAATAATTATTTCTGTTAATGATTAGTAGAGTCTTAATCTATGTCCAGTTTTAATAAACGCCCGTATACCATTTACACACTGTATAATAATTTGTGATTCTTGACATTTAGTAGGTGTATATTGTTATGAATTTTAATGTTTTTATTTGTAGTGTTACATGTGTTTTATTATTTATAGGCTTTATTACATACATTTTGTAACAGATAATTTGCATAAGTAAATAATATGCATGCTTGCTTGCAATCTGAATACACTGGACATTATTTATTATTTTAAATTGATTTTAACGTCTTGTGTACTGTTTTTTGCGAATAAATGATATTGATTGATTGATTGATAACATGTTATTCAGGTGGCTATTCGCAAGTTGTGGTTCCAGCAAACCATTAAAGAAGCAGTGGACGAGCCACGCATCCATCACCAGGTCTATCCAATGGAGATACAATACCAATTTGGAGTCATAGAGGTATGTCTGCGCAGAATTTATTATCTTCTGGTTAGCGCATTGTCTTTAATCGATTGCTTGCAATTACTGGAATATTAAAGTATTATTTTCGTTTTCATCAGGATATAGTGAAGGGTTTGAAAGAGAAAGGGCACTGCATGAAGCGGTACCTGGGGCGTGGCTCCACGATCTGCGCGCTCTTCAGGAATGGAACCGCCATCTACGGCAACGCTGACTTCCGAAAAGGTGGCGACGTCTCGGGCCATTAGCGAAACATCGTGGCATTGTCACACTCGGTTGTTATTTGTAAAACCTTTTTATTGTTTCTCTTTTATTTCGTATGTCAAATATGAGTACAGATGTAGTGAACAATCCGTTCCCATCGATTTTTGTCGGATGTGTTCGTATTTATCTAGCTTTCTCAATTAGCTTCAATACCCATCAATATGCCAACTGCGAGTTATCCGACCAAAAACGATGGGAAAGGATTATTCACTACATCTGTAATGTACTGATGTAAGACCAATATTTTTCAAGTGAAGTGGGTGGCTTTTTTTAGCAACAAAATGCAACAACCGCCTGGACGAGGCGCCGACGCGACATATTGCCCTTAACGACAATGACGATAGAACCTTTACAAGGAACCGGTATTTTGAGGAACAAATACCATCGTAATTGTATTTACCTTTTCTTTAGATTACCAGTATTTATATTTAACGGTTCCGGAACCGGTTCCAAGCCCTCACTGCAACATTTCTTTCATTATGGGTAGGCATGAAAAAATACCTTGGATTTGGAGTTATCACTATCTACATGATGCTGACTGTAGGTACCTATAATCAAATAAAATTTTAATGAGGGAATAGTGCCAGTTTTCTTGTTACCGAACTTTGCCGGCCCTTGGTGCTGCGCCTGTCAAATCTATATATGTCATGTGTATGTAAATAGAGTGGTAGGTGACATTTTATGAGACCGAAGCTAGACAGTTCTAAGATAATCAAATAGATTATTTTTTATGTAGGTACCGAAAAAAGCAAAAAATAACTGGCGAAGAAACGCAAAAATAAAAATAGGTATGTTTTGTGCCGTTTTATGTTAGTGAAATGGGTGATACTCAACAATTTTGCTACGGTTTTTCGCAAATATGATGTGCCCTTAAACTGTCGTTTATTGTGCCCTCCTAAGACGTATCATAAATCCAATCACTAAAGCAGATTCAATTCGGTATTCCTATTAATAATGTTGATATTACTACATGAGGTGTATCTTAGTCACTGCGGTTTTACTTAGAACGCAGTTTCATGATCATCATTACAACGATGATCATGAAACTGCCCTCTGAGGGGCTATTGCTTAATGCACTTGCAATCGCAATTGTTTTCATTTTGAAAATCGAAGGCTGGCCTGCATACAAAATGAAAACAATTGTTCCACTTTGAAGCCAATTGAGATTGCGAGTGCGTTAGGCAATAGCGCCGCAGGTTCGACACTGGAACTCCATTCAGGTGGAGTCCGGCCTACTTTGAAAATCGAAGTTGGAAGTTACTTTAGTTCCATCCATTTAGACTCCCGACTGTGTGTTCGAATCAAATAAATTGATTAAATAAACAGAAAAAAGTACACCATTGTTTTATGGTCCTTAAACTATAATCGCCCTTTATTTCGAATTGAGGTAAGTCAACATGATTTGTGGCATGGCAGCCCTATCAACATTTCTGCAAATGCAAATCTTCAAACTGTTACTCGTTTTCTTTAAATATGACTAATGTCGTTGATGTAAGGTTAATATTCTTCTGTTACATTCTAAATTGACTAGACTAGATGTGGGTATGTTAAACAATTCGCTCAACGAATACAAAACGGACACATTTCAAAATAATTGACTCTTGCATTAAAAATCTTATACGAACAGCTTCTAATTTTAAAATGCAACACTGACTCATTTTGGAATGAGTCCATAGCATAGGTAGCGACTTCGCCGCCGCCTCGCCTCCGCCTCGACATTGCAGTGCGCGATCGGCCTAATGTATCGGTAATTTAATTTATGTATGTGTGGGATGTAATGGGTATGTAGATAATAATCATGGCTGCTGTAGAAAAACCAAACGATGCCCTCTTGGCCATGTTTCGCAATCAACTAAGTAGTTATAAGTGACATGTAATGGAAACAAAAAACTTGCGACAGCAATCGTAGTGACAAGGAAAATTAAATTACCATCATCGTACGTTAGGCCTTATGTAGCTGCACACTTTTATGCTTTGTCACTTTGACGTCATGTTTGTACTGCTGCACTAATGTGTCAAAGGCCGTAAAGTGACAAGGCACTAAAGTGTGCTAGCATTTGTAAGGCCGACTGTACAACTGACGACTTAGTGGAAATTGCTAATGCAGAAAATGTATCAAACGTGTTTACTTTTCTCGTTTGAATGAGATGTAAACAAAGGCGTTCGAGACGGTTTGCTGTGTAAACAGCAATTTACACGCAAAGCTCAGATGGTCGGAAGTGCCGTTTGGGCTTCCGCGTGACGCCGAGACAACACTAAAACCTTTGTAGGAAAAGGATAGTTTAGACATCTCTCTCCAGGCGGGTGTTATGATGTTGGGATGAAGTTGGAAGTTGTAATTATGCCAACTGACTGGGGAAACTTTGTTAGAGGTAAAATACTTAATTCTTAGTCCTCCTGCGGGCTCCTTAGGCCTCCTGTAGTTGTGTACGAATTAACATGGAAGTTACGTTAAATTTCAAATATAGAATGTCGAACGGTTTATACAGATACCTACGATACAGTGTTACAACTACATGCAACGACCTTTAGGTACTTAAGTTTTTTACCTGTAGCACGATCTATCGCACTATTCGCACTGTCAGATTTAGTTGCGCTGTCTGACACTGGTGGCGCTGTCGGGTTGTCGCAAGTTGCCGCTAGATGTCGCTAGGTGGCCACACTTTCATGGGTCAGGGACCGCTAGCATTGTGTAGGTATCCTACCACTATACTAACCAACCACCAAACCATTTCCCTAACCGCGTCATCAAAAAAACATCGTTTATCAGTTTATTTGAAGAGTGTTAGTCAGTTTTACGCTTTATCGTCTTTATTTGTTGGTAAACTTTGCAATAAGATTTGTGTATTTAGTTTGAGATAAGTACCTACAATTATTTGCCTATGCCGGCTCACAATAATTTACAAGTATAATTTAACTATATTGTTAGTAAAATTTACGTATGTATTTTTTTAAGAGCCTTTCAACTACCTCATTCAATATTATGATGTAAAAAAAAATACCTTTGGTTAACTCTTATATACTCTTCTATTACAGGTGGCGCCACTAGCGTCAACAGTCAAATTTAAACTGCTCATTATTTTAAATATTATTTTATTGTATTTTAATACATTATTTGCCCTAAAATTGAAATATTTATACATAACTTTCTACAACTTACATTGTGAAGCATAAATATTAAGATGGCACCGACAAAAAGCAAAACCAACGTAAAAGAGGACCTGGACAAAAGGTTAGTGGATGTCATTTTGAATTTAGAAGGAGAAATAAAGGAGATGAAAGATAAACTGATCGATTGCTACGACCTGATCTTATTGCAAAAGCAAGAAATGACGTTACAAAAGACACAAATTGAGGAATTAATCAAAAAATTCAAAAATGTACCTGGCGATAAACAAAATGTACCACTACGCACTGCACATGATATTCCTCATATATTCCACTCCACTAATAAAAATGTTTCACTAAATGAGTCTGGTCCCCGAGGTCTTGCGTACATAGGCAGCACAAGTATTGAACACTGTGCCCTTAAACATCACACACCTGATGAAATCGGCGAGCGGGACGAGATCAGCTGCGTTCCAAAGCCAACCACTTCGTCGACACCGTTAGCACCGAAGGAGTCTGCTGACCCTGTACTCAAGCTGCGCAGTGGCCGGCCGCGCCGGGCTGCTGCACCACCAAAGCCAAGCCGCAATGTTGGGGCGGACAAACAAAATGGGGCTGTCACGGGAGTTCGCGCTTCGCCGGTTTCCGTCGAGACGCTGACATCCAGTGGTTCACCGTGCGGGGCCCTCCGTGCCGCTGCGCCGCGCCTTGCAAGCCTGCACGTCTTCAACCTTAGCGAAGATACTTCTGTGAAAGACGTCCTCCAACATGTCCAGTCCGTTCTGAACGTGAAGAATGCACACTGCGAGCAGCTAGTGGTCACCAGAGGACACTATTCATCGTTTCGGCTTGACGTGCCTGCTGACCAGGCCAACTTGGTAAGAAACACCAAGCATTGGCCCGACGGCGTGTCGATTAGGCATTTCAATATTGTAACTCCAAAAAACTCGACAGGTCCCGTCACAAAGTTAAAACCACACTAGCCTCAGATGTCTTCAAAATTGTCCACCAAAATGTTCGCTCAATATGTGGTAAAACTTCGTTACTGGACTTGGTTTTGAGTGCTCAAAATCCTGATGTACTGGCCTGCAGCGAGACCTGGTGCAAACAATCTGAGATTGAGCGAGTTAGGTTATGTGGGTACGAGCTGGCAAATAGCTACTGCCGCACGCGCATCGCGCACGGCGGCGTTGCGCTATTCACACGGGTTGGTATTCAATATCGCCAGCGAAACGACTTACAAAGCCTAGCTGTTCAGTTTCATTTTGAGTTCTCTGCGATTGAAATTTGTGTTTCAAATTTAATTGTTATTGTTGTGTACCGCACCGGTAATGGTGACTTTGACATTTATTTAAATAACCTGGAAATACTGTTAGGTAGACTTACAGACGAAAATAAAAGATTTATTTTGGTTGGTGACCAAAACGTAGATTTTCTGTCCGAAAATAGTTTACGGCAACGGGTAAACGAAATTTTAAAAAGCTACAATTGTACTAATTGTGTAAATTTTCCGACCCGTGTGTCTGCGCACAGCTCGAGCTCCATAGACTGCGGAGTTGTTCCCTGCGGCCGCGTCGACGTCACGGCGGCGCCTCTGGACACCGTCGTGAGCGACCACAACGCTCAGCTGTTCACGTTAGCCATACTACCACCTAGCCGAGCCAAACAAAACTCTTTTATACAGAAGAGATTATTTAAAGATGAATTTATATTTGCATTTCGTTCTGACATCAATAATTATAATTGGAATTTTATTTTTGATAATTCGATTGACATTAACGATAGATTTACTAAATTATTTAATGTACTGACTCACTACATTGACATACATTTCCCAATTAAAAACTTATTATTAAAAAAGAAAAAACACATACCATGGTTGACAGACACCCTTTCGAATTATATCTTAAATTATAATGACTTAACTGATATGAAACGTCAATACCCCGATAATGCTGCGTTGACAAACTCAATTACTCGTTATTGTTCACTAATTAAATCTGAAACCTTAGCTGCACGTCAAAATTATACCGAAAGGCGAATTATTAACAGCGCAAATCCGTCGAAAGAAATGTGGCTTATAGTCAGCGAGGAGGTATCTACAAAGCAAAGGAATACTTTTATTTATTTAAATGATGAAAATGGAAACAAAATACAACCTAGCAACATCCCTGAACACCTCAACCGGCACTTTCTTACGGTTGCGTCAAAGTTTGTCGTGCAAACCGACAAAGGCAGTAGTACGCGTTATCTTGACAGCTTCCTACAAGACACTGATGTTCCTGACCTCGAGCTGCCCGCGGTCTCGCTCGCGGACCTGGACCGCGCGCTACGCTCCATGTTAAAGGCACGGACCACGCTCGACGTGTACGATATGTCTCTGGACTTGCTCATGTGTGTCTGGCCAGTCTTGTCGGGTTTATTGGTCGAACTTATAAACTGCATGTTCACTACCGGCGTATATCCGGACGTACTGAAAAGCACACGGGTCTGTCCAATTTATAAGGGAAAAGGGGAGAGGGATTCTGTGGATAACTACAGACCTATAACTATAGTGCCAAACATATCAAAGATTATTGAATCGATTTTATCAAACTGCTTAATGCGACATCTTGAGACAAATGACCTACTGACTGACAAACAATTTGCTTATAGGAAAAATAGATCAACAACAGCGGCAGCTTATGAAATTTATAACTGCATTGCAACGGCTTTGGATGATAGGTACAAGGTTGCGGGCATATTCTGCGACCTGTCAAAGGCATTTGATGTTATTAATAACGACTTATTACTAGACAAAATTAAACACTACGGTATCAACAAAACAGGTTTTCAGTTGTTTAAATCATTTTTAAGTTGCAGAAAACAGACCGTTCAAGTCGGAAAAACCTGGAAATCGGAAGCAGGGGATATAGAAGTTGGCATTCCGCAAGGATCGGCGCTTGGAAATACCCTGTTTTCGATTTTTATTAATGACCTCCCATCTGCTGTCACCGAAGGTCTGACGGTGCTATTTGCCGACGACACCACGGTGGTCGTGGCCGCTTGTACGTACGAGCAGCTCGAGCAGAAAATTGCTAAAGTGTGCGCTCACCTCCTCAATTGGTTCTCTGCGAACGGCCTCGTCCTCAACGTCGCGAAGTCAAACGTGATGATGTTCACAGCCGGAAACTCCACTGTCATCGCGCCAATACAAACCCCAATGCCACGTTGCGAGTCTTGTAGTTTTCTCGGGTTTTGGTTAGACGCCAAGCTTAATTGGAAAACCCACGTATCTAAGCTGTGTGGAAGGCTTAGTAGTGCGATATTCGCAATACGCAAGCTCAAGCCAATGATTTCGCTGATGCGCTGCTCCAAGTATATTATGCATATTTTCATTCAATTTTATCATATGGGATTATCCTATGGGGTAATTCCGCGGACTCCAAAAAAGTTTTCACTTTGCAAAAAAGAGCCCTTCGCACATTAGCAAGTGTAAAACCGAGGCACTCTTGTAGGGAGCTCTTCAAAAAATATGGCATTATGACACATTATTCACAATATGTTTTTGACATTATAATGTACACACGACACAACATACACCAGTTCAAACGTGTGAACATGCCCGGCAGGGTCACCCGGCAGACGACCGACTACGCCTAGCGCCTGCAGCGTGTGCCGCGGCGGCTGGCGCTGCTCGACAAAAACCCGCGCGTAATAGGGCCCGCTTTCTATGAGCGTCTACCCGCAGACCTAAAAAACGAATCTTCGGATGGAATATTTGGTCGCCGACTTAAAGATCTTTTAATGACGCAATCACTATATTCCGTTAAAGAGTATAGTGATAACTAGGTTTAATTGATTTGTTGTTTTTTGTTTTATTTATTATTATTAACCTCTTGACATGATCGTTTTAATTTGAATTGTTTTGATTTTAATTTTATTTTTTTATTTATTCAATATACCTATTTACTTGACATTTGTGACTTTAGCTAATTAGCTATATTTTTATTTTGTTTAATTTAATTCTTATTTTTACTTTTTGACTGAGTTTGTTTATTTTATTTCATTATTTTTTTATTATTTTTACACTTTGACGATCTTATTGTGAATTCATTATGATTATGTGACATAGAATAATGTAATTTTCAATATGAAATAAATGCCTACCTACCTACCTACCTATAACTCTTGTACCCGAATAAAGTCTTGATTTTATTTTACAACTTTGTCGGAATAGTTTACTAATTGTATAAAAATGCCAAATTACAGCTTTGTAGTAGTTCAACCGCGGACAAACGAACAGACATGACGAAACGACTTAGAGTACGGAACCCTAAAAAGGTCAACGTAAAGGATCTCGACGGTAACATTTAAAATTGAAACCCGACAAACGTGGCTACTTGGGACAGCGTGGGTAGGTAGGTACTTGAGACAGTTTTAGTTACTTATGTAGGTAACTTACTTTCTAATTAGACCAAACGCATTCCGGTGACAGATGGAGCCTAGACCAAAGAGCTGTATTGCCAGCGTAACTTCTAAACCCACACTGTCCTCAGTGTCCACGTTTGATGTATGGTAAGAACTTTTTAAATTTGCCCTTTCCGTTAAACACATCTCTTTGCTAATCGGGTCACTTAATAAAATTCGCACTGTAACAATTTTGATTCGATAAAGACATAACGTTCAAATCTAAATACAATAATACCTACGTTTTTTTCTATTGCTTGTTACCAGGGGGTTTGGCGTGTCATTGTGACCTCACTGGCTGCTCTTAGTTCATGTGAACCAATTCATATTGATTAAGACTCATTATATAAATTAGGGATGATTAAATAATTGATTGAGAAGCGTACGAGTATTTGGTGTCGAGCAGATGTAACGTAACTTTGACCGAACCGTAATAAATAACATATGTCACGTGATGTCATAATGGCATACATAATAACACACCTCCTAAATCCCCTTGCAAAGAAAGTGGTCAATTATGAGTTTTTAAGTGGTTTAAAATTAAATGTACTTACGGTAGGAAAATTTGATTTTATGCTACATAAAATGAAAGTATTATTTACGAAGTAAAATAATAAATAAATTTACAGGGTTGGAGGGTTAAAGCAGCGACCACACCAATGCTTAAAAAACGTTGACGGTACGAAATCGCAGCGTGACGCGTCGTATTAGCACCGTTTTTGACGCATGCTCTCCACACCGGTGCTCAAAATTCGCAGACGGTGCGTAAACAAAAAACAAAATGTGTCATAGTAATAACATGGCGTCAATTTTGACGTACCGTGAAATACGCAACGTTAAGCAGCGGTGTGGGGAGCGTGCGTCAAAAACGACGCGTCACTGCGATTCCGTACCGTCACCGTTTTTTAAGCATTGGTGTGGTCGCTGCTTAAATTGTTGCTCATTTGCCATAGTGATGAGTTTCTGAGTTTCAAATGTCGATTTTAGCAAAAAACTTTACACAGGTAAGTACGTAAACGAATACCTTATTATTATTTTTTGGCGCATACACTAACAATAATAATATTATGATACAATGTAACCCAACTATAACCACGTAGCTCTTGTTTTACGAAATATCCCAAATACAATATTAACCAGAATCTATAATATGGTCTAAGTGCCAAATTTTACTGACATCCGTTTAGCCGTTTTTAAGTGACTGAAAGACTCTCCTATACAAGGTGTTACAAAAATACCCGTAAAGCCGAAAGGGGGTTAAATGGTACCTTATAATAAGTCCATTTACAATATTTGAGAACCGTACTATACCTACCGGCAAAAAAAATAAAACCATTATTGTTTTCATTGATGTGCAAACCCTATTTCAGTAAAATTAAAGAGTAAAAAACTACGCAGAACGTTTATGTAAATTTTTACCTAATTCGTGAAACGATCAAGAGACATTCAAACAAAATGTACAGAATTCGATTAGATAGATATTACAAGTCGAGTTTTGGAAGATTTTAAAAGAGGTAACCTAACGAAGAAACTTAAACTAACACTTACTTTTTCGTAATGAACGTCAAATTTACAGGAACGGCTCAAAGTGAACTCTGCCTTGTTCAATGCACAATTTCGCTCGTCGGGATACGGCTTTAAAACCATTAAAGTTGACAATTATTAAATTGGTAGTTAGGCCTCTCTGTTAAAATAATCTATGCTAACCCCGGTTCCCTGACATGACAGCTTACTAGGGTTGACAATATTTTTGGCTTTGATAATTTATTATATTTTTTACGGGGTATTTTGTAACACGTTGTATATATACTTTTCCTCTTGTTACGTGTAACATAACTATATTTTATATCTCTACTAGCCGTTGCCCCCCGACTCCGTCTGCGTAGAAGTGGTATCGCTACTCCCTCAGGCACTGCACTGTCTAATTTCGGGCATAAAAATATCCTATGATCTTTCCCGGAACTCAAACTATCTTTTAACCAACTTACATCTAAATCGGTTTAGCAGTTTCACCTTGAAAGCGTTACAACGGACAGACAAAGTTACTTTCACAATATAATTAAGGTATGGAAATTAATTAATGTGTGAATATGTATACGTATGACAAGTATATTGTATAGTAAGAGTATAAGGACAGCTTAGATCAACGGATTGAGATGAAATTAGACTGACGTTAATTCCGTATCCTGATCATTGATTAAGGAAATACATACTATTCACACTAGAAGTTACAGTGTCCTACAGTCGCTGTATAACGAATTTCATCATAATTTTACTTTCTCTTTGATCCTAGGATATTTCATCATAATTTTACTCTCTCTTTGATCCTAGGATGTGTCTAGGTCCAATGGTCTACCCAATTACGGTTTATTCCTGAATCACCAACAGTTATATTATTTTATAGAATGTTTTACTTCGCTGAATTTACATTTCATCGACAGGACAGGCATTTACACGTGTAGCAGTTTATTTTTTGGTACTCAAAGGTCGTATGTAACCCATGCTTAAAATAACCTAAAAAACCATAAGGTCAAATAAGAAGTTAGCTTTCGATGAAATGATACATTCGACCAATTCGACCAATGAGTGTCGGTGACTTAAGGGGATCCCACTTAATTCCCACACCTTCATTATAATCCTTCGGCTTGTATTAACGATTTCGTAACGTTTTAATAACCCAAAGACGTGCTAAAGAACACTTCATTCAATCCACGCAATCGCTTCTGTATCACCCCATTGAAATGTACTTTATCACGGAGATACAAGTATTAATTCCCAAAAGCACGTGGGTTATTCACAACGATCTCTGATAACAATGTGGTTGATACTAATCGAACAATGGGAGTCGTGGAACCCAGCAAGTCCGCGGGAGGACCGAACCATTATTTCGTTGTGTTGGTTCTTTCTATATATTTTTAATTAATACCTACAACAGTTTACCCATTTTTTTGATTGGTCCTTCATTGACACATCTTAACCTACACTTCTACATCTACACTAACCCCCTTACTAATAAACATGGAATAAGCTTGGTATACTTTATGGCATGCTTTGTCTTTATCGGTTATTGTGACATTTGCATCTGACAGAAAGTGACCGTGGCATAAACTATTCCAAGCTTATTCCACTTTTATGTAAGTGGGTTATATTATAAAGAGGCAAGATTTGATTGTTTGTTTGTTTGAATCGAATAGGCTCCGGAACTACAGGACCGATTGGTTTTTTTTTCCTTATTTGAATCCTACATTATCCCTGATGAACATAGGGTATGTTTTATTTTTCTGCGCGGACGGAGACGCGGGCAACAGTTGGTATAAAATAAAAATGACACTTTACGTCTACCCTTCGAATGGGCGGACGCATCCTTTCGACCTTATTGATGCACTTAAACGGAATTGAACGTTGTCCGTTGATTCGATTATTAATTTCCTTTTTCTAATTGACAAACGGAACGCCTAATTCCGATGTAAACATTGCTTTAATAAGGAGGCCTCACCAATATTAGTAATACTTGTTCTATCTTGTGACGCGCAATACTGCTCATACGAGGAAAACGTTCATAAAATGCTGTCAATCACAAAGCAATCTAAATAATATTTTAATAGAAAAGAAAAACAAAGTTTAAATTTTAAACTCTAAACCTACTTGAGCTTGTATTAGTACTGTGATGCTTCTTTTCTTCACATTAAAACAATTGTTTTTAAAAAATCGGAGTGAAACCAAAATCATGTTTTTGTCATCTCATTACATAAAAACCTCTCAGGGCCTCATGTCGGTATACTCGGTAAAACCATATTGCATTCCAAAAGAAGCAGAACTTAAGTATTCTCACCATCAATGTTATTCTTACCCGCATCTCGCTAAGATAAAAAAGGAGGGACGCTTTACATACTCGGTAAACCTGAGAATAAAAACCATGTGTACGAAGAGAATAATAAAGACAATTCATTTTATATTTTGATATTAACGGGAAGAAACAATCAGTCTCACAAAAACACCTTGGTGTGTCAATCTTGTTTGAGTTCAAAGTAAAAAACGCCGGTTGTCACTTTAATTGTTGTCGCACCACAGAATTAAATAATGCGAAATAAATAATTGGCTTTTAGCAAAGTATAAATAGAAAAGTAGGGCGTCTCCAGCCCTATAGTAGTTTCTGTTACCTATTGCTGCTCGGCCGATAGGGTTGCGTCGATGCACATCGCTCAATACTTAATTAATACCACAGTTAATACGGATGAAAACCAACGCGGTGAATGCGCCGCCCGACCCGACTACACCGGCTCGGTCAGTCCTGTTGAGCTTGCTTGTGGTGGCTCGCGTCGCGTATGGTCGAGACACGCACACATGCAAGCCTCGAGACATACCTCCGTAGGCGAACTACTGTTTAGACTGCATGCGTGTTTACGGCGATAGGGGTCAGCACTAAACAATTTGGCTGTAATCACCAACAAGACTAATAATATTATATTTTTTACTTAAGACTATTTAAATGAAACCTTAAAGTTATTCGAGCGTATTTAAATGTCTAACGCTTTCTACTTATAGCGTAAGATAAAAACTAAAATTAAGAGAAACATTAATATTTTGAAATAGGTGATAACATTGTTAAATAGTGAATCTCCGCGTGCGTACCGTTTTAGTGTGATTTTTATTGCTACAATAAAAAAATAATAAAAGAAAGTGATTACAGATGTATAAAACGAGCTGTGTTCGTTCGTGCCGTCCCATAACAGGGAGGGGACATAACGAGTTTCAACTCGTTTTTTATCCTGTTGAACCCTAAAAGGATGAGCGTAAAAAAACTAGCAAGTAGTACCCCGGACCGGCGCGGGCGCACGTTACGATTGATCGCGCGCAGCCTCGAGGCGCGCACGCCGACGCACTAATTCATCAATCCAATATTATTAAATTCAAGGTTTTATTTAATCAATAGAAGCATTTATAAAAAAAGTAAAGTTTAAAGATAGTTACATAACAAGTGCAAGTGGTCTTTTAAGTGTTCATACAAAACGGATCGCCCTGTTCACGTGAACCACTGATAAGGAAAGGTATGTTAACTTATAATTTCCTTAGCGTACGGCACTTAAACTGGAAAAAAGTAAGTGTACAGTATTATAATCGACAAAAGCTGAATTTATAAGTTAAACTAATTTTATTTTGCATCATTTTGTTCCATGGAAAATCTAAGCGTTTCTCAACGGTTCGTTTTGTTTCACTGTGTCAGCTAGCAAATAGGTACCAAAAGTAGTTAATTCACACACGTTATCGTACTAAGTAACAATTTAAAGTACCCAACATCTTTCATTTGGCCTTTTATTGCGTAAAAAATTGCGTATTAAGTCATGCTTAATGTTTTTTAAAGAAGTTAGTTATCACTTACATCACCTACAGCAAACATTGATATTATTTTTGTCTAATTATTCAGTTTACCACATTACAATTTAAATACTCTAATACGGAATAAAACGCACTCTCTTTTAAAGAAGTAAAAATACGCAAATTAACTAGCTTGTAGGCTGATGAGATGTTGTCTAAGTTAGTCGATTTATGTTTAGTTAGATAAGAGTTATCTACGATAATAGGTTGAATTAGAATAAAATTTAAACGGGACGATGTGGTCGCTCAGCGAGATAGAAAAAAAGAAAATTAAAATATTAAAAATTTGTACGCCTAATGGCCAAACATAGTGATACTTAGGTACCCACTTTTAGGATTGTACTATTGATTGATTGATTTAAGATTTTACGCAGAATAAAAGATATTATTTCCTTTCCACTAATCAGTGATTCCCATCCTGTGGTTTACAGACTGATCATAGGAGGGTCTGACCAAAATTACGTAAATTTACTGACAGCTCTTTTGTCAATAAATTAAGATTTTGAAAGTCATGTGCTTGTAACGAAATGGGGTGGCATGCTGATACAGGGGTCGAACTTGGTATCGATGACGCCAAAATGTCGCCGGGGCAAAAGCCCACGTGGTGCTCTAATGTAGCAGGTTTGTAGATATTAACTGATACAAAAAAATAAAAAACAAAAATTATCATAAATAGCTTAATCTCTGTAGGTATAATTTCATCACCTTTTATTACTAAAAATGGCAAACTGAGTCAATATTCTTTCATGAATATCAATTCGGGAGTATTGTTTAAAATAATGAATTACAATAACATAAATATATTGAGTTTATTGAAATATACAAACAGATTTTTAAATGATAACTTTTGATGGTTTTGGTACTATCCATAATGAATGTCAGTATCTATTTATGATCACGAAAAGTTTAATAAGGGTTATGCAGAAGTTCCGCGATACCCCATTAAATAGTAGTCTTTAATTTTTTAAGAACCTATAACGCTGCCGGCACCAAAAGTGCGACCCCTGCTGATAATTCTGGGGTCCTAGTTAAACAGGGTAGGTATAAGTCCAATCCTGAAGATCAGGTGAAAAAGGTTTTAAGTCTAGTATACTTCTTTTATAATTGCCCTTTTTTATTACGAGTTAAGTCGACTTTTAGCACTTTTCACTAGGTCCCCAGAACTATCTTCTGTGGAATTAAATTAAAAAATAAATGTCTCAACATTGTTTAGCGCGTGCATTTTCAATTTAGCAGTATGGTTTCTGCCGATGGATTGAACGTACTTCCAAGCCGAAAGATGAAAATGCACGCGCTAAAATATGTTTTGTTCGCTCTGATGGGACTATCTAAACTCGCCGTTGTGATTTCGCTCGTTCGTCCGTTGTTTTTGAGAGAATAACACCCCTGGTATCGTTTTTTGAGATAGTTCTTTATGTTTGTAAGGCCTCGGAATCCTACTCTGATTTTCAATCGGAACGTGCCGGCCGGAAAATCACTAATCTATAAACATTCATGATATTACTGTTATAAACTCTGTCCGTTGTCACAGAACTTGTCCAAATAACCTGCTGACTGAGACACCTACTTATTAGTCGACTAACACAAACAAACACGTGTTATCTCCACGTGATGTAATATTTCGTCAAGCAAAATATTTGCCTCAACGACATAATTAATTGGTAGTTTGATATTGAATTTCCAATATTTTGATCTTTGTCGATCAACAACTATTATTAAAGCAATATATTTAAGAAGTAGATATTATTTAAGTGGCACCCCGCAGCACGCGGGCGCTTTTAAAATATATTTACTTAGGTAATTAAAACGAGCACAGTTTAAAATAAGTCACTATTTATTACTACTTAAATATTATGTTAATTGATAAAATAATATTTGTTGACATAGTAATATTTTTGAATTTGCATAATTTATTCATATATTATTTGTATAAATATACCAACATTGACTTTAAATTTGTTAAACGATAATTGTAGATTCATTAAGAAGCCGTCAAGTTACGAGAAATAAATGTAGGACTACTTTTTAAGGACCCATGCACAGTTAACTCTTTTACTATAAGTATAAGCGCGGCAATAAGTTTACCAGCCTGTCCGATGGTTACACCTTTACGGGTTAACAGGTATTTCATAGAAATACATAGAAACCAGGGTAGTGATTCTGTAAACAACGCCGGTCGTGCATTTTCAATTAACCAGCCTTATACGTTCGACCCATCGTGCTGCTAAATTGAAAATGCACGCGCTACAATGTGTTTTGTTCGCACTGACGGGACTACCTTATCTCGCCGCTTGGTATCACTCGACAGTCCGCACGACCGGCGTTGTTTACAGAATCACTACCCAGGTATTTCATAGAAATACGTAGAAACCAGTAGTGACGCCTGCCGTTGCCATCTAACGTTTGCCGTCTGTGGTCGGCTGTGGAATGACATCTTAAAACTGGATAAATCCCGAGGGAACCACTGTTAATAGTTCTTAGCGACGAAAATGCGAGTTAAACCTAGTGGGAAACTACATGAAAAAATAATTAACCATTGACTTTCTGCTAGAGATATTATGGATAATTACGATCTTACTACAAAAAAGTTAAACACGTCTCATCTAAAGTGTCAGTTTTCTACAGATAGATATTTAGTGAATTTACTTTATAAACCACGGGCTCATAAAATGATCTACAGGAAAAATGTTTGTAACATGTGCATAGACATATACAATAACCTACCTGAGGACATAAAGTTACTCGAGGGAAATAGTTTTAAATATAAATTGACTGCCTGGCTCTTAGACCGTTGTTTTTATACCATTCAGAAATATTTAAATCGCGACTGACATTTTTAATTTAATTGAATGTTTATTGATTGTGTTACTGTTATTCTATTCTTTATATTTATATTTTGTCATGATTGTCTTTTGTCTTTATTTTAATATTATTTTAATTGTATCGCTCCGACAAATGTTTTGCACGCCTGCATGCAGGCTGAATACACTGGATATAATTTAAAAATTAATGTAACATCTACACAACTGTATTCTGAGCAAATAAATTCTTTGAATCTTTGAATCTTTGAATCTTTGTGAAAAAGTGTTCAACGATTGTTCAAGTTTTTGCAGAAAATGGGTAAAGTTGGCAATCGTACCTACCCGACAACCATTTGTACCTACTCGTATTTAGACGATGCTTGATAAATTCTTCTTATAGGAAAACCAAAACCGCATGACAGCTAATATTTCGTCATAACATAAACACACAAACATGAATAATAACTATTTAATATTACTATTTGACTAAAACAGATTTCTAAGAAGACGCCACTCAAATATTAATCAGGATTAATGAGCTTTGCTGAAGAATTAACATGCTTGTGTCTTGTAATTAACACTATGTAAATGACAGCTCAATATGGTACCTAAAATCTATGTATACGAATCACAATCAGTAATCCGTGAACTTAGATTTGAACCAAACCAATAGAACAAATTATGAGTCATATAGAGGACGTTTTATTTCACCTTTAGGATGTTTTTCTCTACTTGCTGTCATACTTATAATGAATAAGTTAGTTAATATTATTTCTGCGGTTCTTTTTGTTGATGTTTTTTTGTCTTGTGCGTTTTCTAGTGAGTTGTATAACTTGTGTCTCTGCCCAAATCGGTTCTATAAAAGTTTCAAAGTAACGAGGTAGGTAAGTAATTAACGTCAACTATTTATACAGGGTGTGCAATCCAAATGGGTCAGTATGCTAATATCTGAAGAGTGTAATGGCTCATTTACATTGGTCCTGCCAAAAGCATGGCAGTAAAAGTACATTGACGAGTTGGTTTTAACGTTTGAAACGAGAACGATTGTAACGAGGCAATGTACTTCTACTGGCATGCTCTTTCGGGAGGGCTGGCACATGTCGTACGTGACTTGTTTATCGCTCAGATCTCCCTTTCTATCTAGTCTGCTACCCATACTGGATCATGTAAATCAGCCGGTAGACTTTACTTTACTTTCGAACTTCCTCTGACCCATTGGTTCGCTCGTCCTGTTGACTTTCCTGTTTATTTATTTTTATCTTAAGAATAATACCTATACTTACGGTTATTTAAGACAGGGATAGGTTATTTTGGTCAGATGTATTCACGCGACTTTAAAAAAAATACACTGAAATAGAAACGCGGGAAAAAGGTAGTTCAATATAAAATTAGTTCAGGATGAACCTTTTATTTATTATGTATGAGCAATGGGTTTCTTACATGTTAAGGAAAAATATTTTTAATTTCCTTGCGCGGATTCTTAATAAATACTAGTATATTATGGCATGACACTCTCGTGCTCTAGGAATAGGTACTATTAACGGAAAGATGTTAACGTGTCCCACCATACCGAGTCATGTTATTTTATTCCACTTGTATATAGGAAAAATGTATTACTATGCGTTGTATGGTGAGACTTTTTAGCATGTCAAAGTAAGGCAAGTTTTATTATTAATAAATTTGAGTAATTATATCATAACTTACATCAGGAACAGCAAATTTAATCAGTTGAAAATTGGAGGGTCAAAGTTTATTATTTTATCGAAAAATCCTTCAACTAACGCATCATTAGTATTATCTAACCGCGATTAGAAAGGGATTTGAGGTGACAGTTTTACCATATACTTACGTCAAAGTTCATATATGAATTGACAGCTATTCCAATCCCATACTAATCGCGGTTTCATAATATCATTGTATTATATAATGCTAGGTTAAGTTTTAAAATTGTATATTTAAAAAACGACTAACTGTTGAGTTTCTTGCGGCGCTTCTTCTCAGCAGTGGTCTCTTGCGAAGCGCTGGTAGATTTTTGACGTGTAAAAGTGCCCGTGCGGCCTACTTACTGAATAAACATCTTTTATCTTTTATCATTACGCAGAATTTTCATTTCATCGAAAGGCATTTCTCGCCGCAGGAGTTTTTTTTGCTTGTCACAATCTAACCTAACCTAACCTATCTAATTAATTTTTAAGACATCTACGTCATGGTATCAGCAGTAAATAGAGTTAGATGAAATGAAATTCGATGAAACGATAAAATCGATAAAAAGATGGGTAACCCAAAGTCTCAAAGTCATGGTCTGTCGCCTGCGGTATTTCCAGACCGTTACGACCTTCAAACCTTCAAGAAAAGAGCGTACTCTCATTTGAAAGGCCGGCAACGCACCTGTGACTCCTCTGGTGCTGCAGGTGTCTATGGGTGACGGTAATCGCTTTCCATCAGGCGATCCGTCTGCTCGTTTGCCTTCCTATACCATAAAAAAAAAAAAAAAAAAAAGTAATCTTTTAATTTATTATCAAAGTTGACCTACATTATATCCGCGACTTCTTCAGGACGTTACTAAAGGAACTTCCGATTAGCATGCAGATCACGCTTCCTCCTTGGTGCTATTATTTATAGCGACAAAGTCGAGTTTAATTCGACGTTGCATTCACTAAACCACAATACTTTCCCTTTGTTTAACCGACACCAATTTCATCGCATTTCATTTCATCGCAAGCTAATTTCTGCTGTTGTTTATTGTTTTTAGATTATCTTAAGCAAGCGTTGGTTAGGTTAGAATGGGTTAGACCTGTGCCCACCAAAAAATTATAACTCCTCCAAGTGAAAGTGCCTCTTAATAAATTAAAAAATCGGCGAAGAAAGCATTCTAAGATATGAGCGTCGGTGATTCAAGGGTAAACTCACACCTGTAGAAATTGTTTATGATTAAAACTGAAAATAAGCCAGCTTCCTTCAATTGTCAATCGCAATAGCAATTTAAACAAACAATCACAACAGGATGTTTGTTCATGCTTCTTATTCCTTTGCTTGAAAAAACAATTAGGTATTCATCCATGGTATGGCATCTTTCATGGCATCAATGATGTTATTATAAGATCTGATGTCTTACGGATTACAATCGGACACATTCAATTCTGTCATCTCCAAGAACTCAATATCGATTGTATTTAGTTTGTATTGGCATTTAATCTAGTGGTATGAAACTAAATAAAATTTGAAAATACCCACCTGCCGCGATTTAAAATGATTTTTATCATACTTCAAGTTCAAACCCTTGACTTAGGGCCGGAATGTACGTGACTACCAAGGTTATAAAGTTCGTTAATAATAAGTAAGCACACCAGAAAACCGGACTGGAGAAGCCAGAAATTAATAAATAAAATAGTAAATACCTCAGTTTAGTTTCACCAAGCATATCACCCCTTAGGCCTTGGTCTCCCATTTGCGCTGTCGGCCAGCTACAGCGAGAGGCCGGACGCCGCGTCAGGATACTGGCTAAGTATAGAAATGTACAATGGTATCTTCTTCCATTGCTACTGAATCCAAGTAAAACTTTCACACTGACGTAAACGCTGACGGAAGTTGTACGGAGGATCAATCCCTTAATGAAAGAGTTTGTTTCCTAGCAGGGCCGGATTTAAAGGAGGACAACCGGGGCAACTGTCCAGGGCCTTCAGAAGCGAGGCGCCCCCACATAAATTGTATGTAACCTTTTTGAAAAATAATTAGGTACTCCTTTGCTGCCCCAGGGCCTCCACACCTCTAAATCCGGCCCTGTTTCCTAGAGACAAGTATATTGATATCACGCGAATACTATGGTATTCCTAAGGGACGTCTAGTGCTTTTAAACTAAATCGAAGACGCATTTCAATTTTCACAGCTACCTGTCTGTCTGAACGGATCTACTCTTTGTTAGAGTAGTGCTTGGAAGCCACTCTAAGAGTGTGTAGTGAATAATATGGTTATGGAAATAGCCGTGAGGAAGTTGAAAGAAATAATATATGGATTACATACATTATTTTTGCAAAAATACCCTAACACAGGGTTATTTTCAATCTGTTTATCTACTCTAACCAATATTCAGCCAAAACTAGTCAGTTCAGCAGACACAAATCTATTTTAAAAGACATACTCGTACATTATTCATATGCAAACAAAGTTACAGGGTGTTCCCAAAAATGAAAATACACACGAACGATATAGATACACAAATGTGGAGAGATAATTACAAACTCTCTGAACTCACCGAATAACAGGAGATAATGAAATAATAATACAATCGCGACGTTGCCTAAGGTGCTTTGAAATCAGTGGGCGATCTCAGTCTGCAAATGAAGGGGTTATTCATATGCAATGAATGCTATCATTATTCCTGTATTATGTTCTATATACAGGGCGAACGAACTTCGCGAAGATGCTCCGTATAAATGACTCGAATTGAATACTTCCTGCGAAGGTCTGTAACTCATCAGTCGAGTGAATGGCACGATTTGCATGGGTGCTTGACGTTGCATTCATTCACAGGCGAGAAGCAACAAAACGGCACGAATTTTTAAAATGAATGAAAGCTTGTCGAGAATTGATAAAGTCAAATGCGGTATAGTTTTGGTTTTTGTGGATTTACTAGTGTTTGTCCGCGACTTCACCTGCATAAGTTTGTGCAGAGTTTATCGTTACTTTCTGGAAAACATTCATGTTTTGGAACGAAAAATATGGTCTTAATCCATGACAAGGATAGAAGATTTTTATAGTCTGTAAAATGTTTGTGGGTACCTAAATATAGCACAATCACTACATAGTATAAAACAAAGTCGCTTCCCGCTGTCTGTCCCTATGTATGCTTAGATCTTTAAAACTACGCAACCGATTTTGATGCGGTTTTTTTAATAGATAGAGTGATTCAAGAGGAAGGTTTTAATGTATAATAAACTCTGTTTTATGTTACGGGTGTTACAGAAAACTCACATAAACCGAAGCGAAGCGAGGGCGGGTCGCTAGTAATAATATGTAACATTAGAACTATGCTGGGAAACATTATGCCTCTGTGTATTTCAGACAATAATTTATGTAGTTATTTATACTATGAGACGTACGCAGATATTTATAACCTTATTAACTTCACAGAAATAGCCTACTCAGTTTTGTGATACTTACTTCTACCATTATTTAACCACTCATCAATTTGTCAATATCACTATCACAGAAATGATGCGAAGTCGGAGTTTTCGACACTCAGTGTGGTATTGATTTTCCTTCTGTCTTTAACATGAGGAATAAATGAGGAATTACAGTTTACTCCAGAACCTCTGAAAAGTAACTCTCCTTTTAAAAACCGCAGCTTACGTACTCGTAGCATGTTTCATGAATCACTTCATAGATAGCGCAAAATAATATTTATTGTTAATGCGGAAAATCCAAGCTGCAGTGACTCTGAGCAATTATTGGACAATGTACAGGACGTAACTAAATTAGTTAGGACGTAACGAATATAATAACGTAAATATTGTTGTATGTAATTACTGTAAATAGGTATTGTGGTTTTTATGTAAAGAAAAATATGTACCGTAAAACGGGGAGAGTATAAGGATAGAAACTAAAATGAAGCATTTGTGACTAATTATAAAACTGAAATTATTTCAAAAAGACGTAACGTTATTGTCCATTTAATACTTGTTCTTATTTGTAACAGATAATGACTTATGTCAGGTTGTATCTCTACTCACCCCTTAATCCCTACTCACTCCGTTTTACGGTATCAAAATAACTTTAAAAAATCGTTTACCTCCCCTCTGCCATGAAAACTACCAATCCAAAATCTGGGACAAGTTTAAAACAATTTTCAAGATTTTAGATCAACATAGTGACGACAAACCAACATGCGAAGTTAAATAAAGCTTGTATTGTTTTAAGAACACTTGATAACTCAGACAAGGGTCACGAGTTCGAATCTCGCTAGAGCAAACAACGTAAACGTAATGAGAACGTGAATGTTTCTATTCTACCCGAGTCAGTCATCTTTTGTACAGTCGGCCAAAAATTTAGTCTACCTCCCTACGGTTGAAGTTCATTTGCTCGTCATGATACAACAAGTTCGATTTTCCCTTGCAATAATATTATGACAGTGACAAGTGTCAACGTTAAGGAAAATTAGATCTCACAGAAACTTCTGTCAAAACTGGTATACCACTTTCTTGGCCGACCGTACCTTGCGTTAATTACCAACCATTAATTAACTAACGTTAACAACTCATGTTAATCATCGCCTAGTGAAAGAGAAATCCTACAGTCTGAGACTAGATTAATGAGAGTTGAGTGGTCTAGACGTTCTAACGTAACATTAATTCCAATACATTCATAGAACTCTTATGTAATGATAGTGACTTTGTTCAGTGTCCACGCTTCAACGTTTGAACACGCGGAGATGGGTACGGAGTATTTCTTACCCCGGAAAGTTAAACATCATCAGAAGGCATACCGCAGGCCATTTATCTTTATATTTGATTCCCCCAAAATATCATACCGAAAGTTGGTAGAAAAAAGTTGTACATAAGTACCAAAACTAAACTCCATTTTTTTTAATTAGATACATAAATAGAATGTGATGTGGGTGTTTGTTTTAGTTAAAATATGTTTTTATAACACAAGCGAAAGCTACACCTACACCGCAAATATGATTTATCATGGTCGAATTATGCAATTAATTGCAAATTTATATTGTTTTGTAATGCAGAATAACTGGAGAAAATGAATGAATTTAAATAATTATCTTCAAAGTAAGTAAAAATTACTTATAGTACTTTTGCTCAATTCTTACGAAATTAAAAAAAGTACATTTTTTTACTGTCAAAACACAAATCTATATGGATTAATGAGGAATATAGTTACACACTTGCCAATAAAACATACGTAATAAAATTACTGATATACCTACATAGATAAAATCTTGTCTGAATAGAAATAAATCGTTACTTTCCTGGGTATCTAAAATATTCAATACAATACTCGCCTAGGCAGTATTTCCATTTTTCCCGTGTCCATTATTACCCAATTCGAAAAAAGGACAGGGCAAGGCTATCGTAACTTCGATGATAATGTTGCCTGTACAGAGCCAATATTTTTCCAACACCATCCAACTTTTTTCCTGATTTATACTTACATACAGTCTGCGAGCACTTAGAAGATGCTTCGGTTTTGGACATCTCTCTCACTCGCAAGAGCGAGCATCTTCTATCTTATCAAGAGATAAGATCGTATGAGAGTGAGTGAAAGATAAGTACAAATTTGGAGCATCTAAGAGCTATCGCACTGTACCAACTTTAGACTCGTGTGTCTTAAATCCAACATAAAAAAAACATCACTTAGCCTACCTGAATTTGTAATGAATGTCTTACGTGTTTCGGCGTGCACAACTATTTAAACCAAATTAACTGAAAATATATTTATTTTGCCAAGTTTGCTATTTTAAAATAACATTGTTAATAGAATAATTAAACAGAAAACAAACAAACGAAAGAACTTACAAGCTTACTTAAAACAACACTAATCTAACAAACCGCTACCAGTGGGCATTGTTCCTAAAATGCTGGCAGCATTGCCACGTGACGTTGAATGGCAATGCTTAATCTTTGTGCCAAGTACAGGCCAGCATTTTTGTCATGGGATGCGTCGATCAGGCGCTTTGACAAATCTTTAAAAATACGGTGTGCTCCTGGTCCCCACGGTCCTAAAGTTTCGACCCCAAAAGGCTCAAATATGTAAAAACTGAAATAATAATTTGTGAGCTGAATTTCATATACGAGTCACGATTATATCAACGGCACTATGGAGCGACTACAACGTTGCTGTGAGTGTTTGTGCAGGAGTCAACATTTATTTGCGATAAAGAGTAAAAAAATTAACAAAGGACGTTTATTCAGAAAGTACGCCGCACTTTTACACGTCAAAAATCTACCAGCGCTTCTGAAGAGGAGACCACTGCTGAGAAGAAACGGCGCAAAAAAACTCAGCAGTCTGTCTCTGTTAGAGATATTTCATATTACAATGATACTACTCAGTCTAACATTAAATAAAGCTATAAATATTATGTCAAATATAATGCGTAGTCAAGCAGGAAAATATGCCAAAAATATTACGAGAGAGAAAAAACCCACTTGTGTACATAAGACCACATAAAAGTTTTGATGTGTTATCCCACATCAACGGTGTCCCCTAAACCAGATCCAAGTGATACAACTATATTAGCCTATTACTGTGTCCCACTGCTTTGCTTGCAGGGTTCCTACCTCGATTTCCACAACTCCCTATCCATTGCAACCTCTTGCCAATATTATAGGAAGTCTAAGTTATCCCGCCTTCTGTGTTTACCTCGCCGTCTGTAGCCGTCCTTAGATCCGTAGGCAGTAAAAAACATACAGTCGGTAGCTCTTATTTACTTAACAGTAAAGGCCGAGTTAAAAACAATACTATAGCAAGTCAAAAACCGTTTTACCGCCTAGAATAGAGGCCCTGGAGGACCCATCTAACAAACCAACCAAACCAAACGTTATGAAGTTTAAAAAAAAAATGGTTTTTGTGTAATAAGTAGTTGATCATATTGGTATTTTAAATTTAATTGGTTTGTTACAATCCTCTTGTTATTTATTTTCAAGTATGTACAACAGCGTATTTTGAACATGCATGCATATCCAGGGTACCATTTACGCCAAACCGTCGTCGGCAGAAGGGTCGGCATCTAGTATTATAGAATCTGAATGTTTCCAGTTTCTAATCACAAGGCGTGAAAATGTTAATACTTACATAATATAATACAAAATATAACTGAAAAACTTAACAAAGAAACGCGTCAATGGTATACATAAATTAGTTTCAGATTTGTGACACTTTTCAAATGTCGAATGTCAAATCGGCATAAGTTTACTATCTTGATAATTATTGTGCATAAAATTATTACCTACTCTCTGTTTCATCTAAGACGATTCCTGTGACAGCTCATACTAATTTAAAAAAGGAAAACTATCACGACTACGTAGACTTAATTAGTTCCTGAGATACAGGCGACTAAAGTGTTTATACCGACTAAAAATCATCAAAGACCAAATAACTTTAATTAGAAAATTCGTTCATACATGTTGTTTTTTAAGATAGTTTTTTTGTTTGTCGTAACGGCTTCGGAACCCTACACTGAGCATAGTCCGACATGCTCTTGCCCGGTTTTTTAAAACTAATACTGAAGTGTCGTACTTATAATAGATATTTATACACCTAGCCACACACACAACTAGCTACACTTCCACTTTTATACATATATCGTCGGCTTAGTGCAAGAAGTCATTAACCCACAAAAAGTCAAGTCCGAGAAAAACGGGCCCAAAGTTTTGACTTAGTCAAATGAACATTATTGTTGTAGGTTCGGGTCTAGATTTAAAAATTAAACACAAGTGGTTAGCTTAATATATTTAGTATCAAAACCAATTAAAAACTTTGTACAATAATTCCAAATAACTTTTTTAAAAGCCTAAATATGTAGTTAGTGACTTTTTGTCTTTCTCGCTTTAAGGGAACTTACAATTAGTTATTTTTTATTTTAATCACAATTAAATCGAGAAACACAGTTTTATACGAGAAATTTGGTTTCATCAGTCTTAATTATTACCTTAGAAACTTTATGAACATTATTTACTAATTAACAACGCATAAACAGTTTTAAAAACTCTACTTCACAGACATAAACTAAACAAAACCACAAAAATAACGTTAAATTCTCAAAATGGCGTTATTTGTAACTCCAAACTAAAATAATTTAAAAATGTTTTTTTTATAGAGGAACTTAATATTATATTATAATCCCAGACACTCACAGCAAGCACTACTTACTTACTTACTGTTATAAAACATAAAAACTTCTAAAAGTATTAAAATAAAAAGATCAGCCTTTGATTTTGAACTAATACAGTAAGTACGAAAAAGAGTTAAAAAACCTAGTCATCCATCTTTTTTACTCTTCGTCTTCGGAGTTTGAAGACATTTCTTTAGGTACATAATCACGACTTTCCTTGGCTGGCAAGTTCTGGTACCAGTGGTGAAGTTCCGCGGGTATAATTTTTTCATTGCACATTTTTAGTAAGTCCTTTTTTTAGCTAGATTGATTGGCAGTTTTTGGTTGTAAGCTTTTCTCAAAATGTAAGTGTTATAATTGAAACCCTGTATGGGTTTTTCAAGCTTACGTTTTCGCAGTTGTTTTATTGGGGCCATAGATGGGGATGTATTACTTTTTAATACGTGAAATTCTTTGTACTCAGATTTGAAATCGTATCCGTATAAAACAACATTCGGCCTTTTTTTCTCTAGTCGAAAAGATTTCCCTTTAAGCCATCGCAGTTTTTCTCCATTGACGTCAATCGATCGATTCTGC
This sequence comes from Acleris laterana, assembly GCA_963966035.1. Lineage (NCBI taxonomy): Eukaryota > Metazoa > Arthropoda > Insecta > Lepidoptera > Tortricidae > Acleris > Acleris laterana. The sequence goes on along the minus strand of OZ014443.1, from coordinate 13,031,314 downwards.
ATCAAGTTATCTCTCAAGTCGTTTAGGTACAAAATATCTGTGTGATTCATAACTATCGGTTCGTACGGTTTTTTCAGGGTTTCATTTTTCTTATTTTTTCTGTTTGATCTTGCTAATCGAATAACATTACACAGAAGTCTATCATTGAGTACACTGGCATTAAACGCAATTGGTTTCAATCGCATAATGTGTATGACCAGACTCTAAATATTTATGTTCTATAACCTCGTGATGAGTTGTCTGAACTAAATTACGATTTTGGCCTCCACAGGTGTCAGTGAATATGGAAATCTCTTTTACAGTAGATGGGAGACGTTTTATCCATAGATACAAAGCCGTACCCACCTCATCGCTTCCTTTTTTGCCATCCAGCTCAGACCAGAGGTAACAAAAGCCGTCATTGGGAGTGCGAGCTTCATAAATGGTAGCATTGTACACATTCAATTTGCGTAGGTAATAAAGAATAGAAACAGTTCCATTTGGGATATGAAGTACCTTTTGTAAATCTAAGGTTATTGAATTAAAGCTTTCATCTTCATTAGCACGAATTTTGTCCAATTCTTTGGCTTCTCGACTTTGTTCTTTTAGTGAAATGTGTACCTAAGTCATATTTTTGTTTCCAAGATTCAAGATCGGGTCCGTTTGTATTTTTGATACTGTTATACTTTTGACATGTTAGACATTGGTCTTTTTTTGAATTATAAAAATCCAAATTATATTCAGTTCCAAATACATTTCTGTACACGTTTATAGCAACAGAAGTCCGAGACGCTTTTTTGCATTCCTCTGTATAAAGTTCGTACATTCTTGAAATAGATAGCGTGCCATCTAAATAGAGTTTTGACGATGTTTTTCGGCAATAGTGCGATTCCATTGTAGGGAATGATTCGATGTGTTGTTTTATAAAATCCATATCGTCTTGTTTGGTTTTATTGTGAGCAACATGCTTACCACGTTGATCTTCTCCTTCAAAAAGACCAGAACTGCCAACCTTGGAAAATGCATTGTTTATAGGGCCGTTTGAAATACAGAGGGTACTTTTAAAAAACTTTTCACATACCTTGATTTTACCTTCATCATTAGAAAGAAAATATGAACGTGACATGGTTCGTTTTCTAACTGCTTTACGTAACACCTTTGTGGAGGATTTACTGATGTGTTCGCGAGTATAAAATCCTTTTGACGAGAGTTTTGTTTAAAAAAAATTGAGTGCTTTTGTTTCCAACTCATTATCGTCAATATCACCGATCTTATCAGTCAAAAAGTCAAAAACAAAACCTAGGTACCTATACAAAATCTCGCCCTAAGGACAAAATTGGTATTTCGCAAATGAAATACTTAGTTACCTACAACTTAACAGCATAAAGTAATTTGCATGTATCTTATTATAAATAAATGACAAAGGTAGATACGCTGCGATCTTCATTCTCCTTATTTAGAATCTTTTCTAACATCAAAGATCCTCGTCCTGCCTTAAATTTAATACCATTTCGCTTCATTTTGTAAGAAATCACTAACTTCTCGCGTAACGTCCATCCCCGGTCGTAGCCGCAACGGTATGACTTCGATCGCGGTGGCTGAACCCCCGTTACCGCGAGAGCAAGACGTACTCGTAGGTATAAATGAGTTGAAATATGAACTGTTGTGCAAGAATATTTCACTAAAGGTGTTCAAATTCATACAAGTTATTGGCCAAAAGTCACTAACCATAATTTAATCACGTGAATTACATGTCTTTGGACATAACAAAAATCGATAAATATCATTAATTACTTTAAAAAATCATTCTGATTGCCATTAATGCTGTCTCCTAGTTTTTTTAAACTTTATAAAGTGCTTTAGTTATTTTATACTAAAGTAAAAGTGGTAATGTGCATCCAATGCTCATTTTGTTAAAAATCATTAAAGCATGATAATAACTTTTATTTTCGTTTTACGGTTTGCTAAAAGTAACTATATGCATATAATGAATTCTAGCTCAAATACATTCATAGATTTATTCATATTCTTTTATTTTTTAAAGTTGATAAGTAACAAAAGTGAATATTTAAACAAAATAAAAAGATAAAAAATAACAAATTTGTTTTGTTTAAAGTTAGTAATGGTCTAAAACCAATTTACATCAAATCAATAAGGCAAAAAGTAAAGTTAATGACTTAATGTCATATCTGTAACGCCTGTAACATCGAAATTATTCAATGTAAAAAAAAATGGATCCGTGTGTTAGAAAGAGTAAGTCGCGGCGAATCCGCCTGTGCTTGTACCTGTACTTAGTGATTTTATGCCATTAGTGACTTCTTGCACTAAGCCGACGATATATTCATTAAGACACCCCATTTATTAAAATCGGGCAATAATTCAGGAGCTAGCGAAAAACAAATATTTTTTGATTACATACATTTACATAAGCTGTTTAACTAGTTAAATTGCCCTTCTTTTGTAAATGGAAATTTTGGGTGACTTTCGAAAAAAGCTGAAGGACTTGAGTCCTGGCGTCCTGGGTAGTGATTCTCTCAACAACGACGGTCGGACGGACGAACGAATGAATGTCAAAGCGGCGAGTTTAAGTAGTCCCGTCAGTGCGAACAAAACATATTTTAGCGCGTGCATTTTCAATTTAGCAGCATGTTTTCCGCCGATGGATCGAAGGTATAAGGCTGCTTAATTGAAAATCCACGCGCTAAAATGTGTTTTGTTCGCTCTGACGGGACTACTTAAACTCGCCGCTGCGATTTCGCTCGTTCATCCGACCGTCCGTTATTTTTGAGAGAATAACACCCCTGTTTAAGTTATTTAATATTAGACGATAGGTGTTCTTTACTCTTATATTGATATTTTCCAGTGAGATCCTGTGAAGATGACGATACGCAGCATGACCGTGACTGATACCCGCGATGCCACCAAAATGTGCTGTATGGGGTAAGCTGCTTTCAAATACTGTCGTATTATTTATAATTATTAATTAGACTATGCGAGTTATGGCCTTTATTTCTCCTCTAATTTTATTTATTTATCAGGGGCGCAAACTGCAATAAGTGTGTACAAATACTTCATCTCTAATGAATATTACAACTCATCCACTTACTCCCTTAACAGTTTTCACTAAGATATATTCAATTGTTTTTCTGCACTTACCTAAATTCCACCGTGTAATTAAAACACAGAATTTACTTAATATAAATAATAAACACCATCACCCAAATTTTAAACATACCTATAGTAGAGAAGTAAAAGGAATTAGACAAAACAAGAGCATAGTAACATGTAACTGTGCATGTAACCCATTTATAAGTTTCTAGGAAGCAATAATAAAAGTGGCTTACCACTTCTTGTCAAATGAAGTCAGCCTCCTCTACCAGTGCCCAGCAGCTCCACAGAAAATATGTAGTAAGATGCATTGCTATAATATATATTTTGCCAAATTAATAGATATTATACATATAGGCCCGTCTGTGACGCAACTTACACACATACAAACGCAAGGTGAAAGTGATTTAGCTGTAGGTACCAACTGCTTCCTGCGTGCACGCAATTCTCAAAACAAGTTAGCCATCGTGGAAGGTCTCTACGAGGAAAAGTAATAACAGTTATTGCATTGACCAACTAGAAATATGTTGTACAACATACAACATTTACATATATATATTCCTCTTCTCTATATAAGTGACTTTTACGTTGTCTAGACGCTTAGTAGGTACATATATACCTACATAAGTACATATACTTAAACCTTAGGGTACATTTCTGGTCGACTGTACCTACTATGATGTAGTTACAGAATTATTAACAAGTTTTTCGAGTTGTTGGTAATTCTGTAGCTCTGCCTACTCCACTTAGGGAATAAAGGCGTGAAGGTATGTAAGTACCTATGTATGTACGAGTACATACATATATACTTATTTTAAAAAACCTAATTTACACAATGATCCATGTGTTAGTACATAAATTTTTTACATCTTAGGAAGTACAATAATATTTTTTATATGACTATTTAGCCTAGGTACCTATTACCGTTTTATTGTGAACCAAGTATTTATGACTAGTTGGTTGAAGTGTTTGAGGATGGGAGACTAATATTTGTCCTTATTGCTGTAGAATTTCAGATTGTCGTCGGACCTAAGATGGGTCACAAATTTAAGTCTTTGACAGTAGCTATACAAACTCGAGCATATTTACGAGTAAGACGTGCTGTATGTATATCAGTATTAAAAAGCTGAGCTTGCTGCACGTGCCCGTAAACAAAATCGCAATCACGTGAAACTTTGATTTATCACGAAATCGTATGCAAAACACGCTGTTCTCATTTAATTTGTTCATTGTTCCAAAATACGTTAGTTATTTACAAAAACGCACAAGTTTTACATCGAATGTAAATGGGACTCCGTAAAATACACAAAAGGATGTCCGAGGATCAAAAATATATATATTTTGCAATAATTTTTGATCTTTTGACATTTTTTAATATATGTACCTATTTAGGTAGTTTTATAAAAACTTATCCGCTAATAAAGTTTGAGAACCGCTATTCTAGATTCTTTCGTTTGGTCTAAACAAACCATAATATGTACCTAGTAAATTTACTCACCAGAAATACGCTCTTAAAGCTCCTTCACGGAAAGGATAAGAAGTTTTAGAACCGATATCAGATGGGTATCAAGAAAATTCTCATTATCATGGTCTTACGTCATACGAGGACTGTGGGTGTGCCATTGGACAGAAAAAACTGTTTTACTTTGTGTTACTAGCTACTTGTTCTTGTTTTTTGACAATGAGTTTTTCGAGTTGGGCCGCCAAAAGTACCTATAACTGGTTTGTATGTGTGGCCAAGGCCGAAAACCTGTCAATGGAGCCGTTTTTATATTGTTAAGTATTTTAAGCAACGTGTTATATTTTATTGTTTTGTTATGACGTATGCAGAAAAAAAAAGATATCATCATTATTTTTGTGGAAAATGCGTAGATTTTTTTTCACAAAGTTGGCTCGTCGGATTTGACAAGCTGACACTAAACTGCTAAGCTTTGAATTTTAACGGTGTATTCCTAGCGTACACTGAAAGAACATAAAGTATAAAAACCGGCCAAGTGCGAGTCGGACCCGTGCACCGAGGGTTCCGCATCGTCACTCAGTAGTTATAACTATCTATTATTACTATATTCCGATTTGAATTCGATTTCGAATCGGATAAGCGCGAGCTCAACTCACATTTTACAATTTTTAGTATTTGTGCTTTTTCTTTAGGGTTGTACTGTAATCATACAAAATTTGACGCTTGTCTATTTAACTTCTTTAAATATATGCAACAACAAAAAAACTTTTTTTTTTAATTTTTAGTGAATCGGCCGTAATAACAGACATTCTGAAACATAAAATTAAGATACAGCTCTTTAAAATTAAGACGAACAGATGGACGGTCAGCGTAGAAAAAATAATAGGGTCCCGTTGGGCTTTCTTCGGGTTTGGAACCCTAAAAAGGATTTTTAAAGGATTTTGAGAGAATCGAATCGAATCTAAAGTCGATTTTAAAGTCTAGACTAAGTTAAAGCGTGCTCAAAATAAGTATCTATGTAGGGGTCCTAATTCGTATGAGGCACGCGACTCGTGCGTGCTACGATAATAATAGACCTGTCATATTCAGCTGCAGTGGACACTATGGCATAATAATACACTGCAATTATAAAAATGCAGCGACAGTAAATATAGAAGCGTTAGGGCCAAAGACCTATGGCTCACCGATCGAGTAGTTGATAAATTAAAAATTATGAATTATGAACAAACTCAAAGTGAGTGGACGGGTCGGAAGGGGCCGCCCTAGGTGTACTTTTTCGAGTCAAATCGAAGAAATACTGGGAAAGGGCCGAATTTTAAGTACCCGAAACCGACGTGCGTGCATGACTCGATGTATGAATATGGAAGAAACGAAATAAATTTGATAAGATCGTAGCAAATGGAAAGAAGTGGTCTCTGCCTACCCCTCTGGGAAACAGGTGTGATTTAATATATGTATGTATGTAAACAAACCCTCAAAACTTACAGCTTGAATTCATTGGGACGGACATTTAGGTGCTAGGTATGCAATTTAATTTTTCGCAACGTCACACTTTTCTAGTGAGAGGGAGATGGACTCGCGTATTGCAAGTTCTGTACTATCACACAAAACTTAATTAACTGGTCCATAATACCAAAAAATCCTAATGATACTTACTTACTTACTTAGGTTAGGTACGTATTGGAAATACAGACTATATAAAAAGTATAGGTACATATGAAAAAGAGTTTGCCGTGTATGTTATGCTTGGTTATTGAATCCTGTAAGTTGTTGCCACCGGCTTTTATCTGTGCTTTGGGTACGAAATCCTGGCAACCTAATAAGATTCTGATTCTTTTATCTCTGATATTAAGGTATATTAAACTCGAATTACGTAGACTATTTTAATCCCGGAATTTAAAACAAGGCGCCATTTACGTAAAACATTGTAAAAAAAAAAAGTTACAGAATAGAAAATGTTGGCTTTTTACCTTGTCATCAGTAATCTCATCACCATGGATGACAAATTTAATCTTAAACTGAGCAGAGGCATGAATTTGCCAAATGCGACAGACCTCTAAGCTCTGCTCAGCATTTTCATTTAATTAGCCAACTGTACCATATACAAGTTCCTAAAGCTATAGTTACCACACCAATGCCGTTCGTCTATTATGTTTCTGAAAATTAGAATTGCTCAACACTAAAAAAAGACCAGAGGTCAAAAACCTTTTTTTGCAGATCGCACAAAAGTTCCGCCAAAAAACCCAACAAACAGGAAAACTAGAACTATTCAAAATTTCACGTGATAAGCGCAAGCGTTGGTCAGTATATGAACCTGCGCGCGCGCGGCCAGTAGCCGTCGCGGCGCCGTGTCATCGTCACGGTGAACGGAATAAAAAAAATGCGAGTGACCGTGAGTGCGTGACATAATTTATATGTCAAAAAAATTACGTTTGTCAAACGAAAGTACAGCATGTATGCTAAATGATTGTAGTTTTGATGAACCTTCCATTCAGTGTTTTTTTGAGTTCTAGTGCAGTGCTTAAAATCTTAAACCGTTTTTAATTTTAATAATGTTAATTCCTGATTCAAAAAGCCAAATCACATCGTGGTAGAGGGCTGTTTTTTAAATGATTTAGAGAAAGAATCGTACGTACGAAGAATGTTGTGTTTGTAAATAGCAGAGAAGTGAAATAAATAATAAAAGTTAGCATCAAACTGTATGAAAGCGAAATAGCTATAAGAATAAACTAAACGCACTAGATCACTAATAACAAATTATCATAAGAAAAAAACAAAAAAACATTAAACAAAGTTAAAGATACCGTGATTCTACCTTGCATCAATGCAGAATGTCATCATACGAAATGTGAAAGATATTTAAACTGCCCCTAATTCATATGTAAATAACAAAGGTGAAAAAGCCAACGTTATGGTAGATTACTTCAAGTGTAGGAAACTCACTATAATTGCAAGCTGTACACATAGTTACTGACTGGATTTACAATATTGGATATTCATCGTATTTAAAGGTTTCCGTATAATAATAAATTGTTCCAATACTGAACTGGTGGACAATACACATTATGATACTCGTAGTGACTAAAACAAATTACTCAACATATTTCTGCAGGAATGTAAGGCAATGTTCAGATCCAAAACGACAGAATCCTTTCATACCACGAATAATTCCGAGTTATATTTTTGGAAAAAAACCTAAACACGATGATATTATTGAGAAATAGCATGAAGCTATTTACGTGCGTACGACGTCACTCTTATTACGAAAAAAACTAAGCTACAGCTGAAAACATATAGGTACTTTTGTTGAAAACATGAAAAAACAACCAGTTTATTATTTAGTGCTAATTCGCATTCATTGAGTACCTACCAAGGACGTCGTTCTCGTAAACGTCAAAAGTCATTAACTGTGATAAATTAGGTATGCTACTAAATCTAGGTTATTCAAAAGGCCCACGTCAAAGTTCTTACTGCGTTAAGAACACGTCGACGATTGTTATATGAACGCTACAATACGCATTCGTACGTCATTTTTTATTACACTGATCGTTAAATGTGGTTAAAGTGATGCATTACATCAATTTACAAGCATTGATGAAAATTGCGATCGATATTTCTAAACAATAAAACAAATTGGAAAAATGTTAGTAAATGTAGTTACATTATTTTGTAATCGGCATTTCTATTGTTCAATATTCAAGTTAATAATTATTGGGTTGTTATTATTTAAATGACTTTGATTAAATAAATAACTACTTTGCTGTATAAAATGATACATGAAGTATAAAAAAATAACTGAAAATTAAGTAGCTTAGTTTTCTTTTAATTTTCACACGTTTAATTTTAATATTATGTAGCTTCATTTTTATAACATGTAAGTAGGTACCTACACTACCTACCTAAGAAATAAAAAAGTCTGTGAGGTATCAATAATTCGATTCTTTAAATTAATTGAAATAGTTTATTCCTTGTAATAGGTATGTATTTTAACTGTAGTGTAATAATAATATAGTCACTATAATTTATGAAAATTGCACTTTAATAAATACTGCATTATAGTGTGTATTCAAGTGTAAGTACAATTTTTTATTGTTTATTTGTTTGAACGTAATTTAAAAAATATTATTTCATATATATATTATATTTAAATTAAAAAAATACAACATTAACAGACATAAATTTTGTCGCCCATATTGCATTTCCATTTCTTTGATCTTTTTTATTTTGCTTTTTTATTTCTATATAAAATTCCGAACGCGTTGAATACCACACTTCTAAAACCTTTTTTATGAAATGTTACTTACTTAATTCAAATACAAAATTAAGAATTACTAATTGAAAAAATATTTAAAAAAACTGACTATTGAACGAAAAACTAAAACAAAGATAAAATACCTGGCTAAAAGGCTCAAAAAGGTCTTAAAAAATTGTAAAAAATTTGGTGTAGGTACTCCAATTAGGGAAACTATAAGGGTTCGTAGTTTGACTACGGAACCCTAAAAAGGACCAAGTTCCAGTCTGTTTACATTATGATTCTACAAAAAAAAATAATGAACAAAATACATATTAATATTGTATAAAAATTGAGCACTCATCAATGCTAAGTCATCGAGAGGTAACTAAAGAAAACAGTAAATTTAGAAACAGTGTACGTGCTTATTACTCATTTATCTGCTCACAAAGTAGGTTACAGAATTTCACCGTGACGTTCTTGACAAATGATGATTGATAATGATTTTAAAAGAAGTTCATACAAATTACGACTTCCTGAAAGATTCTGGCAAAAAAATAACGGCGCGGAGATAAACGCGAAACATATGGAAAGTCAATGTTGCTTTAGCAGAGGCCGAAATTATCATGGCACTAATTAAACAGTCATAATGAGTTCTCATTTATCGACTTAATTGAGTTGATAAATATTAAACTCCAATAGGTCCTCGAAATCCCAGCGTCTCCACCGTTTTGTCGCTACGTCTATTTACTTCTGTACATATCTTAAGATGAAATAAGATACATATATACTAACACGAAGTAGGGTTATGCCTGAGTATTACTGGAGACATAACGACAAGACATCTTTGGTAAATATGTAGTAGAGAGATGAAGTGACGTCTATGTTTACATTCTAATCATGATTCTTATTCTGTTCTAGTCGGAGATTCTTTCTCCTTCACAGGCCTCCACAACTCCCCTTATAGCCCAGCCCTATCCACACTCAGCCGTTTCTATCTTGGCTGTTCTAATTCTCATTCTAGTTTCTTAGTCATCTCTTCAACTCTCAACCATACTCAGTCAGTAGACAAGACAATTATTCATAGGTAGTATATAAAAACATTTACTGCTAAACAGCAGTCTTCTCCTCAGTTCCATCACTTACTCCTTTTTTTATGTTCTCACCATCCCGCCTTTTCCCTCCTCTTGATGCGGTTTAAGTAGAGAATCGCGTTCTTCGCGACAGTATACGAATTTCAAGGACATATTGGAGTTTGATATTTATCAACTCTTATGATGTTTATCAATATACTACAAATCTATTGTTTTGTAACGATCGTGTTAAGTATGTAGATGTGCTGGCAAATAATGTAACGACCGTTGTTTACCAGTTTTACTCAATCATTAGCATGTACATGTTTATTGCATTTGTTATGAGCTAAAAATGCCTTAAAATAAGAAAGCTACAATTGGAAAGGGGTACAAAAATGTATGAACCACAAATAATGAACATAAAATTAAGAAACTAGTAATTTTACGAACACCTTTTATAAAAAAACATACATACAGTGCGATTGCTCTTAGAAGGTCCTTCGAGGCTCTTATCAAGAGCGAATGAGAGAGAAACACAAATCCAAAGTATCTTCTAAGTGCTCACACACTGTTTAAAGTTAATAAATGAGAAGTCACTATGACAGTTTAAAAGTGCCGCGAAAACTGCGGCCTCTTCTAAGTAATTACCTAAAATCATAAAACACATTTTCTTAAAATTGTTATTTAATATATTTTTTTCGTTTTGAATGGTTTTCTATATCAGGTAACCATGTCAAACAAATTGACTTAACCCAAACCATGCTCTAAACATGTATTATGAATACTAGACAACGCTAAACACACTTAGAAAAGCATTCAATAATTTATATTTATATAAAACGTCCCAGATTCCGAAACAAATTCTAGGTTATTTTTCGAGGCATAAATTTGGTTTGCCGAGACATTGCTGAAATAAACATGAGGAAAAATAATGTTTATTCAAAAACCACCCACGGAGATCTGCAAACATAATATGATAACTGTAGAGGAATTCCAATCACTTCACTTACTTATCTAATCACTACCCTGTCTGTATAACCTCTACATCGGCACAGAACATACTCAATACATTTATTCAATTAATTTGTACAACGCTTGTTTTATTACTCGGCATTCATAGTTGTATTCGAACAATAGTATAACCAACGGACACAACACAAAACGCGCTCATACGGCATTGAACGGCATTTCCTATGCGTATTATATGCCTGTTATCTTTCATGTAGTTCGAAACTCAAGGCTACAATGCAGTAGCTGACTAGAAGTGCTAAAAAAAAAGTACGTCATAATAACCCCACCGCTCAGCCATTTTGCTTTGTATCTATAGACAATTATCCGAAAATTGACAAGTCAAATTGATTGTAGACGATATATTATGTTACAAATAATACCAATCTATATTTTTTTTTGCTTTTTTTGATTAAAAAGCCAGATGTTTAGCTTAGAAACACTCAATTATGTCACTCTCACAACCAAGACGAATCTAACGACATACTTATGGTAAAATCTGTCAAGCCGTTTAGGCTGCAGAGCGTGCCAAAGAAATGGTCATTCATACATACATACACTCGAACATCGTGACTATCTGACGCAGTCAGGCAAAAAAGAAAAAAGGTGGCGCCATCTATTGTTAACATAAAATAAATTCAAATTCAAATATCTTTATTGTACATAAATATATAGCGGAGATAAAGATACAGGAGCAGGCACATGACACATCCATGTACAGTCAGCGTCATATATTGGGTCCTTACCTATGAAATTGCCGTTTTTTTTACGTGTTTTATTTATTATTATTTAATTATTTTTCAATGTCATTAAAACACTATGTTACAAAGGTTTTAGATATAAATAATTTAATTTCTTACTTAATGTTTAACATTAAAGTGTGAACTCAACTCTTTTCATGTGCTGCGAGTTCAAGTGTTTCAATTACGCAGAGTTTTATGAAGCTAACTATTTTTAAGTAATTAAGATATGTATAATATAGCTTAGAAGTGTCCAATATTCCTGACAAAATTTTGTTTGGTTTGCATTTGACGTTACTAAATAATCCGCGAAATTAAATGTATGAAAACCACCGTTTTCATAAAATTCTCCACATAAAATGCCAACTTCATAGGTAAGAACCTATACAAGGTAACATTCATAGTGCTCAAATAGTTTGGTACACCATACCTACAGTTACTATGGTATACCGAACTATTAGAGCACTTTGAATGTTACCTTTTATATATAACGCTGACTGTTCTTAACACATTACAAACGCATAGCCTGTCCCGTAGGTAATGCCAATCAATTTCATTATTTGACACCGTTGGAATGCAACTTGCCTAGGCCTATACAGGTATTTATTGTAGCCGGTTATAGCATAGGCACTTACTTCCTCTTAGATTGTTTATTGCTTTGCAGAATGCAGTCTAAAGCTATGTATTACTTATGCAGGTAAATATGTAAGTGAATGTATGTAAGTGATTCAAAATTCAAAATTCAAAATATTTATTCAGTAATGAGGGCTCTTTTACGCGTCGGTAATATGGAGTGAGTCTACCAGCGCTTCGGACAAGACCAACATTGCGGAGAAGACCATCATTACGGAGAAGATTTTGATAGCGACACCGTTGAGTGACTATAATCTGCTTCGAAACCAAAATATAGATATCAAACCCAGTGGTTCCGTATTAGGTACATCAGAAACCCTGTTGCCACCTTCCAAATCAAGCAAGTCCCAGATACACAAAGTCGTAGGTACTTATTGCACCATAAGGCCTACGAGCGAATGGTAATAATTCCGAAGATTCATAATGTCGGATCGATCGCTATCCGTAATTTTCATACCTAATTGCGAAGGTGATTTTTATTTGAATACTTTGTTTTTGATGTGGCTCATATTTTTAGCCTCACCTTAGTATACCAATCATATTTTGCAACTTATGTAAAATAACTCTAGTATAACCTAACATTTAGAAAAAAACTGCGAAACCAGGAACAAAGTGGATGACGATGTTTGTCAACACTGAGGACTAAGATGGAATGCGAGGGGTATTACACAATGAATCCCATAGAGAAGTGTATCCGTAAGGACGCATTAAATAAGATGATATAGTATAGTAATTAGTGGTAGCAATCCGGACGGACCCTGCCAAGGTCCTACCACCACTCGTACATTTCCGTTATCAACACGCTAAGTTTGTTACGCATGTGGCCTCTTTTATTTATTAACAAGTTGATAAGTGACTGTAAGCCATGTTACAACTCAGTAAAGGTGGAGTACATAAGCTGTGACATTCACATAGAAGTGCCAAATGACGATAAAAAAACCTGTTCGTTTGACACAGCGTTAATCGAGCTACTTCAGTTATTTGTTGGAATTATTGCGGGCATAAACAGGTTAGATTCCAATTCATTTCCGTGTTTAAAGTACATAGGTAGTTACTAGTACTGCATACGTACATTGATCTCTAAGCTCAAAGTCATTTAATAATACTGTGGGATGGTAAAGAGCATAAAAAAAAATTAGTTTTTAATACTTCCTGTTATTACTTTTAACTTTTTTTCACTACCTTTTATATATTTTGTAATTTTTATTATTATTTAGTACAATTTTATATTGACGATCTTATTAAGAATTACTTTTGATTACCTATGTGACATGACAAGTGACTTTTAATATAAATACATTGCCTCCTACCTACTCTTATGGCGAGGACAATTTCATCGTATGAATAATTGTTTCAAGAATTCTGTACCTACCAAATACTAAAAAGCTCCCTATTTAAATATCACGTTATCGTCTATCAATCTGTACAGTCACGAGATTTAATTTGGTACCCACCTTAGGTCCAAAGTTAATCTGACTTTCTACAACAATTAGGTTGAGTTTCCTAAAAGTTACAAATGACATGACATCTCTAATGACATTGACGACTTCAAGCATATTTTTCTTGAAATGGGTCCCAAATTAACGCTCGTGGCCGTACATCTATCAAAGCGTTTTTCTCTAAGCAGCAAAACTTGGTCAGCTAGAATTTAATATACTCATTGGTTTGTTTTTCATAGACTTTATAATTCATACGACCCTGTTAAAATGTTTTTGATATCAACACACACAAGAAACTCTACACTTCACGATCCATGCATGCATCATCATTCGCTCCCCCATGTCAGTGTTAACTCTGATTTAGTATGATTCTAGTATATATCAGCGAACGCCGGCACGCCGCCGTATTTGATGCATGTTTCGACCATTTTCTAATGGCAAAAACGACACCTCCGCTCCATGTACCTACATCCCGACGTCTCCACCAAATACTCGTATAAACTAATTTCATAGGTTGGTCATTTGGTAAATCCCTCTGACCTGAGATACACCATAATATATTACCACCAGTTAATAAGTCAAAATGTATTGTATTTTTTTAAAGTAAAAAATGTTAATTTGTACTCGTACCTCCAAATTGATATTCATTTGGCTATTAGATTTTATTTAAAAAAAGACGTCAACGCGTCTGGACGCGAAGGCAAAAATCAATTAATAGATTGACACAAACACAGCGACAACATTTTCCATTATTAGGTATTTAAAAATAACAATTTGGCGTAAGAGTAAGCCATTAAGGCGGTAAGGTATAAGGATATATCCTTGACATTCGCAGTAATTACTTCATACCAGATTAAGCCCCGAACCCGTGCAAGGTTTTTAAAATAAGGTCAATATGTCAATAACAAAATATTTTTTTATAAGGGCAGTGTGATGACTTGATGAGTCTGCTGAGTCTTGAAGTTTTCTATGTAAGTATGTATTTTCTCTAAGGAAGTATTTTTATCGTTGCCTAGTACGCATAAGCCTGGAGCTTAGTCTGGGACGAGGTCAATTTGAGTGAGATTGTTCTTAAATGTTTATATTATTTATCTAATGGTTAATTTAAAAGAGTTGGACGTTAGTATATGTTTCGTTATTTACAAACACAACAATTCATTAAATTTAATTAGTAGGTATATCTTCGTGAAGTTATCTAAGTACAAAGATAAAATCAATTACATAGTTTATGTTCAAGAAGCCTACATCTTCCAGATTGTCTTGTCATTATGCGACATTACACTAACATTTTAATTGCTCAATTTTATATCACTATGTTTAAAATATTTATTGCTCTTCCTAGATCAGGAAAAACAAGACATAGCCATATAAATACCGAGTGGAACATCACTTACATGTCAAACGCCTACTGTCCCGGTTCACCATTCAAATTGTAATAACGACTAAAAATAAATTTAGGATGCATTAATATAAACAGGACAAAAGTATCTAAAACTCAAGTAATCAGCTAATCGCCGCTCTATACGTAATCCTGCTCCCCTCAAGATCGCCTTCAATCTGACGCCTGGGCAGTCCACATAAAACGAAAGTAATTAATAAAATAATAAGCGGTATCATAATGAGTGAAAAGCAACTGTTGCGGCGGGAAAGCTCTTTGAAGCGGCCGGGCAGAGCGAGGAAGAGCAACCGCCACGTTCTCATCAAACTACCAGATTCGGACGTCAGGTGGGTCAACTTATGAACTAATATCATATATGTTTTTTTCTTTTGGGGGTAGCTAATTTATTCGGGGGGGGGGGGGGGGGGGGTTCTCAGCTAGGTTTGAGGGAACGGGTTGGGGCGGGTTTCGGTTGGGCCGATCAAGAGTATCAGTTCTGAAAGGTCGAAATTGTATCGAGGTTTTTATCGAGTGTTTTTTTTTTTCCTTAATTAATGGCCTTCACACCTTGTTTTAACACGGTGTATTTCGCCAGTGTAAACTTTTAGACAATCACCATGAACTTACAGAAACAAGTCCGTAGATATCACGGGCGAGGATAATTGTTCGGTTAAGGAATATACATAGTATACTCTTGTGTACAGATACATATTACACTTGTTAACAGTGTCATAATAAAAGCCGGTCGAGGCCTTAAGAGGATTGTAAAAGTTAACAATTTCATATAAAAAATGCGTTTAAGTTTCACTTCCCAAAGTACAGTCCGACTTTTACGATTTTTGAATATGTGGTAGATATTACGATAAACTAGATCTGTACGTTTTCCTTTCCAATAAAATATTTCAAATAACAGATTAAAAAAATTAAACGATACAAACCTAGTTTTTGATAGCAACTACAAGCTGTTCAACAATCTTGGAAATTTAACTTGATTGATTGATTTTTGATTTTTGCGCTAAATTAGTATAGAAAAAGATTTATCATTATTTAAGCGTTGCGGTCGGTTCACAAGTTACAAAATGCATATGTACATTAAAATTTACCTTCTTTTTAATTATCTCCTTGAATGGTTCTTCTGCCTGAGAAAAACATAAATTTTCTAACTTGGCTTTGTGGCACCTACCTACTGTAATTACAGGCACGGAGTCATTAAGTTCTTATAGGCTGTCGTTTGAAATTCCTTGTTTTCTGACCTTCGTACACAATACGTACGTGAGGTACGTAAACGCTCATAATTACTTATAACTCAGTGTTTAAGGAAAAAAATGGTGATCTATTATCTCATAGTAATCACGCAATCGTCGTCTACCATTTCAAACATAATATTATTATTGTCTTTAAATTAAAGTGCCGGTATTATAATGATATTTAAGGTGTTATAATCTAACGTGTGTCGTGTTTTCAAGTTTTGTTAATCATGGATTTTGTTAATCAGCGCCACTAAGTTGGCAAAAAAAGCCTGTACGGAAAATGTTAGCAAAATCACAATAAAACGTAATAGCGTAATTATACTTCTAGGTAAAACATTTAAGTAATTAAACTACTCATATTATTTTAGAAGAAAAACTATAACATCAACATAAATTCCATCAAAATGAAAGGAAAGGATCCTGGTTTATCAGCACCATCTAGCGTATCAACTCTGAACCACTATGAAGCACTACAGAAAATTCGAGCAGAGTAGGTATCACATCGTACTTACCTAGTCACCTAGTCAGCTGTTTTATCGATTTTCGCAGTACCCGCAGACAAGTTCACTGCAATAACATCGGCAGCAGTCAAACATTAAAACCCGTGCTTTTCATCGAAAAACAAGCTGTAAAAAGTGTATAAAATGTATTCAAAGGAAACTAAAACGTACAGATTAATACCGGTGTTCAGTTAACAGTTTTAGGTTATGTTATGATGTGGTAAAGTTCAATTCAGTGGGGTTATGTAAACAATAATAATGAAACAATTAAGAAGTGGCTTGCACAGGAGGAATTTTATAAGCACACACACAGATGACGCATCCATTGACACTATTCGATTGGTGTCGCCTATTAATAGATTCGCAGTTTTTCAAGGAAACTTCATCGCGGAAGATGATGATGATTACTCTGGAAAGTGAGTTGTTATTCCACTTTTGTGAGTTAAGAGTAGAAGGAGAAGTTTGAACTTTCTGCTATTGTTCAAAAAAGGTATATTTATCTTTCACTTGACTTAGTATACAGAAGAAATACATCATTCCCAAAGTGGGATAGGCAGAGCTACAGAATCACCAACAACTCTAAAAACCCGTTGCCAATTCTGTAACCACACCTTGCACAAACAGGCTAAGAGGTTTACCATGTATATAACTGACAGGTTGCAAGCCCATCGCCTAACCATACTACAAGCCTTTATTCCCTTGGTCGCCTCTTTACGACTTCTACAGGAAGACATGGAGTGGTAAAATTCTAAGCCGGTGACCTCACAGCACCATCATGGTTATAAAGAACATAACCATGATGGTGCTGTGAGGTCGCCGGCTTATTATTTTTAATAGCAATACCTACTTACTTAGTTTTTCCTTACCAAATAATTTGGCAAAGTTGCATGAACTACGTACTAGTTTAAGATTATAGCCATTTACTTTAAGTGCAAATTCAAAGTCAATTTGTTTTCAAAAAGTTAAATACGAAGACAGCAGCTGTTGACATGTCAAAATTCCTTGTTTACAAATTGACTGTAATTCTTATGATGAAATTAATATATTAATGAGACCACTTCTCTTTTGAGTTGTGTGTGATGAATGTTAAGACTACGCCGATCGTACGCCGGATGTACAGTGGCGCCCTCATTACTTTTATTGTGTTTTCTAATAAACTAAAGTATTTTCTTGAAATTTAACGAAATGTTTATGTGCTACAAATGAAAACACAACATACAGGGTATATCATATAAGTAGTTTAATAAAAATTCACCTTCGAGTTATTAACTTAACGATAAAAAGTGGCCACCTTTTCCCGTTAAGCTGACTACTCAAAGGGTAATTGTTATTAAAGTTGGTTACGTATCCCATAAATTGTGTTTATACTTGCGCTACAAACACAATTATGTTTGGTTCCAAGGAAATTCTTTAGTTAATTAGAAAACCCAATAATAGTAATGAGGGCGCCACTGGACGCTCGGCGTTTGCTCGGCGCAGTCTTAATAATTTATGTGGTGAGGTTTTTCAAGAGATTCAAAACGACGGTATTGCGATTATTATTATTTATTTATTTAATGGCGTTTACATAATAATTAATAACGTAATTTTGCCAATGTCAAGCATATACACCGTGGGCCCGAATAACCCGAGGGATTTTAACCATCGATTTTAGAGCCCAATTGGAGTATATAAAGTAGTATAACATGTAGTCCAATAACGCACGATTCCCGAGATTTTTATTATTTAAAAATCAATTCCATAGTTAATTTAATTTGAACTCTGTCACCTTAACCTAAAGCATTATTTACTAAGAAATCGATTAATTAATTTATGTTGTATGTTGATGATAGTGCTACTTACAACATGAATCTTTCTTAGTAAATAATGCTTTAAGCTAAGGTGACAAGAGTTCAAATTAAATTAACTATGGAATTGATTTTTAAATAATAAAAATCTCGGGAATCGTGCGTTATTGGACTACATGTTATACTACTTTATATACTCCAATTGGGCTCTAAAATCGATGGTTAAAATCCCTCGGGTTATTCGGGCCCACGGTGTATAAGCAACGTTGTACGGTGAATCCTGTCCTGTCGTCTGTTGCGATTCAAGTTCAAGTTCAATTCTTTGTTGAATGGCTACTGTCCAGTGGGACAATTCTGCCAGTGTCAAGGTTGGAAGTTACACGTGATCAGTAAAAATGGGTTTCCAGAAACAGATGCTGATTCATCAGTTGGGGAATCTAAAAACAAAATAAATTATATACACTAACTACAACTACAAATACTAAAAATAAAATTAGAATTTACAACTTAATATTAAAATCAATAATATACTTAGCTAAAATATATACAAAGGAAGTATTTACAAAAGTGAGGACATAACTAAAGCTAGCTGGGCGAGAGATGAAATCAGGAAGAAAGTTATAAAGAGAAACTGGAATATTAGGACAATTGAAAAAAATATGGTCTGGGGTTCCCTCCTCGAGACCACACTCGCACAAAGAATGATCCCGAACACGGAGTCTGTTGCGATTGTTTGTTAACATTGTTTGAATCACAGATTATAGGATATGTCTATTAAAGACAGATAGGAATCAAACTTGGAACTGACATAACGTTAGTAGTAGTTGAGTCCCGCACCGCAGCGTAAAGCAGTGGCGCTAGTATGCCAAAAAAATTTAAAAAAAAATGGAGGAATGGCGGCAAAATGAATTATGAGAGCAGTTCATTTTCGGATTGAACGAAGTAAACTTCGTCGCACTTTTGGTTGATAAACACGAATAAGTTAACTTCGTTCAATTCGAGAACGAACTTTTAATTTCAAAAATCAATTCCATAGTTAATTTAATTTGAACTCTGTCACCTTAACCTAAAGCATTATTTACTAAGAAATCGATTAATTAATTTATGTTGTATGTTGATGATAGTGCTACTTACAACATGAATCTTTCTTAGTAAATAATGCTTTAAGCTAAGGTGACAAGAGTTCAAATTAAATTAACTATGGAATTGATTTTTAAATAATAAAAATCTCGGGAATCGTGCGTTATTGGACTACATGTTATACTACTTTATATACTCCAATTGGGCTCTAAAATCGATGGTTAAAATCCCTCGGGTTATTCGGGCCCACGGTGTATAAGCAACGTTGTACGGTGAATCCTGTCCTGTCGTCTGTTGCGATTCAAGTTCAAGTTCAATTCTTTGTTGAATGGCTACTGTCCAGTGGGACAATTCTGCCAGTGTCAAGGTTGGAAGTTACACGTGATCAGTAAAAATGGGTTTCCAGAAACAGATGCTGATTCATCAGTTGGGGAATCTAAAAACAAAATAAATTATATACACTAACTACAACTACAAATACTAAAAATAAAATTAGAATTTACAACTTAATATTAAAATCAATAATATACTTAGCTAAAATATATACAAAGGAAGTATTTACAAAAGTGAGGACATAACTAAAGCTAGCTGGGCGAGAGATGAAATCAGGAAGAAAGTTATAAAGAGAAACTGGAATATTAGGACAATTGAAAAAAATATGGTCTGGGGTTCCCTCCTCGAGACCACACTCGCACAAAGAATGATCCCGAACACGGAGTCTGTTGCGATTGTTTGTTAACATTGTTTGAATCACAGATTATAGGATATGTCTATTAAAGACAGATAGGAATCAAACTTGGAACTGACATAACGTTAGTAGTAGTTGAGTCCCGCACCGCAGCGTAAAGCAGTGGCGCTAGTATGCCAAAAAAATTTAAAAAAAAATGGAGGAATGGCGGCAAAATGAATTATGAGAGCAGTTCATTTTCGGATTGAACGAAGTAAACTTCGTCGCACTTTTGGTTGATAAACACGAATAAGTTAACTTCGTTCAATTCGAGAACGAACTTTTAATTTCTGCAGTTTGTGTATGATAGGAACTCATGTTTTTTTTCCCGTGTGAATAAGATTGTTTCACTGATTTTAAACGAGTTAAGTATTAATACATTTTCGACAATAAACTGATGCAGTGAAACAAACTATACAAAATAGGAAAGTATACATAATAGGCGCAACTATTGTTTCCAATCCACAAAGACACACACGTCTCAACATCTAATTTAGCTGTTACGAGATTGAATTATGAAATCAAGCAGCTGGGTGCGTCTTTGTGAATTGAAAATATAATACCGTAGAAATTATAAGTCGTTTTAAATTAAAAACATTTATTTTGCAATTAAGTCAAATTTTAATTCACGAGTCTACCAGCGTTTCTTAAGAGTAGACCATTTTTGCGAAAAAACGCCGTACAAAATCTCTAGTTAAAAATAACTCTTACTAACATAAACATTATTTCATTGAAAAGATACAGAAATGAATAGTGTATGCACTGTTCCGCTATACTGTAAGAGACACTGACAGAATCTCTTCTTCGGAGAAAAGCGTAGGACACGCCATTGTCATCGTACGGGGCTTTGGCCGTCCACAAAATAAATATTGTTTTTCAAAATGGTAAAAAACACACTTTTAAATTTTCCGAATCTGAATTACTTTTCGACACTAAATTGCCAGCGTGTGGCGTCAGCAGGTCACACCAGATACCTTTTAACCCTGCGTTCCGAGGGAACCGGTATAACGTTTGATTATCCACGGTCGAGTTGCAGACGGGAATAATACATTTTATTGTACGGCAAGATTTTGCGAACACAATTTCAAATTGGTGGATGGAGTGAACGTTAAACTTGGTGGAAATGGAAACTGGAAAAGATTTAAAAGAGAAAATTATTAAGTATTTATTTTAGATAGATCTTTATAACACAAAACCAATTTTTTGGCATACACCGTCAAACGCAAAGTCACTTCGAATCTTTCATTTGAAATTATTGAATGAATGTAAAAATGACCCACAGATAAAGCAAAGTTAACGAGTAAACTATTCACGCTTTGTAACATCATTCAATTACCTGAACTGTATAGGATACCTTATGCACTTCAGGTCATGATTCCCACAAAGTGACAATGACGTCCCAAATCAGTAACGTAAAAGAGTCAATGAGGTAGATTCCAACCCGTGGTTTGAATGACGTTCGTCTATTATGACATAAAAACAGGTCACAGATAGTAATAAACGTCTTTCTGAATCTTAGGCGAAGTATACTCATTTTTCTAAATTGAAAACGAGGTTAAATTTATTTGATAAATTATTTTAAATAGCAACAAAACTTTTAATCATGGAATTTTTCTATTAAAATGTAAAAGCGAGCAGATATTTTTTTGGTGTATCCCAATAATTTGAGGAAGCATTATCATTATTACATGCACAGGTAGGTATATACATAAATACGAATTTATCCGCCAAAACTTAAAAACATCCAACACAATTTATGGTCGCAGCGCTGGTTGTATTGTTGACTGCCACACTAAAGAGTGGTTAGATGGAAGTATCTATTTATGCTCGATCTCTATCACTCGTTATTTGAGGCTAAATAAGGACAAAGAGATGGAGATGAGATGCGTAACTTCAAACTTCAATTTTCAAAGTAGGTTTATTAACAAACAGTTTTAATTTCGTTATTGTATTCTGTGGTCCTCCGGTAGAATAAAAAAGGAACTACGTCGAACAGACCAAAGGACAGACAAAGTCATGGCAAAATTCTAAATGATAACAAATATTAATAAAAACAAACATGCTAAAATTGCGTAACATAGCAAAATAAAAAAGAAACCAATTCAAACATTCCATAACTAAGTAATTACTCAAAGAATAAATGCACTTAAAGGAAAAGTGGTACGAGATCTTGCTGTTTTTGTAATGAAGTTATTTTGCGTTGTTTTCTAAATTTAAGCCCCCTCCCATAACTTAAGGAATTACTTAAGAGGGGGTAAGTCCAACGTAATCCATCTACCCGGCGACACTTGCCTTTCTCTTTGCCCAGGCCTTTCCCTAGGTGCCGCTTCTTTTTATACAAAGGTTGCAAAATTAAAAATCTGGTTAAATGAGAGTTGGAGCCGCGCACCGAGGATTCCAGACGGTTTGACTCACATTAGGCTGGTTTTTATTATTTAATATTTAACTTAAATTAGTCTAAGTTGTTGAAAATTGTATGATATGGAGAGCTTCGGTGAGCTAGTAGCTCAGCTCAAGACGTACGTAGACAAAGTGATCGCACGCATCATTCCGATCACCAGTGCCATCCTACCGCATTTTTTTAGGCCGCAGGCTACCTACCTCTACCTACCTTTGAATTCGCTGGATCATTAATTATGTCTAATTACCACCTGCATCCGCGTAGTCTAACTTTGATGTGGAGCCCTAATTTAAAAAAATCCTGCTAAACCACCCTCAAAATTTCCTTTCTTGCAGGTAACAGTATCCTAGAGAAAAAACCATGGTTTCGCTGTTTAATTCCATTTAAACTTGTTTTCCCGCAAGGCTTTAACCCGTTACCTGGCCTACAAGCGACAATTTATGAGCAAAATGGTTTCCTACTAGTAATGGTTTTATAAAAAGAGCCTGATATCATATTGGTTAAACAATGCCAAATATAGCTTATTTTAAATTCCCTTATAGTTTTAAAGTTTATAAAATAATTGCTAGCACAGACGAAACAATAAAATTCCCCAAAAGCTTCCGCTACTCACCAACAGATGGCGTTACGCGTTACATATCTTGTTGCAGACCACTCAAACTCAAGACGAAGGTGGCACTAGGTCTTACATTGCTGCTCGTGATCGTACTAGCGATATGCGGCTTCGTGATCGGGTTGTCGGCCAAGGCGAAGCGAGGGGAGCCGCCAGACCCGGTGGAGCCCCAGAAGCCCTCAGCGTCACGTCTCCACGTGTTCAAGCGGGCAGCGGTATGCTCCGATGCGCCGCTTTGCTCAGAAATAGGCAGGTAAGTCAAAGCGGGATTGGGAACACGCTATCAAACCAGTTAAGTGCCTGTCGGATTCGCGCAACGAGGGTTCCGGCAGCCCAACTTACACTTGGGAGATTATTTTATAATTTGTTGATTTTCTTGAATGTTTAGATAGGGCCTGTTTGGCACCATTTCGAAGTTGACACTGTAAACTTTTCACTCGCTGTACAGTCGCCATCAAAATATTCACTATCGAAACGGACAAGCTGCTCAAAAATATCTAATTAGGTCCGTGGCAAGCTCTGACACCTTTTTCAACATGGGGCGGGTCAGATATTTTAAGCATTTTGTATACTCTAATAATATTTCATGGGCTTCAGCATTTTCCTATTAAAGTAGAGGCCAAGTTTACCTGCCGGCCACCCGTAAGCAAAACCTCAAATTACCTGCCAACCTTGCGTAGGCTTTCGACTTCGCTACTGTTTTAGTTTTTTTCGAGAGAAGACAAACGAGCACACAGGCCACCTGATGGTAAGTGGAAACTGTGACCCATAGACATTCGCATTCACAAGACTGCAATGCAATCCTACCCTGAGGACTAAGGCCCGTATTAATAAACTTATCTCAACTCTAATGCTCGTCTCGAGATGTGTCAAAAATGACAGTGTTCTATGGTTTGACGTTTACTTTGACGTATCTTGTGACGCGCATCTCAGCCAAGATGAGTTTATTAATACAGGCCTAAGATGGAATGCCTCGATGCTAGTCCTTTCAATGTTATTTTTGCGCCATAACGATACAATACAAAAAATATTACGTCCATTGAATTTGTCAAAATTCTTTGAACAATCAACTTGTCCCACTTAATACCGTAAAAACAAAGAATGGCATCCATTATTTAATTTCTTTGTTCTTGCACTGTGCATTACCTACCTACTGTTAGAATAATCTACTTTTTTAAATATTTTGCTGTAGGTACAGAAATTGAATAAATCTTTTAAAGTTATCAAATTAAAGAGGACAATTTTTCAAAATTTCAACATTTGAAGTAAGTAAAGTTAGAAAACAATTTATTTCACAAAAATAAATGGTTTTCCGTAGACCTGTGCCTAGACAAGTATGCGATTTATAATATACCTACTAGCGACCCTCCTTCGCTTCACTTCGTTTTATGTGAGTTATCTGTAACACCTGTTCATAATGGACTTTGTTGTATTGGTAACATAAATAATGGCCAATTAAAAACATTACCTGCCGCTATACGTTAAACAGTTTTTTACCGATATATACTTATGCCATATCATTAAAAATAACTAGTACTTATTATAAAACTATACTAATTAGGTTATGCCAAATACGTTTCGGACAATAAAAAATATGCCAAATACACGACACCCATTGTGATAATTTTGACGATATTAAAAGTTTAGCTCGCTTTTACTGGGTATTGTGGAATAATATCTAGTGGACGTTTTATTTAGTTACCTGTGTTCTTTAACGCAGTAAAGGTAACTCCGCTAAGGCCTAACTTGACTTGACTCATACGCTCAATTTCACAATACAACGACATTTTGTTATTTTTGTAAATCAACCACTTATATTTTTCCTTTCTAGAACTTGGGTTTACAAGTCAATCTTCTGTGAATATGTGGCATACAATAAGTAATAGTACAATTACCGAACGTATAAGGCTGCTAAATTGAAAATGCCCGCGTTAAATGTGTTTTGTGAGCTCTGACGGAACTACCTACTTAAACTCGCCGCTGCGATTTCACCGTCCGTGGTTTTTGAGAGAGTAACACCCCAGTAGAAAAAAAACATTATCTACGCAGCCAAACATCTCGTTTCTTACTTTGATTATGCCTTATCCTGTGTTCTTAAATCTAATTTGTCTGATATGATAAGGAACTACTAAAGTAACATCGCAAAAGACCTCAATAACAACCAACATATTGCACAAAATCGATGATTCAAATAATTATCAAATTCGCCTCGGGTTTCTAAAGTCACCCCATATTACCTGTCTTTTTTCCAATTTTGATAACTTTATCAAATATTAGCTAACGTAATAATGTTCATAAAAATGTTGGTTAACATAAATAACACCTAGATGAGGCATCGTTGTTATTTAAAAAAACATAATTAAATATGGCTTCGGTTATTGTAAGGTGTTAATAATTCCTAATGTCACGCCGACTCATACACACATACAGCTACAACATTTATAAACAAACTGTTTCATAACCGGGTCGCCGGCGGCACGTCGACCAATCAGGGCCTGGCAAAATTATCGACGCGCATGCGGTCAGTGACGTGTCGCCGCACGGGTATATAACCGCTCCCCGCCGCCGGAGCCACCATTCAGCCAGAATACCCGCTCAAGCAACGTTGCAGAAGCAATTCACCCAAGTTAATTCAACTATAATCCCTAAACTCCAAACCACTACGATGTCAGAAGCCTTCTTTGACGAATACGACCACTACAACTTCGAACAGGACAAGCACATATTCTCGGGACACAGCGGCAAGCAACGCACGAAGCGCGAGGTGAGCGAGCACACTAACCACTTCGACCCGTCCGGACATTCGAGAAAGATCGTCACGAAGCTAGCTAACACTGAGAAAAACAAGAAGATCCCGAACAAAAACTGAATATTTCTACTCTATGTACGATGACAATGGCTTGTAAATGGAACGTCGATACGCTAAATGAAAGTAGAACGTTATGGCGGATACCCGAAGAAAGTTCGTGTGAGCCGTCAGTCTCGTCGTTTAAGAGATCAGTGGAACACCCAAAGCGCTTCCTGCTGACCCGAGGGAGCTGCACCAGCCCCGGTTCCCGGAGTCGTCGCCCAGCGGTGGCCTACCGGGACACCCGGTAAATCAATATATTTTGGACACTCCAACGTACCCTCCTAATCTCGTACTAAACCGAGCTTGTTGTAGAGCTCTACTTGCTGTGTTATTAATTCCTAGTTAGTCTATTACTTTAATTTCGTGTCTTCTCCCTGTATATGTTTAGGGTTGGGGATACTCGAATGACTGTAATAACTTATAATTTAAGGTTTAATAAAGATAAATTTACGATTATTCTGTTGTTCTTATTGTAATAGGAAGTTATAGAGGCCGT
The DNA here is from genome assembly GCA_963966035.1 of Acleris laterana. Taxonomy (NCBI): domain Eukaryota; kingdom Metazoa; phylum Arthropoda; class Insecta; order Lepidoptera; family Tortricidae; genus Acleris; species Acleris laterana. Next base: position 13,004,561 of record OZ014443.1, on the reverse strand, counting down.
TCGTTGTTTTTGTCTGGCATCCCGCCTGCACAGCGGAGCTGTTTATACACAAAAACAACCTTGAGCCGCTAGCCGGCGCGCGCCGGTGGCCTTGCCGCGTACTATCAGCGTTCGATTCTTTTGCGCCGTAGCTACAGCTTTGTTATACAATCACGTGATGATAACAAACAAAGAACTTGCCTTAATGTACGTCAATAAATACATTCGGTGCTAAAAACTCTTGTATCGATTGGGTCCTTTAGTACCGGAGCCCGGGAGCTCGCCCCTGAATCTATTAACGATGCTGACGCAACTAGCCTAACTCATGTAGGCCATATGTTAGGTCGATCAATATCCTGGTCAGGTGGCTGTAATCAATAGCTAGTGCTTGCGTTAGGTTTCATTTTTCTTTCTATTGTGGCGGGTAGGTATTCCGGCACTATAGTGAAATGTATAATATAAGATCGACGGTTTGAAGGCGAGTCTGCGTATAAAATTAAAACAATTGTTCCACTTTGAATTCGATTGCGATTGCAAGTGCGACAGGCAATAGGCCGGTAGGGCTTCTATCAGACTTTTCAAAATGATTATATAAATGCAATTTACGTGACTTTCTATGAGTTAAACTTAGACAGTTATATAGATAGTTAAACAAGTTAGTAAAAACGCTATAGGCATATTGCGCTTTGTCTCTGAACTCGAACTGTGATCAGAATACAATATTATTTAAACATCAGTAATAGGCAATCATAATCAAGGTTCGAATTGTATTCCTTAAAACAAAATCGAAGTTTTATCCCCCATAGATGAATATACTCACTGGTTGTAACATATAAATGATCTTACAGAACAGAAGAGTTCCACAAATTATACCATACGCTTTGAAAATGTGTAAGACCCTCCTTTAGCTAGACTTTGTGTGTGTGGAGGTTAGGTCTGGTCTCTCTTTACTTTCTTTTTGTATTTTCTACGTACACTACCTCGTTTTCATAATTCTGTATTTTAAACGTTAGTTTGTGTTGCTAAATTTATTTTGTATGTATATGGTTTAACCTACTTAAAAAACAGGAGAGATTGTTGGTGTATGTTTTATGACTTTTAAACTTCAGAGTCGAAGGTACAGTCAACAGCAAAAGAAACTGATGAAATAGGGTCCCAAAATTATCTATACAATACATTAAGTCAAATGCTACGGACTATTGTAGTTGATCAAAAGTAAATGAGCTCAATAACGTGTCATAATAAGTGATCACCATTATTTCGATTTTTGAAAACTCAATGACAGTTTAAGTCATCGTTGAACATTTCGAATTAAAGTTTTAACTATAAAATCTTGGTTTTGGGACAACCTCGGAGTACTTCGGTTAATATCGGTTATGTTCGTCGAAAAACATGCGAAGTGACAAAATAGCAATCTCTCTTACGCCAAGATTTAAAATGAGTTTTTATTACATCTTGGAATTATTTGCCATAAATCCTTCTTTTGCCGATATTGTTGGAATGTCGTTATTTTGGTATTCAATTCACGTTTGACGCTTTTGATAGAAATGTCATGTCAGGCTTCTGTTTTGCACAGCTGTTATGATCACTTTCTTTTGACTAATTAAAACATCAATTAATTTAGCACTTTAATATAACATGTTATATTTGGGATGCCATGACAATAGATATTTTGAAATGTTGATTTTGATCACTTACTTTTGAGGTTGACTGTACCACATTAAAAACCCTATAAAGCCTTGGTTTTCTATGTACACCAGTGAAAAACTAGTCCTTTTAAAAAGCGGTAGTAACCAGTAAAACAGTTTTTAGCTCTAGGGTTTTCAGGGGGTTTTCGCGCAGGCTCCATGCAGGTCACCGCATGTTCGCACTGTTGGGTTGCGTCGTGGGGTTAAGACAACCAGCAACACTACTAGTGTTGATGAATTATTTTTTAGTTTGTAGGAAAATCATTTTTATAATTGAATTCAAATAATGTCCAAAGGCCTTAGAAGTCTAGTGATGGGCGATTTCTGAAACATTGCACAACTTTCCTTAACTGCGAAAATTACAGCTTCTGAAAGTTACATAATTAGATGGAAATTATTCTAACACAAATAAACTTCGTTTAAATTTCATGAAAAGTTGGGTAAGATGTCGAACCTATAGTAATTTTCAGAAATATAACGATTTTACTTTGGTAATTTTCAGAATATTGCTTGAAATTCTAGGTGAAAGTTTCACTTTTGAAACTTACAAGCCGCCCATCACTACTTAGAACCCGCTTACCATCAGGACCTGGTTTTCGAAACATAATAGATTAATAATTTTAGTCTGTAATGGCACCAGTGTTGGACAATTTAAGCTGACAGGCACCAATAATAGACACTTAGCTCTTAATTCAAAGATCCTACGGTCCTAAATTAATTATTGCTAAATATATGAATAACCCTTATCTTCTGTTAAATAAGAATTACAATTTTCTCAGTCTAGATACTAGTGCTAAATACTGGAAATTCAACTTTATTACATACTGATAATAGACAAAAGAATGTGTTTTAGTCACGTCACATTACAGCACGACACGAGTAGCTACATCAAGATCATAACAGAAGAACACGGATCTGGATCTAGTAAAAAAAAATGGGCGATTTGCCGTGTCTTTGTGTAAAAGATACATACATATCTACATTAAATCACGCCTGTTTCCCAGAGGGGCAGGCAGAGGCCACTTCTTTCCACTTGCTACGATCTTGACAAATTTCTTTCGCTTCTTCCACATTCATACATCGAGCCATGCACGCACGTCGGTTTCGGGTACCTACTTAAGATTCGGCCCTTTCCTAGTATTTCTCAGATTTGATTCGAAAAAGTACGGCTAGGGCGGCCCCTTTCGACCCTTCCACTCACTTTCGATGTGTATATCTCTTTCGTCAATCTTCTTTCATCCATCCTTCCCAAATGACCAAACCATTAACAATTAAAATTTATGTATATTGTTGACGATTCCAATGTAATTTCTTGTACTTTTGACATAACATGCAATGTATAGTGTGACTTACTTTGTATAATAAATATCATTCATTCATTCATTCATTCATCGAAGCATGCCCTTTTCAATCTTAGTCACTACATCTTCTTTTTTTCTTCTTCTTTTATTTTATTTTTATTTTTTAGTTTAAAAGATAAGGCTTAGACTTAGGGTGTTTAAATTAATCCACCGATCAAAGCTAGCTGTTAAGTGACTGATGATGATTTTGAATAAGTTTCAAAAAACTAGCCTTAGGTATTGTTTACTGTAAGTATACATATAAACTAGTAAACTGCGTAGTTAAAAAACATGTTCAGCTAATACACATGCAGCGAAACGTGATGCTTGAAGTGCAGCACGGCATTTAAAATACCTTTGCGGTGCAAGTAAATTGATTCGAACCGCGCAGGGGTATAGGTAGTTTATAACGACACGAAAATAAATGGCGTAGCTTTAGTTTAAAAGTTCATGCTTGTAAGACTTCCGAGGTTCAAGTGAATAGGGTTATAAACGGTGGTAGGACCATGTGCAGGGTCCGCCCGGATCGCTACCACCATCTTATCCATTAACCTACAGCCAAACAGCAGTGTTCGCATTTTTGTGTTCCGGTTTGGGGATAAGACAGCCGGTGAAATGACTAGCATAGAGGCATTCCATATTAGTCATCAGGGTTGGCAACGCATTTGCAGTCTTAGGATTGCATTGAATGCGAATGTCTATGGCTCACAGTTTCCACTTACCATCAGGTGGCCTGTGTGCTCGTTTGTCTTCTCTATGCCATAAAAAAACTAACCATTACATACATACATAAACAGTATACAGGGTTATTGGTAATTCGACGTATTCCCGTTAGGAGGTGATAGGGGTGACTATTTGCGGTAATTTTAACCCCCATATGCATTATGCAAAAGTGAACCATTTTTGAGTTATCATGTTTTTTAGCTTTTTTCAAAATAAGTCAAAAATGCAGCATCAAAAATTAATTAAAAAAAAAGTATCCATTTAAATCTATTTTTTTCTTCTTATTTATAAAAACAATAAAACTCTGGTTATTTATCAATATTAAAACAACAATTATCGGTCCAAATTTAAAAATGCGAGACTAAAAACGATATTATTTCTAGATTTTTTAGATATCTTTTTCCACTAAAATGCCTTAAAAACAAAAAAATTGTTATGAAACTTGGTTTGCAGATTAATTTAAAAACATAACCGTTTTCTTAGCTCTCCAAAAATGCATAACAACTAGGAACTTATTTCAAAGAAACTGAAAAAAAAATGATCACAAAAGAAGCTGGCGGAAATTTGGATTCGAACTAAACACAAGGTAGTTCTTTTAAAAATCCCATAAAATTAATTAAAAACAATACCCAATGTCAATAAAACAAAAAAACTATTTTAAAACAAAATTTAAAACCAGTAACAGTTTAATAGTAATAACAATTAACAATTAATAATAGTAACAATTAACACATTTTTTAATTTAAAGTTCTTGCTCGAAGTGACTTCCCCTATTGCGTACGCAAAGTCGCATTCTTTTTCTTAGTTGTGACTTAACTACCGAAGTAGGTAGTCTAATTATTACGCATTGCATTTGCTGCATTTATAATTCTCATCTTGAGTTCTTCCGCGGATGACACAGGCGAGAGGTCGTAAACTATGGATTTCATGTGACCCCAGACATAGAAATCAACCGGCGTTAAATCCGGACTTCTCGCGGGCCACGGAATGGGTCCTCCTCCTTGCTCGAAGTGACTTCCCACTTCGAGCAAGAACTTTAAATTAAAAAATGTGTTAATTGTTACTATTATTAATTGTTAATTGTTTTTACTATTAAACTGTTACTGGTTTTAAATTTTGTTTTAAAATAGTTTTTTTGTTTTATTGACATTGGGTATTGTTTTTAATTAATTTTATGGGATTTTTTAAAGAACTACCTTGTGTTTAGTTCGAATCCAAATTTCCGCCTGCTTCTTTTGTGATCATTTTTTTTTCAGTTTCTTTGAAATAAGTTCCTAGTTGTTATGCATTTTTGGAGAGCTAAGAAAACGGTTATGTTTTTAAATTAATCTGCAAGCCAAGTTTCATAACAATTTTTTTGTTTTTAAGGCATTTTAGTGGAAAAAGATATCTAAAAAATCTAGAAATAATATCGTTTTTAGTCTCGCATTTTTAAATTTGGACCGATAATTGTTGTTTTAATATTGATAAATAACCAGAGTTTTATTGTTTTTATAAATAAGAAGAAAAAAATAGATTTAAATTGATACTTTTTTTTAAATTAATTTTTGATGCTGCATTTTTGACTTATTTTGAAAAAAGCTAAAAAACATGATAACTCAAAAATGGTTCACTTTTGCATATTGCATATGGGGGTTAAAATTACCGCAAATAGTCACCCCTATCACCTCCTAACGGGAATACGTCGAATTACCAATAACCCTGTATAAGTAAACTTTTAAGTATTTATACTTATGTGTGAGAGAGCCTAGTTCATCCATACTACGTATGTATAAACCTCTCCCAGGTTTCTGAACTTCTTACAGTTTGTAGGTATAAACAAATTATTTTGTATTTAAAAACATACGTAAATTATGTATACCGTTTCATAAGCAGCTAAGTAGACTAAGACCCTTATTACAGTCACAGAGTTATTCTAGGGGTGCTATGTAATAAATAAGTATACCTTAGGTAGGTATTTACATAAGAAACAACACCAATAAATCCAATAATTCTCAATGAAACAATTATTTTTGATGACTTTCTAATTTAATGCAACAAATAATTTAAATTTCGAAACCGTGTTTTGCCGTTTCTTACTTATTGCCATGAGTAAGCCTTACCACGCAATATTCATTTTAGTGGTAATAGGCTTTTTAAGGTTTTCAATTGTACGATTTTAACGGATAAATTCATTCTAGTACCTACCTATTCTACTATAATATCATTAATGTGACTTCTACTTTACCTTACTTCAGAATAGATACTGTTAGTAAGTAAGAGTAAGACAACCTTAATCTTATCAAGAATCTCAACAGTCAGAACTGTGGCGGCGTAGTGCAGTAAGAATTAATTTACAGCCTAGCAATTTAGTTCCAACTTAACAATGTTACACTTTACATTGTTAATTTAAAAGCATCCAATAATACGGGTTGGGGTTCTAGTGAAAAAAGGTATAAATCTCCTGAAGATCAAGTGAAAAAGGATTTAAGTCTTCTCCGTTTATGTATATACCCTTCTTTAGTACGACTAAGTCGACATATACCCTTTTGCAATAGGACCCCAGTAATATTAGGTATTAATATTGCATCTTGGTCCTCAGGGTTGACCACGCATCTAGGTAAAGTCTTGAGGTTGTAAATGTAATGTACTTAATGGCCTCATAGCCCACAGCCCACTTACCGCAGCAGGGGGCTGTGTTGAGCTATTTCCTTCTCTTTTTATCAACTTGCTATAGCCGATAATTACCAGTAGGTATAAGAGTCGATAGCGAACTTATTTTGCACCAATTAATTTAAATGCTATAATAAACTTTTAATTTTGTAACGAACTAGACGACGCTCGCGAGTTTTACGGGACGAGCTCGTAGAATTAGTTTCCTGTTACCCCCCATATTGTAACTGATGAATGATGATGGATGAATTTCCAAAAATCCCTTCGTAGTGCACCCCTAGGATATCCAAGAAATATTCCCGCCAAATTTCAAGATCTGAGTGCGGGCTGTCCGTTGATCGATCAGTCAGCTTCTTTAATACTATATACATAGATGATCACGTGTTTAAAACGATTCCAATATCGAGTTACGTAGTCACCGTGTGAGGTTAACTACAAACATTTATAGAAATAGTTCGACTTGACTTGAATAGTTAATTAGTTTATAATTATAAACGAGCTGACAAGTTAGACGTCGGTTCTCTGCGTGGGTAATCTACATCTTTCCGTGTAAAACTAATGGTTGTGTACGGACGACTGACAGCCTACGTCCTCTTCATTGACTATCGTAAATAAAAAGAATAAAAAAGGATATACCCACATATTTATTTACGTACTGTGGAGGAAGAGAGAAGATGTGGTAAAAGTATGAATTGGACAAATTATTATGTTGGTAACTTTATCATAAGCACTACAAAGTATTATGAGTCGCGGTTACTTATTTTATAAGTCTGAAACATGTCCTCGACAACTATCTGTTTACCTCCATAGGAACACTCTCATGTTCCTATTTTGAATATTGGACCATAGAGAAGATGAGGTCTTACAACCTTCACGGTACCTACTCAAAAACAATGACAAAACCAAATTCTAATCGAGCTGTTTTTTGTTAACTAGCCGTGATAACCGTGCAATTAATAGTCATTTACGTACGCGATTAGGTGTAGCTGTGGATCCTCGGGTCCATGGACCCCAGGATAAAAAACCTAAGCTAGATCCATTAAAGTAGATAGATGTTTTTAATTTGCCAGTCTAATACGTACACTTACCGTCTCAGCGCGGAAGCAATAACGGGCCATTTTGTTTTAATTTCAATGTAATGTTTTGCTCCACGGCCGAGAAGCACGATCTTGGGGCCATCGCTCTTTAAATCGCGAATATAAGATCACGTAAAAAAGCAATTATTTTTATTGAGACGTAAACGTCAAAAGATTTTTAAAACTGCTTTCTCTCGTACATTGTTATGTATCAATTCTCGCTTTTAGTCATTCGCATTAACACTATTAAAATATAAAATGTAAGTATGTCGTTACGTAATATGTAGCAAAATTTGCGCATTTCATAATAATGGGCGTTAACGTTATTATAGGACAGTAAGCGTGTAGGTACAGATGTAGTGAATAATCCTCTCCCATCGTTTTGTCGGATAAGTTCGTATTATCTTGCTATCTCAGTTGGCTTATTGAGGGGTACTGAAGCTAATTGAGAAAGCACCAACTTATCAGACAAAAAACGATGGGTAAAGATTATTCACTACATCTGTAGTAATTCAACTCACTAGATCAGTCAGTCATGTCTGACGGGACAATATATACATTCACTTATAGTTAAGTAATATAGGAAGAAAAACAGTTAAGTTAATAAGCCAACAAACTGTTAAGCAGTTTGGCCAAGGTTTTTTTTAAGTGATTATAAAATTACAAATTTTCACTATAAAATGCAAACATGTTATAGGTATATGAATATTTAAAAAGTTCAACAATAGCATAAAAGATACTCTTTTTTGAACCCCTCATACAATTACAATGACCAATCTCGTGCCGCCCACACCCAACGGTTTCCCACGACCTGTTCCAGAATGTTTTTTTCGTGAACTCGCCGCTCTAAAAAACATTAGAATAAAGATAAAGATTTTTTTTCACTATGTAGGCAGCACGTCAAGATCGGGCGACCCATTCAGATCATAATCAACCGCTCAATAAAGTACGCATAAAATGCCGAGTTAAGCTAACTTTTCGCAGTCAGAACCTGCGACAAAAGGCAAAATACTTGCACTAAAAACATAATTATAAGGTTCCTGGTTGATAATTGAGATAAGAGTTGCTCAAGAGATCAACCTAACTGGTTGTCGTCCCACCTTGTGGGAGATTCACCCACGCAGAGGTTTCCGGTACGCGCGTCAGTTACGACGTGTAAAAGACCACTCCTGTGGCCAATTTACTGAATAAATATAATGGTGCTTTTTAATTTTTTGAATAACGAATAAATCCAGGTACAGTAAGGGTAACTAAAAGAAGTTCCTTTTTCGCTCTTGTCACAGTGAGACATAAAATGGTACGGCTTTCCATTTCCCTTACTGGACATTACCAGTTTATTCCAGAGGTAGAAGTGTTCAATACCAAACAATAAAATAGCAATATTATAGAACAGTTATAACCATAGTTACCCTCATTACAGAACTGTTCCCCATGACAATACTTTGGTTGTATTAATACACTTTGGTTTAGTTGAATTCTGATATCGTTAATGATATCAAAATGAGCGCTTTAAAGTACGCAAGTACAAAAATGAGAATTTAATGAACCTAATATATTTTTTAATCTTCCAGAATTATCCTATCTCAAAATGGATCGGCGGTGGACGCGGCGATTGCAACCATGTTTTGTAATGGATTGATGAACCAGCAGAGCATGGGCCTTGGCGGCGGTTTCTTCATGACCGTCTACATCAAGGAAAGGGAGACAGCATACGCTGTTTCGGCAAGGGAGTCAGCTCCTCACGCAGCCAGCAAGGAGATGTTCCATGGCGTTTCGGCTAAGGCATCCAAAGGTGAGTCTTGTCAATAACACCCACTTTGCCCAAACAAATTAATGAGAGCATATCAGCAATCTGATAGCCGAAGCGCATTAACCTCTGCAGGCCTATTTCGGTTGTGTTTAGTTTTAGCGATGCGGATAGACGTGGATGTTTTATCTGTCACTTTCTGACGAGTAAGTAAGTTCGAGAGTGACGGATACTTTACATACCGCGATACAGGCTCAATTGCGACGTTGGTGTTTAGCCTTTATATAAAATACTGACTGAGCCTTCCTGCTATGAGTTAGCAACTCCAGAAAATAGTAGTTATATTACTAATACAGATAATATATAATTGTTTGTAAGAAATCTTATTTATGTTGTTTTACATCAATATAAAAAATTGTAGCTTTTGCTCGCGATTGTACCCGCATATAAGTCGTTTATCGCTGCTCCCTCGGGCACTACATTTCTCTGGATAAAAACTATTGTATGTCCTATTTCAGGACATAACTTATGTGTGCCAAGTTTCATCCCGATCCGTTCAGTGGTTGAAGTGTGATTGAGTAACAAACATCCAAACATTCAAACTTTCCCATTCATAATATTAAGTAAGATTCGATTTTAAAAGGTTAATGAATCTTAACCGCCATTATGCAACCGATTCATGTGACTTTTACCATACATACGTTCAAGCCTTCATTCCTAGTGTGGGGTAGGTAGAGCTACAGAATTACCAACAGTTCTAAAAACTCGTTATTCATTCTACAACCACAATTTGCAAAACACCACATTGCAGCCCTGCCCACGCTAGCTGTCATCTCCTCATTTCCTGTAACATCTCCCATCTCCACCTTTAGTGCAGTCATTGAAGCATTATTGGTCCGAATTTTTTACTGTGAACCGAATTGCATACAATTTTGGGATTAGGTTCATCTTACCCTTAACTTCAAAAGTGAAAATGATTTGAACTCCGCAACCACCCTGCGGGTGGTTGCCACCACTTCTCGGGGGTGTTTGTTTTTTTCTTCAAAATAACCTCGGATATCGATAGAAGGCCTAATTTTAAGCAAAAAATCATCTATAAAGTTTTTCGAAAAATCCAATACTTTTCAAGTTATTGGCAATTGAAAATTCGCAATTTTTTCACGTTTTTCATCGGTTTTTTGCAAATATCTCCAAAAACGTACGTTTTAACGAAAATTTTATAAGAAACAAAATTGTAGCAGGTAAAAAAATTAACAATTTGGTTTTTTATTAAGTATTCTAAGTGCAATATTAAGCTAGATATTAAAGATCAAAGCCGTTTTTATATTGTCTGAAATTTAATCGATGTGGTCAATGCCATCTAGCGGCAAGCAGATGCATTTTATGCATTCTAATAAAAAAGGGTTTTGTAGTGCTTGAAATAAGCTTTAAAATGAGCACTATTAAAAGTCTTTTGCACGTAAAATAAGTGAGCTGTATTGCAAATAAGAGGAGCATCTAATGTTTATCCTTAAAAATCAATGGGTTTCATAAGTGCCATTTCCACAAAAATTTAAATTAATCGTATTCCGCCTAGAATTAACTTTATTATAAAGAGTTTGATAGATTGTATCAGTTTGGCTGCTTCAGGACACATATTTTTCAAAAAAGTCACGATTAAAAAAAATCAAAAAATTTCAAATTCTTAAAACACCCACCTTTTTTTCATAATATCTCAAAAATGACGACAGATACGTATAAAAGTGTAGGGATAAAAAATTTAGGTATTTTTCTGACAAACAATTTGGTTTTTTTGTTTTTTCTGTTAAACAAAAAATGACGGAGATATGATTGTTTAAAGAGCGCGTGGCAGCGCAATCACAGCCTCTCTTAAGCCCTTTAAACCTTCACCGTTTTAGAAAAAGGTTTTTTACTATGTATTGCAATGAAGGATGTTGTAGCTCTCTTAATTACCTTTACAATGGTTTTTTATAAATTGTGATAGCATGAAAATTGAAGGAGTTATGGTCCAAAAACTTATGTTACTAACTTATATACGTAAAATGGTAGCCGTAATCATATATATTTACTGTTTTAATTTAGGGGTAGTTTTAAGGGTAGAAAAGCTTAAGAATATGATATTCATTTTCGATATTTAAATCCTTTTCATTTTATCAAAAAAAAAAAAAATTATCAAGGGGTACTTTTCAAGGGTTGAATGGGGGTTAAAATTTGATAATTATTATAGAGAATATAAAATATTACTTACTCTATACTTACATCTTTTTATGTCATACCAAAGTATTTTTTTGTGATTTTTTCAATTTAGGGGTTGTTTGCAAGGGTTGTAAGATTTTCAAGGGGTTGAAAATGATTTTAATATGAGGTAATTGTGTTAGAAAACACTTTACAATTTCACCACTTACTATTAGACATGTTTTCTAGCGATAAAATGGCTCAATGTAATTTTTTCCATTAAGGGGTTGTTTACACCCCTTAAAAATAGGATAATAGGCGGAGTTCAGATCATTTTCACTTTTGAAGTTAAGGGTAAGATGAGCCTAATTCCAAAATTTCATGCAAATCGGTTCACAGTAAAAAAATTCGGAGGTAAGACCGTATGTTTCGCTTCAATGACTGAACTACTTTACCCTACCCATAACCATTGAAAAGATAATAAACGCTTTTCTCTAATGAGTTAATGACCTCAAAACCACAGCCCACCCTCTACACCTTACACGGCTTGTTCGCAACCTGGACACACATACACCACATGCATTTTAAAGAGGTCAACCGCGCGTTGCTGGGCTTTAGGCCATTAACACCTGAACGACCTAAGTCCTAAGCTAATCCAGTTAGCATTACGTTGGCAACACATTCAACTAAAAGGCACGTTAAAGTGCAACACGTATGTCGTCTCTTTTTCTTTTTTTTAAATTTTTTTTTCGTCCTTGTGTTATTGTTGTGAACGAATGTTTTTATTTCTTTCTTTCTATTTACAGATCGTATGTACCTATTTATCTCTGCACGTTATGAATGTCAACATTGATGTCAACATTATATATTGTAAATAGTAATAAAACATATCCAATTACACATGATCAAATTAATAAATGTGACGTAAATTTGGTATTTATTCTAAAACTACAACTTCTAATATTTGTTCGATTAAACGTAGGTATACCTGATAAAATAAACTGTTTATCGGTATCATAAAATACATAAATAAGTTTTCCACTAATCCTTGAAACTATTGACCCACAAATCTCGTTCCAAATTACGATAATAATGTAGGTATTAACATTATTCCATTATTCTGCTTTTTCTGTCTGAGCTCCGCGCCAACTCACATTGAAATAGGTCGTATAGGTCAGTTCAAGGAGAGAATTAAAACGTCTGGGAACAAACACGGTATAACGTTATCGACCTTTTTATTTTATGTCAGTTTAATTATGTCGCGATCTTCTGCCGTAATACTAAAGAAAGCATACATACATACATATTCATCGAATAAGTTACTAATAGAGATGCTTCGACTTACATTGCAGTTAGCTGCAACATAACTTAGAAATGTGACGCTTGCAGCGCAAAAAAAAATCTATTTAAAAGTAGTAAGACTAAAATAAGAAATGGAAAAAATTACGTTTTGAGTCTAGTCGAACAAGAATGGCGTTATCGACTAATTTAATTTTAGTTAGACAAGAGATCTATTTTTTTTGTATTTTGACATGTCTGTTGCGAATTTTACCCCGAATTAGAGCCAAGTCTCAACGTGTTTTTTTTTTGGACTAAATTTGTTAGGTATCTGATAAAAGATAAAAGATAAAAGATATTTATTCAGTAAGTAGGCCGCACGGGCACTTTTACACGTCATGAATCTACCAGCGCTTCCCAAGAGGAGACCACTGCCGAGAAGAAACGCCGCAAGAAACTCAGCAGTCAGTCATTTTTGTGTTGTAATATCACCTTGTCAAAATGGGTATAACGATTTCGATGAAATTTTCAATATAGGAAATCTCTCTGTCAAGTTGTCATATTCGGGAAAATTCGTGTCCAGTACGAGTACTATATTTACTCGTTATACAACCTGAATCAACTAAAGGCACATGATTTAACACTAATCCCGTTATACTGACCAATACACATAAACGATAACGAATATTCGAGACACCGACGCCATGATTACAATTGTTATTGTATTACTCACGTATCGCGTTTTTATTTAATTTTATCACGCAATTATCATTAAAATGATTATTCAGTAACAACAATTGTTTAAATAACTCATGAAAAACAGCCGCAGTAGGTACCTAGTGTTTGGTGCTCAACAATGTGCTGAATAACAATAACAAACGGTAGTTAATTGTATATTTGTGTTATGTTGTAATAGTTTCAAGGGGTATTGACTGCTAATGAGGCTCTTAGTTGGATTAAACCTTGTTTCCTGTTGTTTACAATACTTAATTAATATCTTATTTATTACTTTAACTAAGCTACACTTGATGATATATAATATTTCATGTCATAAATTGGTTTTGATGAAAATAACCACATAGAGGTTTTTCGAGTCTAGAAATCGTCGAAGGTGTAATAATTTAAGTTGTTTTTTTAAACATACTTAGCAAATACTGAGTGACAGAAACGGAAATTTAACCGCACGTGGTAAACACTCGTTGGAAGTAATTGAAAAAAATGTGCGAAATTTAAAAAAAAAATGGCTGATTTTTTATAATGATGATGCTACGTTCGATTTTTGATAGAATGACAAATAACTAAAAATTAAGACTATTTATATAAATTTAATACACACAATGCCAAGTTATTCGGGGTCTATTTAATATTATTAAAAACGACAGGGTTTACTTAAGGTGTGGGAACTATGGCAGGGCAAAAATTGTCTAATAAATCGCTCCTATTTTGAACCCCCCCCCGAGGCAAAAAGAGGGTTTTATAAGTTAGACCGCTCTGTGTGTGTGTCTGTCTGTAGCACCGTAGCTCGTAGGTGCGGTGTTTTTAATTTTTAGGGGTGGGGGTTTTAAACTTAATTTCATGATGAGTTTGATGACGGGTTGATCTATTTATTCTTTATAGAGTGCAAGGGACAGAGTATTCGACTAGCTTGCCAGTACGGTAATTGTAACTCATGGTAAGGGCACTGAATAATCAACAGAATATTTCGCGAGTAAAATTGCACTTGGTTACATGGCAAGTTTCTACAGCTTTCACTCTGATCTGGTTGTGCACCGTGGGAGCAGTTTCACTAATGCCATATTGTTACCGACTAACCGAGTACGGCACGATACGCCGGGTCCCGTACCATGACTCATAAAGGTAGAACTTGTATACTGCCCTGCTACAGAAAATAGGCACATCTGCTATATGAATTGTATTGCAATCCCACCCTTATTATAACACTCGAGAGTTTAATAATAATGCTTCTATGAATTAATTGCACTTGTGCCTTGTCTCCATAATTACGAGGGCAGTATAAGTCCATACCATCTGGCTCGTCTTATTTAACCTCAACCTTCGAGTCGAAATGCTCCTTTTTCGCCTAAATCAACAATGTCAGGTCATAAAAAAACAATCCATGATGTAACATGGGGCAAATGTGCAAAATGTGGCCTCTAGTTAGTTTATTAACCAGAAAACGGCCTTATAGCCAAAAACGATGCATTTTGAGATCATAAAAGTGTTTAATAAGTAAGACAAGGCAAATGGTATGGAATCTTTACTAGGTATCCAGATCCATAGTCTATAGGTAGGTAGTCATAGGTATACGGTCGAACTCAGAAATAGCTACATTTAAATATTTCTCTTCTCAATCCTTCGTATTGAATCACTCTATCTATCCGTTGCGTAGTTTGAAAGATCTAAGCGTACATACAGAGGGTTAGACGGCGGGAAGCGACTCGTTTTATACTATGTAATGTAAGGAAGATGTGAAAGTAACTATGTCTGTTTGTTACGCTTTAATGGTAAAACCGATCGGCCACATTACTTTCATGAAATTAGGGATGGAAATAGGTTGAGTCCCGGAGAAGGAACTTTTTTATTTTCTGTGGTGGCCTATACTTTTTACGAAAAGAATAGACATAAACGAAGTGAACGCAGACAGAGACGCAGCTAGTAAAATTATAAATGCGACTGTTTTTTGTTCCGTTTTCATGGTTACTGTACCTAACCGATCGATATGAAATTTGGTACAGAGATAAACGCATAATAGCTAAAAAATATGCTTAAAATTAGCTTTGTTCTTTTCTGTCATTTTTACATCTGCATCTGACAAAGAGGGACAAAGCCTACCTTAAATAAAATAGGTTTATAGTGTTTCTGAATAAGGGGGATAGTTTACAGCACAGAGACGGACATGCAATTCTTAATATCCTGGAAAACCGGTTAGTTAACCAGACAGAATGTTATTATGTGTTCTCATATATTTCCTAGTTGATTTTTATTATTGAGTTCAACGGGTTTAAAGCTATGCAGAATGGTATATATAATAAAGCAACAGGAAAAAGGTATTTAATAAAGGGCAGGTCCAGTACTACTAGGTAAGTTGCAAGCGATGCAATCGATGTAAGTTTTTATAGCGAAAAGAATCGTAGCTATTTTCAAAGGAGAAATTCCTTTGTATCAATCGTAACTAATCGCGAGATTGGATTTGAGCTCGGTGTCAATACTGCGAAAGCAATTTGCAATGGAAAATAACAACAGCATAGTCAGTAGGTACCTACTTAGACCATTATTTACGATTCGCAGGAAATTTGATGCTGAACTATAAATGACAGAAATGGCTGGAATCTTTTGGCATTGCAACGATTGATCTTTAGGCCATAAGAATCAATAAGACCCATAGCACAAAAAAATACAAATAGGAGGAGGTTATTTTTTGTTCTGAATCCTATCGTATGTGGTGTCTAATGAAAGGGCTTACTAAGCCGACTTTAAAAATATATCACATAATTATATTTCAGTTACTTGTTTTAAATTAAAATAAAAATCATTTTCAAAACATAGCAAGTTTGGGCTCTTCCAGATATGATACGGTTGAATCATTATTTGTAAAATATGCCTAAAATGATATGTAATAGCCTCATATCCAACCCCAAGAAAGCAATTTTGAAAATATTTACATTACTGAACAAACACCGACCATCCAGTTACACCTTCATTACTAATATTGTTCTTTTTCTAACAAATTAAAGTATTGTCTTGAAATCGAGTTTTTTTTGTACCAGTGAATACAAATTTTATAGGGTAAATGACATAATTTAATAACCAATGAGAAACTTAACGGGAAAAGGCGGTCTTTCTCCGGTAAGTGACTACACGAAGGTTAAATGTTATTGAACTTATTGAAGTAGGTACATCATACGAGTATACCTACACTGTATGTAAATTGTTTTGTTCATTTGTAAGTGTGCGGATGTTTGCAAGTGCTAGTGACTTTAGAAGTTCTGTTATTCTCTAGATGTAGACCTCTTTATATTCCTGTAATATTATTTAAGAAGCAGTTTATACCGCGTTTATTACGACCATAGTCATCGCTGGCGGCTGACGATGCATGCGGTACGAGTAATCGCGACGAGATGTAGTGTTTAGCAAAAGGACACACCATATTTGACATTATTTTAACGTTGACGATACGATAACATGTCAAGAACAATATTATTTTACCACAAATAATAGAAGCCCTAACCTTTTGTTGTATTGTGTTATTTAAATCTGACAAATATTGACAAAGCATACTTTTACTAAATTAAATAATTGGTTTGCGGTGCGTGTTAATTAAGGGGAGTTTGTCTATGTTCATCCTTGATTTTAATACTCAAGGCGGCTCTGTCCCCAGGGCCCTTGGCTGTGGGTGTGCCGGGGGAGCTGCGGGGCATGTGGGCTGCCCACCAGCGCTGGGGAAAGCTGCCCTGGAGCAGCCTGGTGGAGCCCACCCTGCAGTTCTGCGAGACTGGAGCGGAGCTGTCCAAAGCCAAGTACGATAGCTTCTCCAGCGCTTCGTACATCAAGAGTGATCCACTATTGAGGTAAGTTTCTTTGCTGGTTCCTTGGTTTGGCCTTTTACGCAACAACGGTACCACGTATCAACATGTTTTTTTGCACATAACCTATTAACTGATAGGATTATTAGGTATATGTGATCCCAGTAAATAAAGTAGTTCTCGCGGTAAAATCAACAAACGAAACTACGTCTAAAAAACCTATAAAACCTTATGGAAAGGTGGATTATGTACGTGTTCCCCAGTCCTTCAGAGTTATTTTGGATATAGAACATGAACGATATCACTTCATAGTGCGATGGCTCTTAGAAGGTGCTTTGGGCTTGTACTTGCCTCTCACTAGCTCCCATACGCTCTTATTAAGAGCGAGTGAGGGAGAATTACAAACCCGAAGCACCTTAGTCTTCAGAGATTGTACCTTTGATTTTTTTCCAGCACTAACATCTCATCAGTCTCACTCTGAAAGATCTAAAAACCCCGCTTCAAAATGTAATATTACTTGTTTTAGAGCACAGTACGTGGATCCGTCGACCAACGAGTTCTATAAGCCGGGGACGGTGGTGAAGCCGTCGGAGCCGTTCTGCAACACGCTGCGAGTCATCGCCGACCGGGGGGGCGACGAGCTCTACAACGGCAGCCTGGCCAACGACTTCCTCGACGACCTCAAGAGAGTCGGCAGCATCATCACTGCTGATGACCTCAGGAACTACCAGTAAGTAATCAGGCAGCAATAAATTGCTGGAAGAAGTTTTGGTGTAGGCCACTTTTCTTTTGTTATCAGTCTTTCTTATGTGCTCTGGTGTGGGAATAAGACAACCAGAGAAATAGCTATCAAAGAGTTCGCATCACATAATGCAGTCTTAAGATAGCAGTTTTGAGGTTGAAATTTTTTTCGGGGCGGTAATGTTGGTCTGTGTGCTCGTTTGCCTTCTTCGTGACCCGTGACATTGAAAATGTTGATATTGTTTTAACGAATATACAGTCGAACTGTAACTGTACATTTTAACTGAGTGATCTGAATTAAGTATGTCATTCAATAGCTGTGACCAAGTACTAAATTGTTAAGCTACTTATCTGTTCGACTGTACATACATATATAGCTTTGATAAATATTCAACTGTATCATATTTTTGTTTTGAGGCAAGTATCGATATTGTTGAATCGTATCAATGCGTGCCTACACGGTCATAATATTTATTTCCATTTTACTTACATTTTTTTTACCTATTAATAGCATATCACGGATAAGACTTGTTTTTTTTTAACTTTACATAATAGGTTTATTCTTTTTACGCGGCAATTGTCTTTATAAAGTCTCGAAAAATATTTAAACGATGGTATCACTTTTATTACTAACATTACGTTGATAAAGTTCACTTACAGTAGATACATAAAAAATAAATTAATAATTTATTTAGCTTGGTGCCAGAAAACAACAATTTGCACATATTGGTAAAAGATCCTGGTTTTTTTGAACTGTAGGTATCCTCACTGTCTTAGCCCAGTTGTTTAATGACCCTGCCGACGAAGCTAGCGGTCTTAGGTTGGGTTCCCGATTCATTTTAGTAAGTATGTATTTATTTATCTAAAAAAGGTTGACTCGGGTCGAGATCCTAACTTAATTTTCACAACTCAGTACATGATTTAGTGGTTTGAGAAACAATTAAAGTTTACAATTATGCTAAAATATTATTATGTTTCCCTAATTAATACTAAAATTATGGTTACCTAACATTTTCATATTACCTAAAACCTATTTCAAAATCATCCAATCTGACAAGTTAGAAATGTAGTATGTAGGGTGGCCATGATCCTGATTAAAAACATTTTATTTAATGTTTGTTTTAATAAAAAAAACAAATATATATTGTCTAAACGTCTTTAAATCTATTACGTTATGTTCCTAATGGTGTAGTGAGTTTTAGTTTACTTTATTGCTACACGACTAGGGAATGTAAACGGGCTAACCAGTTAACCGAACAACCGATTAACCGAAAGTTTTTGATCTCGGTTAAAAACCAGTTTTTTATAACTTTCGCCGGTTATTAACCGAGTTGGAAATGTCCTTAAAAGACTGTAAATTGCCTTAAATAGATACCCCAGAATATTCTTCAGACTATAAAATGACGAATATAGCGTGGAAACGTATTTTTATTTTGTAAAAAACAAGAATACGTACTCGAATTTTTCGTGTAGCGAATAGCAAGAAGTTTTATTAATTTTTTTTTTTCATTAACGTGCTGAACGATACAAAACAATTTATACAATACACGAGCCACATGAAAAATTTACATTGCTGAAGCTAATTTATATAGTACTTAATACTTATTCCCTATACTAATTGAACAGCTTTAAACATTAACCATCCCCATTCCGTTTTAGTAT
Source organism: Acleris laterana (assembly GCA_963966035.1). Classification (NCBI taxonomy): domain Eukaryota; kingdom Metazoa; phylum Arthropoda; class Insecta; order Lepidoptera; family Tortricidae; genus Acleris; species Acleris laterana. The sequence continues at coordinate 12,984,977 of OZ014443.1, read as the reverse complement.
GCCGCGTTAAAAGAGCAGAAAGGGTTTGTGGCTGGGCTGGGTAAACCCCATTGTTTTAGTTTGCTACCTGCCCTTGCCGCTAACACTATAGTAGCCCTCAACCAAAGTGACGACCGGGGCCATAAAACCCTTGAGCTCGCGTTATTAGACTTATTAGTTATCCATTGTGTTCACACCCGGACTTTTATGGCCTCAGTCGTCTCTTCGTTTGAGGGCTATTTGGGATTGGCCTTTCTAGCACCTTACTATATTTCATAAGGAAGAATATTATGTATGTTAATCCATGTTATCGACATATCTGTGTATATACCCTACTCAAACCCACTCTATTGTTTACTAGAACTCCGTATACCTATGCTTTTAATAGAACTATATTATTTATTATTATTACTAGCTACATTTATTTTTATCTATTCGTCACGATTGTTCTGACAAATATTTTCTTTCGTTTATTGTTCCGCCAGAGTTCGTTATAATATAAGGTAACATGAGTCACAAATTTCATCATGCTTTCATGATTGTACAGGTGCTCTTTTATTCCATATTTTAATAACAATAAGTTCCATATGAATGTTCAACAGCAATTTAGTAAATAAGTACCAAGTCATGACTCAGTCAGTTCTAGAAAGCGTTGGAAATCGTTATCGCGTAGTTTTAAAATTTAATCAACCTCGATTGGAATTGGATAGGTACATTCAGTCAACGTGAATCATAGGCCACTATGGAACTATGTCAGAGTGGCGTGATGATTAAAATCGTAAGAGACTTCTTGAGAGTCGAATTATAATATCACTTTGACATAGTTCTGGTCTAAGAGTTAAAGTGGTTGTGTACTTCTTGTGATTTGAATTTATCACAAATTTTGTCATAATTCGTAAAAACAGATTTTTCACCTCAGCAGCTCAAACAAGCAGGTTTTGCTGCTTAAAAACAGTGAGCAAAATTCAATTTTGCTGCGAGCGAGAGGCAAAGTAGCTTTTTAATTATTTTTTTTAAATGCCGTGAGCAGTGCTGGGGCTACTCACAACATTCGAAAAAATTGAACTTCACTTTGTTCTGTCACTTTCACTTCGATAGGAAAAAAGCGAGAGATAGAAACAACTTGATTCGAAGTTCGATTTTAAAATTCCACACATAGTAGGCCCAAAAAGAAACGCACGTTCGGATGCACACATAACCGTAAAATTGCAAATAAAACTATCTGTTAAACTTTGAAATGTGTTTATTATAACTATTTTATACAGTAGGTACAATCATTTTTTTTATTTAATGTTTTGAAGACAAAATTAATGAAAAATAAGAAGTTATGTATCTACATAATTTTGTTATCGTTTTAACAATCTTTAATTTCGTGACATAAACCGCGGGGGTAGTTTCAGAACGCATTTCAAAAATAGCGGGATTATTGTACTTAAAAAAAAAAAGTAATGTAATGTAAATGACGATGTAATTTTTGTTAATTTGTCCGCCATAGCCAATAGCCATGGACAAGGCCTAGTTAGGTTTTTTTTAAAGCCACAGACTACATAAAGCTGTATAAAGTTGTGTTTGCACTACGGCATTATCAAGTTGAGTGACAGGTTTTATCTGTTTCATGTTTATTTTTTCCACTTTTTATTTTATTAGTATTTTGCAAAAATGCTTGTGATTGATGCATATGCGATCGTGTCGTTATTTAGTCGTGTATTCACCAACTGGTCACAACGGAAGACCTGCGTTGGCCCTACCAGCTTCACGCTGTGTTGTTCTCGCTGCTGAGGTGAAAAGTTGTATGTCTCACACGAGACCAAAGTTTTTTACGTCTCGTATCTTTGAATCCCTCGCTACGCTCAGGATTCTAACCTAGAATCACTCGCTACGCTCGTGATTCAATAATAGAATCCTTCGCTTACTCGGGATTCAAAATCATCACTCGCAGCAAAAACCAACTTTGCTCTCTTGTTGAACAAATAACTATTGATGAATGTTTCCGCTATAATTACATTACAAATAGATTTTTTATTATAATGAGTAATAGTGTTAAAAATTCAGAGATTACGGGCTGGTTTTACCCGACTGCACGACGGGGGTTTACGTTATGTTAAGACTGCGCCGAGCATACGCCGGATGTATAGTACAAATTCTTTTTCGAGAGCGAATCCACTTAGCTTTGTACCTGACAGACAATACCCATTATCTGCATTGTTCAGTGTGGCCAAAACTGCCACTTGAAAATGAAAAGCATCATAAGTGCAAACAACTTTTACACTAAAGTATTCTTTAGGTCAAATGCAATAAGGTTTATTGTCAAGCAAAGACGCAAAGATGTCGGTCACTTTGTATTTAAATGAACAGTGAAGTTCGCATCTATGCTTAGAACGACGGCCACACAAATACAAAGTGACCGACATCTTTGCGTCTTTGTTTAACAATAAACCTTATTGCATTTGACTTAAAGAATACTTTAGTGTAAAAGTTGTTTGCACTTGTTATGATGCTTTTCATTTTCAAGTGGCAGTTTTGGCCACACTGAACAATGCAGATAATGGGTATTGTCTGTCAGGTACAAAGCTAAGTAGATTGGCTGTCGAAAAAGAATTTGTACTATACAGTGGCGCCCTCATTACTATTATTGTGTTTTCTAATAAACTAGAGTATTTTCTTGAAATTGGTCGGTACGTTTTTGTACTACAAATGAAAACACAACTTATAGGGTATACCACATAGTTTAATAACAATTCACCTTCGAGTTACCGACTTAACGGAAAAAAGTGGCCACCTTTTCCCGTTAAGCTGACTACTCAAAGGGTAATTCTTAGTAAAGTTTGTTACGTATCCCATAAATTGTGTTTTTACTTGCGCTACAAAAACGTATCGTCTGATTGCAAAGAAATTCTTTAGTTAATTAGAAAACACAATAAAAGTAATGAGGGCGCCACTGGACGCTCGACGTTTGCTCGGTGCAGTCTTAACCTTATATCTACTGAGGATTCATGTTTCATGACTCAGTACTTCGGTGACCATCAACATCAACTATGTTAATCGCATTATTATTAGAAGTGTTTACTTGTTAAAAAACAAAAGCATATCTAAGATGGATCTAAAAATACTTATATTTAATGTAAAAAGAAAATATTTCACACAAATTGGCCAGTCTCAAATTGAGTTCTAGGCTTGTACTATGGGTAGACAACGATAGAAACTTACAGACGATTGTCAAAGACGAGCTATTCGTGCCTGCGTCGCCCTGGTGTTTTTTTTTAACAAACCTAGTCCTGACTTTTACAAACTCAACAAAAATAACAAATCGGTCACCCGTTTTCGAGTTGGTGCGAGACTAGCGCACGGCAATTGATTTTTATATACATATATTTTTTATTTTTAGATAGATCATCTGTTATTATTTTTGTTTTGCTTCATCACTTATCAATAAATAAGTGTTTACTCCAATTTGTTATCGAACGATAAGGAAATACCTACGTGACATAACGCCTCGGTATCAAGTGTTAATATAGTCCATTGTTTGAGGACAGATAAAACGTCTAGGCGATTATTATTTTAAATTATTAATAGCTACAATAACAAAAACGTCTAACGTCTAAGTTATAATCGAAATTATAAAAAAAATATCAACTTACCTACTTCAATTTGTTACATTATTTCCGTAAAACGGGGTGAGTAGGGATTAAGGGTTTAGTAGGGACTCAACCTATAATAAGTCATAACTTGTTACAAATAAGAACAAGTATTAAATGGACAATAACGTTACCTACGTCTATTGGAAATAATTTCAGTCTTATAATTAGTAAAATACCCTTGATTCATTTTAGGTTGTGTCCCTTATTACCCGTTAAACGTTAACAGATAAACATTATAAAAATACTAGGAAAACATCAATCTTTTATTTATGTTTGCTATTTTAAGATTTTTAAATTCATAAAATCCAACAATAAGGTCACTGTTTGATTGTGACGTCACAAGATAGTAATCCCTATAAATTCCATAGTAACGGAGCGTTTTTGATGTTTCATAAAAAGAAGCTGATTTGACTTTTGTCAAATACCGTATTGATGTAGGTACTATATGTTACTTATATCACGCAAATTTGGCCTGCAAATTTGGTTGTTGTTTCATAAACAAAAATCTATGAACACAAATCGTAAAGAATATACCGACTGATAGTTCAACTCTTTCATTTTGTGCGAGGACAAATCCACCAATAGGAATACTTAATTTTCCTAGCCTACGCTCAGCTACTTGTACTATTACTTATTCTGTGGCTCAGCGCAGCTCTGCCATTGGTGGATTTTTTCCTCACACACTGCTCCGCTACCTCGCGCAGCTCTGGTGCATATTCACCCTGATACTGATACAAGAAAATGTAATGGTGAATTCTGTGTCGAAAAAAGGTTTTAACGTACCTAATAAAATATTGCAACAACTGAATGTTTCAATTAATAGTTTGTTCTTAATACTCATGAATATTGTTACACTAGATTTTGATGTGGAATATAAGTATAGGGTATAGAGAGATCATTAAAATTTGTAAACAGCTGATAAAACGAATCATTACAAACACAAATACTTAAACTAATTGCCAATGCACGCTCGCACATCTTACTTTGTAACTTATTATGTGGGTTATCAAATAGCAAGTTAATAATTTGTTGCGTATATCTTCAATCTTCAAAACATAAACATAGAATTAACAACTCTTAGTCGATAACGGTCTCAGTCAACATATTCATCCCTAGTGTCATCACTAGCGCCGATTTAGCTAGATAAAATAAATATAATATTAAATAAAAATCGAAGGACAATGTTACACTAATTGACCTAGTCCCAAACTAAGCTCTAAGCAACCATAAACAAAGTCATTACCTACTCGTACGTATTTAAACACAGATAGCGATACACAAATTGTTACTTACAGTTTGTTGAAGGTGACCTATACCTTCACGGAAAGTGCGATACCGCGTACATAGCTTTACTTTGAATAAGTACCTAGTTATTATTTAGTAGTAGCACGATTCGCGAAAGGAAACCACCGCCACCCACGCAACCCAGAATCTTCTTTCCCCAGGGGAAATCTATTATGGATACCTACCAAACGGCTGAGTTTCTTGTGGCGTTTCTTCTCAGCATTGGTTTCCTCTTGGGGAGCGCTGCTAGATTCTTGACGTGTAAAATTTCCCGTGCGGCCTACTTACTGAATATTTTTTTTATCTTTAACAGACACGAAGTCGGGGAACCCCTTACCTTAGTGCAAGCGTCGGAATCCCTTAAACCATCAGCCGCACCCCTAGAACCTAACCTAATCTAGTCACGCAGCAGCATTTTTTTTTATAGCCGTTAGTAAACACGAAAATCCTACCACCGAATTAGGAAAAATAACTCCATACCAACCCACAGACAATAATGAGATGTTGTAACCGCTCGTAATTTAGGAAGTTACTCAATAGAAACACCCATTAATTCACATCCTACCTAGAGTCACGCTCTTCAGTTATCACGTTATGCGTTATATTTATTTATGTACTGTGGAAATATACTACCGATTTACGTATTACACAAATATAGAATTTTAGTAAGTCGCTTCTTTTTTTGACCCGAGGGAAATCCCTATGCATACATGCCCCAATGGGGCCAAGTCAGGAGATCCTATGCTTGACTTGCATGATCGAAAGCCCTTAGGCTGCCCCGCCTTTTGGGGTGCTACAGCTGCTGACGATACTGCTTAAGCGCCAAAACAGCCCATGGGGCTCACATTCGGGCGGAGAACTCGCATAGAACCATTGCCTACCCCGCTGAACTATTCGGCCCCTCGCGTATTCTTGAAACAGTGTTAACAGCTAGAAATTCCAACTTAAAAGAGCAGTGAAAAATCAAATGTCGACCCAAACAAGAGCCACTGGGCAGTGTACCCAAAAGGCCGGCTGCGATTCCTAAATGGAATGGATGGAAATCCTAAATACGTTCCCTAAAGAATATAACCTGAAATGTGCATGAAAGGATTCTCCCGATATTCCGTGTAGGTACATTTCCGTAAATACAACGCAAATACCATGTACCTATCTCTTTCACGTCAACCGTGCCCCTCGCGTGACCTGGGAGATAGCAATTTGCGTCAATACAATATATGAGTCTTTATTGTCAGCCTACCTAGGGAGATCGAACCAGTAATGAAACCACTTGATTCTTATTTTACGGAATATAAGGGTTATTCATTTGTTTTGCAATAATCAATTTAGGACCGTATGAAATTTGAATTAAGAGTGAAGTGTCCATTACAGGTGCCTGTCAGCTAAAAGTGTCCGTCATTGGTGCCGTCACCCTACCAGTACATCTACCCAAGTATTGTAGGTTAGGTAGCAGGTAGGTAGGTATACCTACCTACCTATCTGCTACCTAACATACAATACTTGTAGGTATACCTACCTACCAATTGCTAAATAAAAAAATATTACTTCTGTTGTGTCGATATAAAGTATAAACCACTTTATTACTAGATGCACACTGACACATAAAAAATTAACTCTCAAATCTTCCAGGCCGAAAGTTACCGAAACCATCAACGTGCCACTAGCCGGTGGTGACATATTGCACGCGCCCCCGCTGCCCAGCAGTGGGGTGATCCTGGCCTTTATCCTCAACATCCTCTCCGGGTACAACTTCGGGCCCCACAGCATCAGCACCGTTGAAGAACAAATCCTCACATATCACAGGATTATTGAGGCTTTCAAATTCGCTTATGCGACCAGAACCAAGTTAGGCGACCCTGACTATTTAAGTTTGGGTGATGTAAGTAACAAATTATCTCTTCTTAATATCTCTCTGAAAGTTATGTTTATTAAATAAGAATTCAAATGCTATGTTATGTTACAGTTAGCATTCAACGTGACGCAACCAGACTACGGCGACTCGGTCCGTAGGAGGATCAACGATACGAAGACAAGCAATGACTCTGCAGCATACGGCGCCGACACGTATACCCCGCCTGACGCCGGCACCGCGCACATCTCTGTCATCGCTGACAATGGAGATGCCGTCTCCGTCACGAGCTCCATCAATTACTAGTAAGTGTATACATACATATATCTAAAACCTCCGCATTCACATGTTTCTTAAATCGTTGTTTTTATTACTCATATTAAGTTACGTCTGATTTAGATATCCTTGTCTTATTACGTGACTTAGAATGGCTTTTCTGATGCTAAAACTATAACTGGTACGATTTCTTCATCACCCAGCTCGTTACAAAAATTAGGATTAAGTGCCCATGGAACGGCTGCATCTAACCTGCCATAAGTAGGTTAATATGGTCCCTTGTAAGCATCTCTAACCGCAATCTTTTATAGCCGCTTCTTTCAACTGACTTGGTTGTCAAGTTGTCTGCTGAACAACAATCTTGACCCGCGTCGTAAGTAATATTGTGTCACCGCGCTTCAGGCTCGGTCAACGCTAGCCTGTAGGTATCGGTCTGGTTGTAGATGTTCCACTATAACTTACCTACCACTAATGCAAATAATATGAAGGTTTGTATCTTTCCAGCTTTGGTGCTGGTTTCACTACTCTCAAAACCGGCCTAGTAATGAATAACGTGATGGACGACTTCTCTTCTCCCGGCATCGTCAACTACTTCGGCCTGCCGCCCTCGCCGGCGAACTTCATCATGCCGGGGAAGAGACCGCTCTCCTCGATGACGCCCAGCATCATCTCCGATGTTAGCGGGAACGCCAAGCTTGTTATTGGCGCTTCTGGAGGCACGAAGATAACAACTGCTATCGCTCTAGTAAGTGGAATAACCAAGCAATATACTTGTACAAGGAATAATTATAGATTATGAATTGATATTTTGTTCATTTAGTTTAATCTGAGCGATGCTATGATAATCATAATACCTAGGTATGGTGTTGATAATTTTACATACGCCGTCGATCATTACCGTTAGATTTTAATCTGTGAAGTGAATTTGGATTCCATCCAATTCTAAATAAAGCGAAAATAATTATTTCTTGAATTGGCCTCAAACTCAGAATACTCTCGAGATTCTCTAGCAAGCGGCTAACTTTGTTTCTCTGGAGTGCAGTGTTTTGTTAATGTAACATTATTATTGTTCAGGTGGCTATTCGCAAGCTGTGGTTCCAGCAAACCATTAAAGAAGCAGTGGACGAGCCACGCATCCATCACCAGATCCATCCAATGGAGATACAATATGAATTTGGAATCATTGAGGTAATATGTTTGTGCTGCAATTATTACGTTATGGATAGCGTATTGTTTCTAAACGCTTTCCTGCAATTGGCTAGGATTCATCCTACAGAATGTTCAAAAATGTCGTTTTCTTCAGGACATAGTGAAGGGTCTGAAAGCGAAAGGCCACGGCATGGACCGGTACCGGGGGCTCGGCTCCGTGGTCTGCGCGCTCTTCAGGAATGGAACCGCCATCTACGCCAACGCTGACTTCCGAAAAGGAGGCGACGTCTCGGGCCATTAGGGAAACATCGTGGCACTCAATTGATGTTGTTCTTTCAATGTTTGCATTGAATGTATCTCTTTCATTCAGTACCTATGTCCAATATGAGAAGTGTAAAAACAATGTTTAGCAAATACGGTTAAGTGAAGTGCGACCAGCATACATCGATGACGCTAGTACGCGTGAGCCGCAGGCAAGCAGACTCAATATAGGCTAGTTTGACCGAGCGAACTTGTTTTTGCTGCTAAGAGAGTTAAGTATTTCTCAAAAAAACAGTTTAAAAAGGGTTGAAATGTGCGTCACGAAATAAGCACCTAAATTATTAGGATTCAACACATTCGACATCCAAAACACTAGTCATCTACATATCTCAAGGCACCTAGGTCAACAGTCAACAGATCATATTTAGTCAACAGTATAAATAAGTGATCATTTCTGTACCTTGTCGCTTTGAATCGTTTCACAATATTGTATAACGTTTCAAACGCGACGTTAAAGTGACAAGGTCCATAAATTATCACTTATTTATGCTGTTGACTGTACTGTAGTAACTGTAAAATGATAACTTATAAGCATGCACCAAAATGAACACGTTTAGCCTTTTGTTGGATGTTCTGAGCACTACCCTACCAGCACAGGTGGGATCAAAACAATTATATTGTGAAAGGAATAAGGTTGAAATGTAATGCCGGCTCCACACGCTTGCGGTGTTTGCCAAACACTGCAGGACGCAACTAAGTATATGTTAGAGTGAGCACAATGTATTTCCATCTTACTCCAACGTATGGTTGCGTCCTGCAGTGTTTGGCAAACACCGCAAGCGTGTGGAGCCGGCATAAAATGTTGGCAGCCAACGTGTTGGTTTATGCCAATAATGCGTAGCGTGCGAACACGAGGGTAATTTTCCCTAATACTCGTAAGTTAGACGTCAATTTAATGATATAATGATACTGAAATACCCCTCATGAGTCTTTTTTTTGAGAAATATTTAATACCTTTACCTGATACTTTGCAACAGTGCCTTACCACATGTTTTTGAGGAGCCAACACTTACACAGCAATCAAGCATTGGAACGTTTTTGTAAACAATCTGTAAGAGCATTATTTAGTTTTGGTTTTGACACATTTGTGCATTTATTAGTGTAAATAAGTTCATTGATGTTACTAAGAATCTATATGATACAGCAGACTGTAGTTAGGACGTGAATCTTTTAACAGGACCAAGTCAAACCCGAGGCGTGGAGCCCGAATAATGGGACAAGCGCCACTATCAAAACGCTAGGGACTTTAGTTGCAGGAAAAAAGTGTCAAGTGAAAATAATTAAATAGTGTTTTTATTTCCCGTTTCTTGTGCGGGATAGTCAAGTGTTTTGAAATTGGTATTTTAAATGTGATGTTATTTGATAAAACCGATTAGTTATTTAGACACTAATTTAAATATAACAATTCTGATCTACTTAAAACAAATCGGTGTGATAGTTATTTTTGTAAATACTTAACACTTGAAATAAGTACATAAACTTTTGAAATCTCCATGACTTTTTGAAATTATCATAACGTAGATAGGTATGCTTATTGTAAAATCGGCATTGAACTTTCTGATAATACTATGTCACTTAGCGAAAGGAAGAGTGAGAGCCTAGTTGGAACACACAAAATTATTGTCTATTATATCTACTGTATTTTAATCCACGAAGATGCGCCCCACCATTTAAGTTATGTTACATTTAGGTACGCAACACACTGTCTTAGCCCAACTTGCTTCTATGTCGTTGCTTCTGTGTCCATGTCTCGTTGGTCCCTTATAGAGAAAACATGCGCTCTTTCTTGTATTAAAAATAGTATTAAGTACGGTTGTATTAGACCCGTATTAATAAACTAATCGCAACTTTAATGTTCGTCTCGAGATGTGTCAAAAATGACAGTGTTCTATGGTTTGACGTTTACTTTGACGTATTTTGTGACGGGCATCTCAGCTGAGACGAGTGTGTTAATATGGGCCTTTAACCTCCTATGTGATAAGAGAGGCCTTTTGAGATCTTAACACTTTCTCTGCCGCCAACCAGTATTTTACTGCTGCCACTGTGTGCACTTTGAACAGGGCCTCTATTATACTGTGTCGCCGGCACTAAACGTGTTATTTGTACCTCATTAAGCCGAAATAACATGCGAGAATGATGCATGAACATTAAGATATTTGTATGCCTTTGGGCGGGAGCGGGGGGCGGTGCATAATAATCAAAGGGTGATGGAGGATTTTGTAGGGACCCCGTCCCCACCCTTCAACAGTCACGGGATGCATGTCATTGTGTTCATTACGACCCAAAAAAAGATTTTTTTTTAATTAAAAAGACAAGAAAACCTTTCAAGAGGAAGCTAAGCAAGAATGTGTTTATTTTTAACCCTTAATTTGTCAATATTTACCACAGCGAACATCACATAATGTTCCCTTTTTTTTGATTTTCTCGTTGCAATTTTTTTAATGCTGATTTAAATTCAAAAAGGGTTGTATCCACTTTTTAATTTTTGTCAAATTAAGGGTTAAACACTTTCCGTACGATACAATATAATCTTCCAAGAAAACCCCTACACAGGGCAATCGTCGTCATAGTAAAAATACTTAAATCATGTTGCAAAGATTTAATGACCGAGAAGTTTCATTTCTGTTGGTACGCTGGGACATTTTTGCATATCGTCGTTTAAGATCAGTTTTACCTATGTTCAACAAATAAATAATTTGTATCTGGATTAAAACATTAATATGTATATTCAAAGTTCTAAATTTAACCTTTTGAACGCCACAGACGGCTGTGGCCGACATCTGAAAGTCGTGCCACTAACGCCACGACGGCAATAGCCGACACAAGTCCAAGATTAAAAGAGACTTTGTTTCGTATGAATTAAGTTGTAATTTGCATAGCATAGCAAAGGTTAAGACTGCGCAGCGTACGCCGGATGTACAGTGGCGCCCTCATTACTATGATTGTGTTTTCTAATAAACTAAAGTATTTTCTGGAAATTGGTCGGTAAGTTTTTGTACTACAAACGAAAACACACCTTATAGGGTATATCACAAATTTGAATCACAATTCATCTTTGAGTTATCAACTTAACGGAAAAAAGTGGCCACCTTTTCCCGTTAAGCTGACTACTCAAAGGGTAATTGTTATTAAAGTTTGTTACGTAGGTATCCCATAAATTGTGTTTTTACTTGCGCTACAAAAACGTATCGTCTGATTGCAAGTAAATTCTTTAGTAATTAGAAAACACAATAATAGTAACGAGGGCGCCACTGGACGCTCGACGTTTGCTCGGTGCAGTCTTAAACCATGGTGTGCCAGCTAAGGCTACGTTTGCTCCAGAGCAGTGCATGGCAACTAAGCGGTGTGCGAGGACAGAACACCAATAGGATTACCTTATTTTCCTAACCTCTGTAGAAACTAGCGTGTAAATATATGACAGCCGCAAGTGTTACTTAATCAATAATACTTGATTAGATTATAATAATATATTTACAAAAAAGTTATTATGGGAGCTCGAATCTTGTGTGTACGCAGAAATACAATTTTACGTCAAATTTTGAAAACTACTTCCAAGTACCCTTTTAAGTTTGTACCCGATAAGACCTCATTGTATGTAAGAACCAATTCCTAACGAACTTATCAAAATGAGCACGATGTTTAAGTCATATTTTACCTATTAGGTACCACATTCTGCTTCCGAGTATAATTATGTCTGTGCTATACAAGTATTACATTGTTGAAGAAAGTATTTTTGTAATTAATAATTTTTAAACTTCTGTCATAATTTAGTCGTTATTCAAAGATGCCATTTGTTTATATTAAACAGGTGTATATCACAGTGCAATTATTTTTCGGAATTATTATAAGCTTGTACGAGAATAAAATAATAATAGAATATGAAAGAGAATTGTGAATCTTATCAAATTGCTGATTATTACTATTTATTTTAATAATTTAAAATTATACATTATTACCTACCATCTGTATTAATATTAGTGTCTATTTATAAAGGAAACCCCGAAAAGGGTTTCTGTAGCACTAATTCATATATCTAATTTAAATTAATGTTTTATTAAATGAACAGCATTCAATGCCTTAATCATTCGTTAATAAAATACAATTATATGTTACACAGACTTTTATTTTACTTGATTACTGTTATCTGTAGATAATATAGCGCTTAGCATTTTCTAATTACAAAAAACAACAAAAATAACATTAAAATTACAGGCATTGTAGTTGCATTGCACTAATTAACGTTATCGCTAATATAAATAGTTATAAATCATTAATAAGTTATTATTATATAATTTAAATGCAATTTCCTGTTTGAATTAAATTCATACCCTACCTTAACAGAAAATTATTTGACTACAGCGACATCTACCGTACAGTAGCCGCATTACTAAGGTTTAGCGCCATCTAGCGGCGAGTAGTATTACTTCTACAATTGTATAATCGGTACCCGGCAACCTTTTCTTCACAGTGATCACTTAAACACAATTATAAAATCTGTAAAATTAAGCATTGAAGTCCTAAGGGTTGCGCATAGCCATAGGCGTCATAACACACTTATCATCCATTATCAAGAAAAACATTTAGATACGACTAGTATTCCTTATATTTAGTTTCCTAACAAGAGTCCCGGCCGTGAGATGTAATATGACGTCACACCACAACTTAGTACAGTCGAGTTCATAAATATGCAACAAGATAGCGGGGTTCAGTGATTACGTACAGCTGTTCGCAAAATCAAAACTTCTACATCTTTTAAATAACTTTGCAGCGAATATTTCATACCTATCTACTGATACTTATTGTGTAAAACGCGGTGACGTTGCATAAACAAAAGAGTGGGTCATAGTAATTACATGGCGTTCATTTTGACGAACCGTAATTTACGAGCTCTGGTGTGGTCGCTCCCTAAGATTCCGTCAGCGCCGTTAAACACGCAACTCTACTTGACAACGCTAAGCAGTTCAGTGCAACAGGATTTTGCAAGTCTCTCGGGATGCAAGTATGCGTAACCAAGCTGTAAATTCTAACGTTAACTAACGCTAACGTTTCTGTTTCCTATAGATTTGAAATGTATTTAGTTGACACAAGCGGTCCACGCGATTTGTCATCAACTTACGTCAATCTTATACATCTTGTCGATTTTCAAAAATCGCTAACTTAGCGTTGCGTTGTGCATCTTGACTAGGCCCAAAATCGGTAACCCATCATTACATCGAATTTCATTTCATCAAACGCTGTTTTCTGGTGAAACCATGATATTTTTAGGATATCTTGAACATTAATTACGTTGGTTAGGATAGGTTAGACTACCCAAATAATTAACTCTAACGGGGAGACATGCCTTTCGATGAATTGAAAATTCTGCGTAATGATACGTCACGAGATTTAATTTGGTACCCACCTTAGGTCCAAAGCCAATCTGACATTCTACAACAATAATATTGAGTTTCCTAAAAGTTACAAATGACTTGACATCTCTAATGACTAATGAATGACTAATGACATTGACGACTTCAAGCATATGGGTCCCAAATTAACGCTCGTGACCGGTACCTACCTACCCCCAAAACACATGAGAGCGAATTAGTTACATGTTGCAAACCCGAAGGTCTTTTTTCAAAGCTACCGCACTGTACCTACTTCCCAGCACCCGCGAAGTTCCCGTACCGCTATAACTCCAGCACGTCCCTCATGGCCTCCACGGGCGTCACGAGCTTGGTGGACCCGATGAACACGGTGGTGTCCACGCCGCTCGTGATCACCGTCCGGTGCATGCGCTTGCACTCCTCGCCCGTGATGCCGCCGACGACGAATATCATCACCGTCGGTTTGTCCAGGGGATGCTTTGTTTTCCGGGCTTTCTTGCTTGTGAGTATACTGGAAGAAAAATGGTTGTCAGCTCTGTATAGGTCGAATTAAGATCTGCCACCAATGGATTAAATAGGCCTTCTGGGGGGTTATTATGACATAGCTATGCAGTTCAGATTACGCTACGAGAAAGGGACAGAGCTACATAACTGCTATGGCTCGGTCCTTTTTACTCGCCGTATAATGAATTGCGTTGCCATGTCGTAATGACCCCCCTGAGCCCTAACTTGGCAGTTTTTTATCCAGTATGTATATTTTAATCTGTTGGATATTTAAGAAAACTGACAAACGAAGGCTCAAAATACGAGTACATTTAGTGGCAATAAATTGGTCTGACTGTTAACAATATAGTGCTAAACTTGGCACCTTTTTAGATATCGTTACTTTTGGTGGCACATGAGAACTTGGCCTTTCTGTTACATTTGTTTTTGGTGGGATGGTAGTATACATTGAAGTCTTTGGCGGTGTACCAACTAGGCTACTCACTTGAGCCCACTCCGTAGCAAGTCCTTGAGACCCTCATGGCGATGGCGCAGGTCCGGCAGCTCGGCGCGCTCCGAGTCGACCAAGTCCTCGACCAGCTGCTGCAGGACGCCTTTGTACTCGTGCCCGGAGCCCGTCTCGCACGGCTTCAGGACTGAGTTATATCTGTTAAGTAATAATAGAATAACACCGGGCCGTAGCCAATATGCAAACGCGAGTTTCATAATAATATCACACGAGTGTTTTAATACCTAGTTATGTGTAAAGTCGCATTCATAACTTTATCTACATGCATAAGTTTTCTACAATATGTGAGCAACCTGTAAACTGACTAGACTAGTCAATATTCGAATCACCTTTAAGATTTACGAAATCGGTTTAGTGATCATGTTAACCAAATCGCATTTATATTGAATGTGCCATTGTATACTATAAGTAAACTTTTTCTTGTTCAAAAATAATTCTTAATGCTATATTAAATAATGTCTGTATTTTCTTCTACTTGAGATAAGATATCCTAAGAATAATTTCTTTACTCAACATAACGCAGCGTTAAAACATTAAAAAACATGTTAAGTGTGTTATAATAATTTTATATCACCCGTAATTTTAACAACATACTCACTTTTGCAGACTCTTCCTCATCAGAGCAACCTCCTTCAATTTGCCCATGATGTTCCTAGATATCTCATCGCACGCCTCGGGACTGCCCAGGTTCCCCTTATCGAAGCCGGGCAAGCTCTTGTGGTCCTCAAAGATGGCCACCCCCAGGGTCGCGGTGAGGCTGTCCTCATGCTGCTTGGAGAAGGACACTTCCGTGCCCGTCAGGGAGTAAACATGGACTATGAGCGCCAGTAAACTCTCTAGGGAGAGGTTACGATCCTTTCGCGTCTTTATTAGGTGGGTTATCTTAAAAGAAAAACATAAGCATGTCAGTGTAAAGCTTTTTTATCCTATATTTTATTTCTCAGCATTTCTCGTCTACAAGCTATGAGTCTCGGGTCTCACTGCCTGCCATAATAATTTTATTCATAATGTTCAGAGATCGGAATAGGCAGGGTTTATTTGTCTAAACTTGACGCATGTTCATTCAATAATGTATTCCCATTTCACTCACGCATGGATGAATATGCGTCAAGTTTAGGCAAATAAGCTCTGCATATTCCGACCTCTGATAATGTTGCCTTTTTGTTAAGAGTTAAGTCGACTTTGGTATACCGCCATTTTCACTATGACCACAATTATCGCAAGTCATAAAGTATTTGCCCTCCCGAGGTCCCTTGTACTAAAAATAGTACATAATACGGCCATTGAAATATAGATATAGTGCAAAGGAAGTAAAGGGGATTTTCTTGAGTTTTTATGACTAATGATCAAATTAGAAAATTGACTTATAATATATCATTCAGAACAGATTCATATTCCATTGACAAATTTCGTTGTACCTCAATGAGGTAGGCAGAGACTATTGAACGCCAGGTGCACCGGTCTAAACATACAACTTTCGCTTTCTCTGCATTCATCAATCTCTTCATGCACTTACGTCGGTTTCGGGTGCTTTTGATATACATAAAACATATATAACTTTATACCTGATGCAGAACGCTAGTGGAATCCCGACTGGCTGCCAAACTCTGCAACACCTGCTTTTCCAGATTCTGCACCAGCTCGAGTTGGATCCGCTTCGGAGACTTGAGTGTGTGCACCACACCCAGTGCTTGTTGTAGAACGCCTATGTGTTTCGCTATCACTTTGTATTTACCTGCAAAAAAATACAAATCACTATAGTCTGATTATTCTAAGATGATGCCTGTGACAGCCTTATTTCGGAAGTCAATTACTTATTATACTCACAAGCGATATGTTTAAAAATCGCCGATTAATTATTTTAATTCCTGAACGGAGTCGCTAGGTTTGTACGGTCGGGCAAGAAAGTGGACTACCAGTTTTGACAAAAGTTTCTGTGAGATCTAATTATCGCGACTTATCACTGTCTAAATATTATCGCAAGGGAAAATCGAACTTGTTGCATCATATGTGTAATTGAACTTCAACCGTAGGGTGGTAGACCACATTTTTGGCTGTACCGATGTAGTATTTATGTAAAGTTAAAGAAATAAGATTGATAAGTGTTTATATGAGCTGTCACAGGAATCATCTTAAAATAATCGGAATTAGGTACATATTCGCCAAAAACATTCCACCTGTTCCATCAAAAGAATTCAGTCTGAGATGACAGAAAAACAAACAAACAAACAGACCAAACCAACCCAATTTTAAATCTGTATCTTTTGAACCGTACTCTATTACGGTTCAAAAGATACAGATTTAAAATAAATTTAAATTGGGTTGGTTTCGTCTGTTTCCTAGCCTGTGAATATAACTAAATCTAAAACTGAACTATTTTTTGTCATCGCAGATTGAATTCTTTTGGTGGAACAGGTGGAATGTTGATTTTTCTTAGAATGTATTAATTTACGGCTGATTTGATGAGAAATAAAAATAATGAAAGAAAGCGAAATAATAAAAGGAGTCCCGGGAGATGGTTTCCCATACAAGATAATTTTTTAAAAACGGTAAAACATAAAAGCTTCAAATTTGGTATAATTATAGTACAAACCCTGAAGAAAAAAGCAAATTGAAATTATAGTTGTTTAAGTACGAGTTGAGCTCTCACTGATTCGATTCGAGATCGAATTTAAATCGGTATTTAAAAATACCTACTATGCGGCGGTACGAAACCATCGGTGCGTGATTCCGACTCACACAGCTCGCGCTTGACGCACTTGGTTTTTAATTTTTAACGACAGGGGAGTAGGTTGAATTACAAATTGCCCTGTATAGCTAAAATATTCTAAAATACTCGTACCTAAACTATCATTCAAATTTTGTACTTCAAACACCCTTTACTGCCATTTTTACAACCTACCCTTAGTCGCGAAAACAATCTTCTCGATGCTTTGCGGCGTGACCTTCACTACATTTTTGGGGCTGGGCGACTTTTGCACGTCGATCTTGGACAGTTTGTTGTAGAGGTCGAACATGACCTCCTTCTGGCTCTTGTTGATCATGTAGTCGAAGGTCTGCACGCAGGAGTCGTCGTTGGCGTGGTACAGGCACCCGGGGGGCAGCTGCACGTCGTCAGGGTTGGTGATGCTGGAATTATCGGGTTTAAGGATTAGGAGCCATCCAAAATTAAAGTTTGACTTATAACAGTCGTAACAAAACTTCCTAATGGTGGATGAGGATACCTAATTAAAAATAATTTTTTTTATTAAGTACATACAGGTCGATTCACAAGAGTTGGCACCAATGGATTGAATGAGTGAATGAAAGTATATTAGTGTGTAAAATAGTAACAGGTTTTCGGTTTCAGTTTCGGTTCGTGCCAACTCTTGTGAATCGATCTGTACTTATCATAAGACAGACTTATCTTTTTTTCTTGTTAATAAAGAACATAAGGTAAAAAAAATATAGATAAAAATATAAATATCTTGTCCAAAAACAAGTACAATCATTCTACGCGTACGAAGTCATGGGTGTCCTTTAGCATATGGCATTGCTAGATTTAAACAGTAACAACTCAACATCCTTGCTAGTTTTGTTTCGAGTTCAAGTTGATTTTAAAAGACAGTATTTTGAGTTACTGTTTTGAGCTAGCACTGCGTATTATAGCCATTTTAGTAAGACACCGTATCTCTGTTGTCTTTAGCTTACTGGACATGACAGCTACGACAAAAAGTTGACCAAACCAAAGGTTACTTACACGGTAGCCTCACACAATGGTGATATATCAACCGCTACGTCAGTGCTATGGCCTGGGAACCTTGGCAACACCGTCATGATTTTGTCTAGCACTGTCTCCATTGAATGGCTGGTAACTCCACAAAGGTCTAATGTGCGGTCTATTATTATCAAGGATGCCGGGGTGCTACAATTCTAAAATAAAATAAATACACATATAAGAAATTAAAGTGTTAATGATGTGAAATTCTTATATCATTTGAATTAGTTATTTTATGACTGCATGAGACCAATATCTTCTACCTTAGGGATAAGTACTTGAAACTGAGCCTGTATAATGGCGAAGTGAACATTCAGATCTACAAGTTTGTGAAACGATCCTGTAAATATGTTTGTAGGACAAACAAATTAATAAAGTTTTTTAAATTTCTTGGTACAACTATAGTAAATACATTACTCTATACAAACCTAAAGCTTTGATAAATACTATAGAGATAAACTTGTGAGGTGGTTCCCTGATTTTAATCATCTTTTATTTATTTAACTGAAAAGGTAATCAGAGCCTGCTTCAAATATCTATAGTTAACCCGATGTTTTTTACAGGCATATATCATACTCACTTTCCTCCTAGCTAAGCATACAGGTGAGTTTTCCAGCACTCCAGCAACCAAGGAGCTAAACATTCCCATGTAGAAAATATCTTCTTTCAAATTCATTGACTCGAAGAGACTGTTCAAACCACTAGCCAGCCTCCGTACCTGAGACCTCTCGTCCTTGGCCAAAGAGTAAAGATCTACAGATCCTGAGCTCGGAGTGAGTTTTCCGTTATATAGTGGATAAATGCTTTGATACGGAGGAGTGAGAAACACAACGTTTGTTGGTGATATCGTGAAGATAGGTATGTAAACTACTTCTACTGCACTTTGCTGGAAACAGAATGATAGATTGTTTAACCAAAATTACCCACACACATTTCGCTAACATAATAATATGATATGTAAAAGCTGTGTACAATTGTAATTAAATGTTTCTGCTAATCTACGTCCAATTATAGTTTAAAAACCATATTATATACATTTTCAGTTTCACAGGCGGAAGGATACCCTGCTTTACAATAATAACAATAAAAATAAAAATTAACACAAACCTTTTTCCCAATCCACTCCAAAAGCATGGCCTCCAACTGTCTCGCAGCCTCCACAGGAGCTTTCCCTGCCGTTACTACATCGCTAACATCCTTACCCTCGTTCATCTCCAGGTAAACTACTTCCAAACTGACTGTCGATATTAGCATGCATTGTGTAAAGTCACTATGCTTAATGATCTCACGAATTGTGTGCAACCGTGTGCTTGTTGTTTGGGTAATGAACACCGCCTTCTTGTGTTCTTTTTTTGCAAACTGTAAATACGACAATAGGTTAACTTTACTTATAAACTGTAAGTTCAATTGTTGTTCATTTCAAATCCACTGTAAGTAAAAAATATTTTTGTAGATAAGTTAAAAATGAAGTAAATAGAATGTTTCATGTATACAGGTAAATTTAAGAGAATTCTAACAGGCATAGTTTTAGGTATTGTTTAGGTAGTGCTTTTGTGTTTTTGTCAGAATACATTATAACATAGTATGAAGTAAGTACAGTCAAGGGCAATAATATGTATACACTTTAGTACCTTGTCACTTTAACCACTGTGACAGTTCATATATGGCAGTTCAAATATGACGACAATTAGACAAGGTACTAAAGTGTGTACATATTTTTGCCCTTGACTGTACACGAAAATACTGAGTATCCAGATTGATACCTGAAAAGAGATTAAAATTACCTCAAAAGGTGAAAGGCTTTTTACAGATACAGCTCCTCCGTACAAAAACTTTAACAGGCCACCATCCCAATGTAAACATTCTGCGCTACAATCGTCAAGGAAAACAGCAGCCCCGATAATTCTGTTGTATACCTCAGACCACCAAACTTTTCCAAAATCTCTTACAGAAATAACGGACATTTTCACGTTGACTCCGTTTACTGTCTCATTCACGGCTATTTACAATAAAAACTTTCTTTTACTCAAATTGAGTAGGTATCTCTTTATTTATTAATTTTGATACATATGCGAAACATTTATTGTATTGACATTTCGTGGACATTTCATTTCACAGTAGGTAAGGTAGATAGATAGATCTTTGTTTAGTGGCATATGTCATTTGTGTTGCCACTATGATTTCGCCAATGTCAGGTTTAAGGAAGGCACACGTTTTAACGAAGAACAATTTTGAAAGGTAAGGTATTAACAAATTTGTCTTGTCAGTTTTGACGTTTTCCTATCAATCCTATCATCTTTTTGCATTAGGTCAGGCTAAGGGTTCATCGAGCATACGGCCTAAATTTACAATTTTCAAATTGTATTTACGTTGCACGTATTCTTTAAAGAAATATTCCCGTTCTCAAGTCCCTTCTCTTTCTTTCAATTTTTTTTTTATATATTAAGTGTATGTTGAAAATAGAGATGCCAACACGAATCTTCGCCGAAACGAAGCGCATAGAGTAGCGTTGAACTGTTAAAAATCGCGTCGCATCGCATGGCATGCGCGTGCAGTTCGCTTACGTACTTATTATACACAACAACATTTATTTATTTCAACTCTATTGCACAAGAGAACGAGCACTTAACATACAAAAGGGGAATTTAATGCCGTAAAGCATTCTCACTAGTTCACATTCATATTCAATTTTTGCATCCATGGTATTTGGAACACCGGAAATCAAGCCCGGGACCGCTAGCTTCGTCATTAGATTTCACCTCGGCTAACTGCATCGTCCGACCAGTCCGACCACTCAGACATCAACTGCTACTCAATGTAGTAGGTGGTAGGTGGTAGTGGCAAGCTTTGGTTGCCTTGGACCTTTTACTCAAACTGGACTGGAAACGTACAGTAGGTATTTTATTTCCCTTTATGGGAGTGACCAAGCAACAACTATATGGGCGGGCAGCGGACAAAGATTTAAATAGACATGATAGAAATATTAGAAATAATCAAATAGTTATTACCAAGAACTTGGGTAGTTGCCACTTGATAATATTACATCACGTTACCCTTTTATGCACAGCTAAAATAAATATATAAGTTACAAAGTATACAAAACCATTGCAATGTTTCTCCTATTTTTCTGTAAACAAATTTATTTATTTACTAAGAACAAAGGATAATACTTAATTATCCTAATATACTTATAGCCATTTCTTATACCTATAAGATACCTAAATGCTACTGTAGGGTAGGGTGGGTACGATTGAAACGGGTCATGATTGAAACAACTCAAATTTCTCGGAAACCGTTACACCTACCAGCGCAGCGCGACACGAAGTTCGTTACTACATCGGCTATTTTCGAATCTTTGGACAGTGGCGCGCGGGGCAGCGAAGGACGCGGTCGTGTGCAGGACGCTTCGGAAAGATTTCACACGCAAAAATAAGCATTTATGTTCTTTTTATTTCCGGTTTATCTTAATTACCTCTTGTATTTTGGTATTTTTTCTTATTTCATTGAATGGTATACCTATTTGAGATTGTATTTATTGATATTGGTAATCGCTAAAGTAGTATTTAAGACTAAAATATTGACCTTGAAATGAAGAATAGGAGTTGGGTACGATTGGAACAATGTGCCTGTGGACGTTTGAAACGTTTCAATCGTCCCGGTGTTTCAACCGTCCCTTTTTAACCGACTTTAACCAGAATGGAGGAGATATGTTTTTTTTATGTACTAATGTTACTTTTAGTAGGTAATGAATTTTTAATTTATATAAACCTGAATAAAAGCTTACAAACTAAGGTGTATAATGTATATAGGTAATGTGTTTAAACCTGAAAAAAAAAAGCTTACAAACTAAGGTGTATGTATATATTTAGGTATGCATTTTTATGTGTATAATCCTGAAAAAAATTGCTTACAAAATAAGGTGTATGTATATATTTAGGTATACATTTTTATGTGTATAATTCTGAAGTTTTTATTAGGTTTTCCAAGACTAAGATATTCTGATTCGTTTCAAGGTTGTCCAGAAACCAAAAATAAACAGTAAATATTAAGGTAGATGATTACGCTTTAATTTTTTCTTCTCTGAACATGAAGAAGTAGGAATTGATACCAAAATGATTGGTTCGATAAATAAGTTATTTGTATTCTTTGACACTGTGATTTTTTTGCTTTTTTACATGAAAAAATATTTCTATTCTTTGATACTTTGGGTTTTATTAGTTTGCTTTTTCACATTTAAGTGTTTACCTACATAAGTATATAAATGTATACGTAGGTATACATACTTTGGTCATGATTGAAACATGGTTATGATTGAAACATGTTTGTTTGTATGAGAAATGATATTCCCTTTTTTAAGCATTATTAATTATTATGCCATTATAGCTAATTAATAGATTATATCTATGTTGATAATGTGATATGTTAATTATTAGTTCAATTTCTACCTGCTATCGATGAATACAAAAATATTTATTAACTACCTCTACCTCTAAAACTTTCTTTCAGTAATAATCATAGAAATAGTTATAGTTACGTTACCATTTTATCATGATCTCATCAAATACTCATGTAGTATAGAAAACCGTTTAAATCTATTAAATATGTCAAATAAGGACAAAGTTATTTGAAGTGTTTCAATTAACCCACATACCGTTTCAATTGTCCCTAGCATGGGGTCAATTGAACCAATTTACCCGGTCCTCTTCTTTCGGCAATAGCGGCGTAGTTATTTGAGATAGAGCTACAAAATATACTTTATTTAAAAGCCAGATTACCATACTTTATATGACCAAACTATTGAATCCGTGACTTTAATAGATTCTTCGCTATACGCTGTTAAAGTGAAAGTGGTTCAATCGTACCCACCCTACCCTACTTACCTCAAGTTACCTAAAGAAGAGCGGTGCATCCCTTAGATCATACTTTACGTGTTTTTGTAAAATAAAGGATTAGAATTTTTTGAATTTTGAATACTTGTGTATCTATTTCTTAGCCTAAATACTAATCAATAACACCAACTAAATAAATGGATTCACTATCTACAATTCAAATGGGTCCAGATAAGATGTTACTGAATAAAATTTGGCACATTGTCTTTATAGTTGATTACCCACCGTACCACTAAACCGTAACACTGACCAAAATTAGTATCATAAATATGAGGTAGGTTTAGGTTTTGTTAGTTCTTCAGCAGGCCTGGAGGGCCAAACTACCCAGAAATAGGAGCTCTGCGATAGCAGAGCTCCGTCGACTCTGTTAAATTCGATTTTAATAGAAATAATTGGTTATAGTAACACCAGTGTTACGGTTTAGTGGTACGGTGGGTAATGCACCGTCTTTATCAGGCTACTTGAACGTTCAAGTTGTGCTGTGCTTCTGACTCATCCTCATAATTTGTATTTTCTGATGCTCTTTGTGGCACAGAGTCCGGAAAAAAGGTTAAAAAATAACACTTAACATTTTCATATTTTTAATTGAATTACTTAAAACCATACAATTTTGGATTCTAATCACATACCCCCGTGCTGATCTAATATAAATGTAAAGAATGTTTAGTGTTCTTCATAGCCATCAGGAAGGGCGTTGACATGGGGGTTGTGGAAGAGGGACTTCTTGCCATCACCCCACGGGAAACGCTGAAAATAAGGAAATAAAGTTATTATGTTAGTGTTACAGAACCAAACATTACTATAATTTCTGCCACAAATAAAGATTGGTTAATTTAGTTCATTGTTAGATGTACACTGCAGTAAATCATAACATGGGTCCACTATTTCTCTTCATTAGGGGTCCCCTAAGATGTAAAATGTTAGATTGACTAATATGGATTATTCTAGGTTGACAGGATTGATGACAACTTCCTTAGGTCGTAACGCCTAATGGGACCAAAATTTTGGTTAGATTTTGCTTTTTTCACTTGAATACAACTACTACCTCTATCCTTTGAACACAACTCAACTGGCATGAAACCCTTCGCTTTTTGATCATGAATGTTATTTTGTTATAATCTATATTTTTAAGCTTTATTGCTTTTTTACTGAGGTAGTTCTCTCGGCCTCTTGAGACCCCCCTACAGAAACTTCACGACCCCCAGGAACCCACAGGTTCAAAAACACTGATATAAAGTGTTGCAAGTAATGTTTTACTAATGTTTGGTTACGATACTGTCTGCATAAAAATCATATTTTTTCCATATTACTGGTATGTCCTTCCTACTAGTTCTGCTAATACTATGTCTATCTAAACTCTTCTTTCAGGAACTACATATTTACAACGAGAAAATGCAGCCTATGATTACATTATACTGAGGCATTATAAATATATACCAGTTTTCAGAATCTGATCAGTCGCTTTAATTACAACCCCATACAAACTAAGTAACAATAAGTTGACATCAATAATAATAGTAAAAATAATAGTGTCACTTGTATACATACAGTGATAGTATCAATTGTAGCCCTCCAATTTGTTTATAATTAGTGAAGAGAAAGTCTGATTTAAAACTGAAGCACTAATCTACCTATGAAATATACAGCCATGCAATGTGACCAATCTAGGAACAATAGATATGTATTTGCTGCTTTAATGCAGAGTTGTGATGCAAATTAATTGAAGGCTAATGCTATTCCTACTGCCTTCTAATATTATAAAATGTGAATGTTAGTGATGTTTGCTTTTCGCCATAATGGAAAGCCAAAGGGAAAAATCCAGTACTTACAAAGATAAATAAAATTATTGTGTTAAAAACGATTTCTACATGGTAGGCAAATGCTAGTGTATAATAATCTCTACTACCTTTGTACGAACACGCAGGTATTCGTAAGGGATGAATGGTGGACGTTCATGGTGAGCCTCTTGATGCGCTAAGTATGCGTTCAGCATGCCAAGACCCACGGCAGGGAAGCCTACGAAGAAGGACATCTTCTTCCACAACTGCCAGCCGCCTGAGAAAAAAATATTAGTTTTAAAACCATCCGAGATAAGACCCTACATATAGGTTATACGAATTACGTGATTACATAATTCCAAAAACAAAATTTAAATCGCTCACCTCCATGACCACCGGCGGTAGCCGAGTGCGAAGACGCACGAGCCTGGTTTCTCAGGTACGAAAGTGCGGCCCTTTGCAGGATCGCAGCCATTTTCACAGAACTAAAATCCTGTTCAACAAAAAATCTTGTTCGAAATTCGCTGCTGTCAAGGTGACAGTAGAATACAGCGTAGCGTTTAGTTTTTCCTCAAATCGATAATGGTGAGATAGGTGGATTCATATGGGATTCAAATGTATGTTTGTAAGAGAAAAATATACCGAGGTGAGCGATTTAAGTTTTGTTTATATATGTGTATTTCTACTGATTATAATTCAAACCAGATTACTGTAACGCGGCGTGACGTATTTGGGTCCGACAGAATATTATGCCGCGCCGCATCGCGCTAAATAACTACATGATCCGAAACAGGAAAATAAAAGGTGGACACAAAACAGGCTTGTAAACAAAAAGGTAAGGAAAACATTGAATGATGATGAAGGCATCGGAAAATAAGCACATTATTAGGCGTGGCTTCGAACCGTTCTGTCCGTTTCCCAAAACACCCGTTCCATCACTACCGTTTTCTCAATCCGTTTCCCAATATAAGAGTTTCCCAAAATGTTATTTTCCTAAAAGATACGTTTAGCTTGATTTACCTTTCTCAAAAAGAACTAATCTCGAAATTAGGTACCGTTCCCGTCACTACCGTTTCCTAAATAATCCGTTTCCCAAAACACCCGTTCCCATTTCTGTCACCCATTTGAAAATAATACAGAGATTTGATTCTTTCGTCAATGGATTGTCGAATACGAGTAGTAAGTATGCATAATATATTCAACTAATAACTCCGTACCTTTAGCGTGGTTCCTATTTTGCAATGAATGGTCACAAATATTGTGTAAGTATATAAATCGGCAAAAAGATAATTCAGGATTTCCTTATGGATGTCGTAGGCTTTTGGCAGACGAATGTCATGCGAGACGGATCATTTGGCATACGGATGCTATGCGAATCAGGTGTTTTGACATACTTACTGATGCGGTGAGAAACGGATCTGCGGCAGCCAGTCGCTCACTTCCATCATTGGTTAAATCCGCATTAAGAAGTGAGACTGGAGTCTTTAGACATACCCTTATAATCTGTGAGACTGACAGCTTTAAAGGTAAACTTAATCATGCCATTTAAAACATCGAGAGCGTAAAGTCGCAACAAAAAGGAAAATATTAAACTGCCAGGCTGTTATTTATTTACTGCACGCGTTTCAATTTTACTCGTCCTTATTCTTATGTCCAAAATATTACGAGTAGTTTAGTTTAGTTCATTTATTAGGTAGGAAGAGGCACGCTATAGGTAGATATAGCAGCCTGCAAAAGAATAAAAAAAGATAACACAGTGGTAACGTATCATTTATTCATCAAAAAACAACCATCTTGGATTCATGGGTAAATTTATCCATACCCATTAAAATATACTTGCTCAACATTATATAGGTACCTACTACAGACCAATAACTTAAAGTAAGAAATTGTTAAAGCTTTCTTGCAACAAACAGTTTCGGAAGCCCGACAATTTTGCCCAAAATTGGCTGGAAGAAGCTTCGACTATTTCCTCGCTGGAAACAGGGGTGTGGTTCTCTTAAAAACGCGGTCGGACTAACGAACGTGTTAATGTCACAGCGGCGAGTTTCAGTAGTCTGTATCACGTGCATTGTCAATTAGGCAGCCTTATACGTTTGATTTCATCCACAGAAGCCGTGATGTGTTTCGTTCGCTCTGACGGGACTACTTAAACTCGCCACTGCGACAATCTCTCGTTCGTTCTCGTCACACACCCGTGCGGCTCGTCCGATGCAGGTAGAGCGTCTCGACAGACATACCTAGCTTAGCTATTCGTACTACAGAGACTTCACTAGAGAACAGAAGTCGCAGGCAAGTTGTGCTAATTTACTAACCCAGTGGTAACTACCGTGTGCTTAGTTGGTATGATATATAGGGGTCGGAATATAGGTAGTGCTTAATAATGTAAACTTGACGCATGTTCATTCATGCGAGAGTGAGATGGGACTAAGTTATTGAATGAAAATGCATCAAGTTTAGGTTAATAAGCACTACCTATTCCGACCGCTGAATTGATGTATGATTATATTGATTATCCGACATCGTATGTATCTTGCTATACTAGGTGACACGTAAGACGTAATACAAAATGTTATTTTCCGAATCTACTCATGATTACGATCAACTATTAATATGGGACCAACTTCGAAAACGTAAACACAAAATCGACGTCTCCATACAAATTGTGAAACCAGCTGATTGCTTTTAGTATGGGAGATTAAATTTTTTTCTACCGATTTCGATATTAGTCCCATAGTAAAAGTAGATCGTACTCATGAGAAGATTCAGAAAATAAAATTTTGTATTACGTCTTAGGTGTCACCCTGTATATGTATCAATTAGCTTATCAATATTGATACTGAAGCCGTCTGAGAAAGTAAGATAAATACGAGTTGTGCGACCAAATACGATGCCTTACATTTTTTCACTAAATAAATTATGTACCATTGTACCTACCTTTATAAGACGTATACAACCACGACTTTTGTCTTTAAAAAAAAATAATGATAAAATTTTCGATACTTGAACTAAGCCTGCATTTTTTTAAATGCTACGTATTTCGATCAGGTAATCAGGTCATAAAATAAATCTTACGATAATAGGCATAGGGATATTGTTTAAAAATTGTTTTTCTTACAAAATGGATGCTGATAGCTGCCCCCCGCGTTAGTAGGACCAAATAGTGTGGGTCCAATCATTAATCCACCGCATTACCACACCTCAGACGTTGACACTATCACCAATATTACATGATTATGGCACCCCTGCAATTATATAAAAATATTCGAGTTTTGGAATGTGAATGAGGTATTCGAGCACTTACAATTCTAATTCTATAGTTAATATTGAGACTACTTAAGTATTACTACCTATTAAGCAGATATGGTAAGGTACAAGGTTAACCCTTCATCATAAAACATAGGTACTTACCTAAGAGTTTTGCTTTTGTTTTTACTTACTACAAGGTGTGCGAAATAAAGGTTATTATACTTATTATTCTTATCTAACAGCAAAGGTCTAGTAAATATTTTGTTGGCTATGTAGATAACTAAAAGTTTTCAAAATATTCGACGTGATCTTCCAGAGAGCCTGTAGGGCCGCCAGGGAAATGCAGCTCCAGGATTGCCCTTGGGGATACCTGAAAAACGAATGATACGTATTGAAATATAGTATTCTTTAAATATATAGTAAATCATATTATAAGTAATATATCTTGAAATATTTTTTAGAAATTGCTTCAAAACCACTTTCATACTGTTCTCGTCTTTCGGAATCCCTAAATAGTTGTTCGAATTGTTTGTCATAAAAACTGGTTAAAAACTGGTCGGATAACTTTTTAAGTTCTTTTAAAATTCAGACGGAAAAGGTTTTGGGAGAAATGAAAATTCGGCCCAACGATGCATTAAGATAAACTGTAACAAACTGGATGATGAGATGCACTCCGCTAGGTGACGCTAGCTAGCGTTTCTCTTCGTGTAGTTTTTAAACCCATCGCGTCACTGGTAGATGACGTGGTACGAAAAGTCACGTGATGTGCCAGTGGCGCGAATGGTTTAAAAACTAAAAACCATAGTTAGCGTATTGCATCTTGTCTGCGCCCTAAGCTTTAGGTTTACTTATTTAACGATTGAGTAAAACACCATGTTAACCTTCATTGTTTTCACATGATCAAAGTTGTATCCCATGAAGAAAGCGCACTGCTGCAGTTGCCTCAGATTCCTCATCCGCACCCGAGGATCGCGTTCAAGGAGACGCATCAGCATACCGCGTGCGGCTTTTGACAGTTCAACGCCTTCCGGCAAAGTGCCGGGCGCTGGCTGACTGATGATGTGATTCCTGAGACCAATAAAAAACAATTAACATTTGTTGTGGCTATGAAGGATATTTTGTTTAAGCAATTCTATAGAGGGCCTAGCCAAGGTGCAAACGATGCTAACGTTTCTATTTTGTTCGCAACTTCGACTCGAAATGTTAGTTAACGTTATCCTATACATTTTGTCGATTTTCTAAAATCGCTAACTTTAGCATCTTGACGGCTTCCAGGGCCTCTATTCTAGACAGTAAAACAATAATGCTTTTGACATGTTATCGTATAGTCGACGTTGCGATAGATCTTATTTACTTGAGATCAATGGCGGTTGACTTAAAAACAATACGATAACATGTCGAAGGCAATATGGTCTTGCTCAGAAAAATAGAAGAAGCTTAAATTATGCTACGACAACTTGCTAATATTATAGGTACAAGGCCTCTATATTCAACACGGTAAAACCATATTGCCTCTGGAAAATTATTGTATTATCAACGTTTCTATTTACTTGACAGTACCTAATTAAATGAAATGAATTCCCGAAAACCGGTTTCATAAATAACATAAAAATAAAATATATAAAAATGGCACAATACTAAACTGCAACTTAAAGGCATGCAATATGGTTTTACCGTGCAGAATCTCAGCCCAGTAGTGGCCCTAAACCAGTACCCTTACCATGAGTTACAATTAACGTACTCGATAGCGAGTCGAAAGGCCTGTCCCTCACAGACCTCGCAGTATTCTTATAGAGTGCTAGGGAAAGAGCATTCGACTCACTATCGAATACAGTAATAGTAACTCGTGGTAAGGCTAAAGATGCTCAACTCTAACGTAAACGATTGTCGAAAACTGTCAAAATTTATGAAATTGATTGACATATGCGGTCATCGCGACCGTCCGGTAGAAAATGTTTTTTTTTTAATACATTTATTTGTTTTTAAGAACCACTTTACAGAAAGTCTTACATCTGCCAAACTTATACTTAAGAACGTTAGTGCCTTAAGACCACAGCTTAAGACCAACTTAAAACAAAACATATAGTGACAAGCATCATGTAGGCAATGACATTTAGAATGACAAGGTTGTAAGTATGCTCAACGTTTTCATTGGGTGACAGTGGCTCTAGACAAGATGCCGAGAACGTTATCGGTATCGAAAATGTATACGATTAACATAAGCTGGCGGACGGTCGCGTCGAGTGCCTGTGCCTATGTCTTTGACATGTCCCCTGATATTTATTACTTTATTTAATAAAATTGTGGAGGTTTCCTCCTGATACTAACGTGACGTCGTTTTCGTCATCCGTGTCCTCCGCGCCGCTCCTTGCTCTAGCCCCGACGGCAGGCGTCGGTAACTGGAAAAAGAAAGGATCTAACATGAACTCGCAGCACTTATATTATGTAGGTTCTTTGTACATATATCGAAACTAGGGCATAGTTTTTTTTTTTTTTTTTTTTTATTTGCCTATTTGGGTGTCCCACTGCTGGGCAAAGGCCTCCCTTCTTTTCCGCCATTCATCCCGATTGAGTGCATGCTCCCGCCATTTGCTTTGAAACGCGTCTAAGTCGTCCCGCCATCTCCTTTTGGGTCTGCCTCTGCTCCGGTGGCCATCTTGTGGGGTCCATTCGGTGGCAAACTTGGCCCATCGTTCTGGATGCATTCGGTAGACGTGTCCAGCCCAGTCCCACTTAAGCTTAGCGGTCTTGGCACCTACATCCGCAATTCCAGTTTTGGAGCGCAGCTCGGTGTTTTTGATCTTGTTAGTTCTGCGAACACCGAGTTTGCTGCGCTCCATTGCTCGCTGGCAAATCTTGAGTCGGGATTTTTGGGCTTCAGTCAGTGACCAAGTTTGGGCACCGTAGGTTAGGATGGGAAGAATACAAACGTCGACGAGTTTGCGCTTAAGTGAAACTGGAAGGTTGCCCTTCATTAGCGCCTTCAGTCATAGTTTTATTAATACCTTTAATATAAAGTTAATAAGAGCTATCATGTCGTTAACAATAGTGGTAATAAAATGTGAAAAAAGGAAGAGCTCGTTCCGAATTTACTTGCAATATTGACGTTACGGAATGGGGCATGTACATCTAGGGCCCGGAATTTTGGGGACGGCTTTTGACAAGTTGTATGGAGAGAACACCGCTGTTTATCTCCCCAAAATTCCGGGCCACAAGTGCCACAACATTATCTACCTATGGTGAACCAAGTTACTTTTTCCGAAGTGAATCCCATGTTTGTTTTTCATCTAGTATGGAAAAATAAACTTTGTGTGATAACTGATAACACAAAAAGTTGTCATGAAAAAAAACTGGCACGTAGCTTTAAAAACATTCTAAGTTCATGTAAGAAACCACTAAAAAAATATTGGAATACTTAATACATCAACATGATGAGTTTTTCGTAACATGGACATAAGGAAAAATTACCAAAATTCCGACTAATTTGATCAATATCTCTGAAAGTACTAAAAATCGCTGAACATACATAGTGGTGCTTTTGGTAGCCCTGGGTGTGACCTATTTATATATTTCATTTGGACCACTAGTGTGCACACATTGTATAATGATATGAGCTGATGGGGCCGGAACATAGTGCAAACGCTATTGTAGCCATCTAGGTGGTCTAAAAGAGCAGTTACTGGCGCAGTTGAAGAAAACATTTATAGATGACTTTTCGTTCCAGCAAATTCAATAATTCCCGGGGAAATAGGTAAGACTTTTACGTAGGCGCAGACGCGGGAAAGTTCGTTGTTAAACCAAATCTAAAACGCCTGCTTACGTCAGCAATATGAAGATTTAGGTAGAAGCACTAAAAGAAGATGTAGTGACTAAGATTGAAAAGGGCATGCTTCTATGGTTCGGTCATTTGGAAAGGATGGATGAAAGAAGATTGACGAAAGAGATCTACAGAGCGAAAGGTGAAGGGTCGAAAGCAGCCGCCCTAGGCGTACTTTTTCGAATCAAATCGTAGAAATTTACTGGAAAAGGGCAGTACTTACCCGATACCGACGTGCGTGCGACTCGATGTATGAATGTGGAAGAAGCGAAAGACATTTGTCAGGATCGTAGCAAGTGGAAAGAAGTGGTCTCTGCCTACCCTTCTGGGAAACAGGGAGTGATTCTCTCAATTGTAGTGATTCAACAACGACGGTCGAACGGACGGACGAGTGAATGTCCAAGCGACGAGTTTCAGCAGTCCCGTCAGTGCGAACAAAACATATAGTTTGCCTTTGTACATTCTAATTCTGTATATATTGTATTTGATTATCTGTTTTTTGTACAATAAAGTGTTGTGTGTGAAGTTTAGCAGCATGGTTTCTGCCGATGGATCGAACGTATAAGGCTGCTTAATTGAAAATCCACGCGCTAAAATGTGTTTTGTTCGCTCTGACGGGACTACGATTTCGCTCGTTCGTCCGCCCGTCCGTTGTTTTTGAGAGAATAACACCCCAGGCAGGATTTAATGTATGTATATGGGTAGGAAGCAAGATGGGCTAGTGGCCATGAGTCCAGTTACGGTTCGGATCGATGGCCGTCGTAGAAAACACATTTTGTTGTAAATTCTGTTTGATATTGCTATAAATATTTATCCACCGTCGGACCACACTATTAAGTTTTATACGCTGCAACGTTAGTAGCATCCTTTCGCATCGTGTGAAAAAAACTGGTTGTGGGTGAGACGTGTGCGCACCCAGGGTTCCTTAGCCGATCGCGATCCATCCCCAGAGTCGTGGTGATTCGATTTTGGAAGATTTAGGATGTCAGCTCATATAAACGTATAATATTTGTTTAAGTACGTTTTATTTTATAAAACTTTCTAATCCTTTGGGGCAGTACTGCAATACCGTTAAAAACTTCTGCAGTGATTATAATCAGAATTGACACGTTCCTTGTGTGTTGAAATGAACATTTTACTAGGTATTATCATTGTTTTATTTCACTTTGCATAACTATATTGATTGATAAAAACGTAACAATTACGACGCTTGGAATTTTTTGTAATTGATTTGATTACCTCTTTATTAAAAGACATTCACACGCGCGTCATTCGTCATTTATACACAGTACAATGTCGCCGTCGTTTTATACGACAGCTTAATACGAGGGTGTATAAAATTACAAAATACCTACTGTTGTCATAGAGAACATCCTTAACCGACCAAGATTTAAAATCATACCTTATAGTAAATTTTGACGTGACATGGATCAATTGACCAAAATGTATTTAATCCTCGTGGCTATTATTGTATTTATTAGTTTATTATTATTACTCCTTTCATCCACAGGTTTTCCATTATTAGTTTTACCAACACTCAATTGTTTTTGCTTTAAATTTATATATCAGCCATACATTTATGTAGCTTCAATTTTTAGTTGAAATTGGGGATAATTTGGACCAGTGTTCTCTAATTTTAAATATCTAAAAATAATAAAGTTGACGTTTATAAATCAAAGTTTGGTTTTTAGATAATGAGAAAACACAGATCTGAATTGGCCCATTAGTTTTAAGACCGAAAAAACGAATTCACGAGGCCCACGAACTCCAGCCGACCCAAACAAAACGAATCTAAGAATTGCCGATAACCTCGAGAGGAAAAAGTAAAAATACATCTAGGTAAAATTAAAAATTAACAATTTTGCGAAAGGAAAACCCGTTGGCAAATAAAAGAAACTTGTAAAAAATAATAATGGGGAAAATATGAATTGTATCACGAGCTTCAAAGCATAAAAACAATCTTGGTATAGGTAGGTAAGTAATTAGATCTACGCAACTTCGCAGCTTGGCTTAGGTACTTTTAGCGCCGTAAACCTCATCCCAAGGGATGCGTACGGAACCCAAATCCATAGTTATGGCGTTGAAGCTAAAAATAGGGAGCATATACCTTAATTACACCGTCGGTATTTACTGCAGGGTTTAACGAGTGCTCCGCGTAACGACTCTGGAGATTACCTTGATAGCTTTACTTATTCAATAAATGAAAGATAAAATTATATGTCTTTTTAGGGGTAATATTCGCTGGGCTACCTTGCATGGCACTTGGTACCTACTGACAATAGCCTTGAATCAATGTGACTAACAGTTTATTAATACGGCCTTTAGTGCGGCCGTATTAATAAACTAATCTCGACTGCAATACCCGTCTCAAGATGCGTAAAAACTGTTTTCTACGGTGTACTACTAAGGCAAATAGGTAAGGTATATCTTGCGATGACAGCAGTTGCAGGTAGCAAGGAACTTTATTTTAATGGGAGGAAGGGAGGACATACAGGCCACCTACAGATCTGATGGTAAATGGGGCCTGGGGTGTTATTCTCTCAAAAACAACAGACGGGCGGATGAACAAGTGAAATCGCAACGGCGAGTTTAGGTAGTCCCGTCAGAGCGAACAAAACAAATTTTAGCGTGCATTTTAATTAAGTAGCCTTATACGTTCGATCCATCGGCAGAAACCATGCTGCTAAATTGAAAATGCACGCGGTAAAATATGTTTTGTTCGCACTAACGGGACTACTTAAACTCGCCGCTTGGACATTCACTCGTCCGTCCGTCCGACCGTCGTTGTTCAGAGAATCACTACCCTTTACAGTGTGTGCAGGACCTATGGTCATTTTTAACCTCAATATTGTAAATGCTTTGCTAACCCTGAGGACTAAGATACTAAGCTGGAATGCCTCTACGCTGGTCACTTCATCGACTGCCTTACCGTGAGAAATTGTGATGGTAGTAGTAGTAGGCTAGCAGTGGTCTGAACGAACGGTGGCTTCCACGACCTTCTTCATTTTGCCACATTTTAATCAGTCAGTTCTCTAACGGGTAAAGACTTCTATACCGTGTCAACCCTTTTGATACATTGCAATTATCTCTACGACAATACCACCCACACAAATAATTATAAATCACAGAAATAAACAACAATATTTTTACCTTCCTATTTGTTATGTTACTTTGTTTGTTTATCCCACACACTGTATCGTAATCTAAGCATTTCATCTTTAACCGGCATATTATTTTGACTGGTCATTCATTATAAGTATCGACCCGGTTATCACTATTATCACTCACTTCGGAAGTTGTACAAAGAACCGTTAGAATTGTTTCTTATCTTTATCTACGGAGCACAGATTAACTAGTAACAAGATTGTTCTATTCTGAGAAACAAACCAGTATCACTAGGATATATAGTTGTAGTGTATTTTTTTGTCTATTTATGTATAAGTAAGGTAATGATTTGATTAGATATTCTGAAACGAGATTAGGCGCTATATTCTACTCGGTAAAACCATATTCCTTTTGACATGTTATCGTATTGTCAATAGCTCTTATTTACTTGATAGTAATGGCGGCCGAATTAAAAACAATACGATAACAATGTCACGTGGCACATCCCTATGACGTGCTTAGCTTATTGCTATAAAAAAAAGAATGTCATGTCAAAATTAGTAAGTATGTTTTTTTACCGATACGAGTCGAATAGAGTCCCAGGGAATTAAACTGCCAACAGAAACAGACCAAAACAGTATTTTCCTGCACACACTGTAAAGCGTAGAGTCACAGATTAAATAAGAGTTACTTCGTAGTTTTTTTTTTTTTTTTTTTTTTTATGGCATCTAGTAGACAAACGAGCACACAGGCCACCTGATGGTAAGTGGAAACTGTGACCCATAGACATTCGCAATCACAAGACTGCAATGCAATCCTAAGACTGCAAATGCGTTGCCAACCCTGAGGCTAAGATGGAAATGCCTCTATGCTAGTCATTTAACCGACTGACGCATACTCGTAGACCTAAAAAGCAGCACGGATCGATTTAAAACATTTCTTGTTATGTTACAGATTATGTATGCAGGGAAATTTGTTTTGTTTAATGGATTAATCAAATACAGTCAGGACCAATACCTTCAATTAAATAAATAAACAAATATAAGGGGGTGATAACCTGATAACCCACCCTCCACTTTTTCCATCAGTTATTCGCATGTAATCGAATTTCGGCTCGGTTCGGACGCAGCGGTTTGCTGCGTCATTTCTTATTCGTAGGTACTGCCACCGAGTGGTATGCTCGCCCTGCGTCTGTATTCCTGGATTCATACAACCGTACCGGCTTTTGTCTGAGTAAGCGTAATCCTCAACCTCGTCGTCACTTAACGTGAGGTGAGACTGAGGTCAAACGCAAACCAATTTTGGATAAAAATTGTGTGATTATAATCATATCTCTTGGTTTCGGGAGTGCTTTCTCTGCTCATTTTCGTTCTGCGGCAGGTGCAATAAGTGTTTATTTACACTCGTACATTCTGATCTGGTCACGATTCGACCGCATTTGTGGATAGAAATGGCCTCTGTGGTACTAACTACAGTTGGTGGTTATTTTTAGAGCAATTGCTAAAGGACACACTATTGTATCGGTTGAATCGTTTACATTTAGCTAAACTTCTAAACAAATATTTTTTTCTAATTTGATAAATGAACCAAATTTTTGAATCAAAAATTATTCGTATGTAATTATATTTTAAAAACATTTATTTAAACACAAAACACAAAGATAATAAAAACATGAACATTACTAAATCATAAATTATATTTAATGTATTTACTGCGTTATGTAGGTATATGTTAAAAGGCTTCAGTGCACTCGCGTCACTCAAGAAACGTAGTTTCGTGGTAATTTTAAACGGCATATCGAAATGAACATAGGTACATACATTACTTCACGCCTTTCTCCCGGGTAGGCAGAGACTGGAACGCCAGGCATATCGAAATAAAGTTGAATGAAATTTGCAGTTATAATGGAATACCCAAATTGTTTGGGAAGGAAAATTATATTTCAACCCAAGGAAAATAACGAGAAATAAACTACAGCGTTTTTAAGATTTTATCAAAACTTGAAAACGCCTGTGGCATTTTTTTCAATTTTATTCATCTTAACCAAAACTAATTTCCGTTTATTATTAGGCATGTTTTATTTTTATTCGACGAGCCATTCGAAAATTAAAACGAAAGTAGGTAAGTATTAGGACGTGACTCTTAATAGTTTTAATAGCGGTCAAGCTGCCGGATGGTCACCACGAACCACTAAATTCGAAACTTCGAGTGCGGAGTCCCTGTCACTCGTCACTCGAGACTTAATCGAGAGAAAGAGATGTAGCTAACGTAACTACGAACTTTTTTCAAAATAGTGACCAAGAAAAATAGCGTGATAGGGAAAAGGTACTCGTAATCTATATACCCGTATCGAGTACAACGTAGATACGGTCACGAGCGTTAATTTGGGACCCATTTCAAGAAAAATATGCTTGAAGTCGTCAATGTCATTAGAGATGTCAAGTCATTTGTAACTTTTAGGAAACTCAACCTTACTGTTGTATTCTACAACAGTAAGGTTGAGTTTCAGTGTCAGATTGACTTTGAAACTAAGGTGGGTACCAAATTAAATCCCGTGACTGTACATTGTGTATTGGAAATTTGGAAGGGCCGATTGTGATTTATCATCATAACGCTGCAGCACAATTCTTATATTCTTGCATGCTATAACATAATAATGTCTAACCAGCCGGATACCAACACTTAAAGTAATACAATAGGTATTTGCTGTACTTAAACAGATTTCTTAGGATATTTCTAAGGCAGTGGACACGCCCTCGGAATTTAGATTGTGCACAGTTCTCCT
Source organism: Acleris laterana (assembly GCA_963966035.1). Lineage (NCBI taxonomy): Eukaryota > Metazoa > Arthropoda > Insecta > Lepidoptera > Tortricidae > Acleris > Acleris laterana. The sequence continues at coordinate 12,946,723 of OZ014443.1, read as the reverse complement.
TGAGCCATTGAACATCTAAGTAATTGTTTATTGCTAATATAAGCTAAATAGTATCATGGTTAACCATAAGAACTTAATAAAACTATTTTTAAACATGTAATTTGAATTAAAATAACAACAGGGTAATAAGTGCAGAGTTTTAGTAGGTAGACAGAAAAAGGCTTGCAAATTTTAGAGCTCGCAATTGCCGTCAAACTAGATCTTGGCTCCTCAAACGGAAGTTTAAAAAAAATAACGGTGACCCGCGAACGGGATACGGCCACAGGCCCCATTCACTGACAGATTTGTCAGCTGTCACCGCCCGATTATATTATTATGACCTACTAAATCGGCTTTAATTTTATGATTGACCTTTTGGAGCTTGAGTAACCAAAGTGAGACAAAGACTATAGAGCAATTTGGTTTTGTAACTTGCTTCTGCCTTTTGACCGTACTACATTGATACTTAAGGTCAATGACGTTTTTAAAATATTTAGACTCTAAATCACCTTCGGCACTCTGATAAAGGGAAGGGACCCTATAAATTTTAGATACTTACTCTATAGTTTAGTACCGACGGTGATGGGTAAGTTTTTTTTGGTCCCTCGTAGAGGCAGAACGGATGGCCTGAATTTGACAACCCTGATCTCTATTTCACCATCCTTACAATGACAGGTGACATTTTTGTATACGTGGCGCAGCTTAATATCTGAATCCCAGTAATGTGTAACCTTATTAACTTTGCAATGTATACCGAATTGTTACCTGTCACCCCTCATTGTCAGAATGGTGAAAAAGGAGGCAGGTGTCAGAGATTCGTCTTTGCGTCGCGAATGCTACGGGAGGCTTAATTTCAAATGGTGGATTTAAAAGTATACAACATTGGAATTTAATATAATTATACAAGACATTATCAAATCATGCAGTCTGGTCTGTAAGGCTTACTCTTTGTTAACGCTGAAATGGCTTATCGTTTCTCAGTTAGGTCGATCGGTAGGTACCAGTAGTTACCGAGGACCTATTCTGAAAATCGAAGATAGGGGTAACGTTAGCTTCATACCTATCTCTCGATTTAGTCTAGAATGACGAGTAAAAGGGATGAGGTACCCGAAGTTTTAAATTTAGTGGTTCGTGGTAACCATCCTGTTCGTGTCTGCACTCATACAAGCCAAACGTAAAGTACCTACGTCTCATTACTTTCATGTAATAAGAACCGCAAAAGCTATGCTAAATCATTTTAAATCTCGCCTTAGAGTTTCCTGTGTTTCGATATGAAGGTAATATAGCCGGTGAAATTACTACCATTGATGCATTCCATCTTACTTACCCTCAGGCAGGATTGACAACGCAATCTCGAGATTGCATTTATGTCCATGGCATAAAAAGCTGAGTATCCTCCGGAGGCTGGCAACTCTGGTTATTACTTAACCTATCTGGATTTTTTGTACCCAGAAGCGTTCATTGCATCCGATGCAGACCGCAAGGTTACAAAGTGAAACAAAAAAGTTCATAAAACAGAATTAATTCGGAACTCCGATGCGTGAATTTAAAAAGGTCACGTTTTTTGGGTGAGGTGATATTTAGATAATTTTATTTCTTGACTGTTCCATACTTAAACAAGTACATTATAATAGCGGCTTTTGCATGTTAATTTGGTCCGTTATCCAACTGAATTAACAAAAAATGTTGAAAAAAATCAAAAAAAAATATGTCGAGTGTTCATTATAAGCAATTGATTTTATTGTTTTGTTTGCTTCCTTATTGCAAAATACGTAAAACTTTAAATTACCAGTGAGTAAAGTAATGCTATTGACTAATGTTATTTGAGAAGCGGGGGCCTCATTCTACATTGTATTTACCTCTATGGTTATCGTTTTGTCAACCTTACGATAGCTTTTATTAACTTGGCAGTAATGGCGGCCGAGTTAACCATAAATAACAAAAGATGTAAAAATAAATTTCTGTCAAAGAAATCATTTCTGGGACAAGCTTTTATTGCCGACTAAATAGGTACTTTTTTTTGCACATTGATCATCTACTTGTCAAGACGATTCTAACAAGCCCTAACACGACGGGTTTATCATGTGTAATTTAGGAGTCCCTATGGCCACCCTGAGTCTCCATCATCAGACCAGCTCGATGGTACTATATTATTATATTGTCATCAAAACTAAAGGCGTATGCAAATTTTCAGCTTCATCGGTAACCGGGAAGTGGGTCAAATTTAACTTGCAAGATTTGACCCTTACATACACACTTACATAGGTACATAAAAACATACATACATACATGCATACATACATTGCAAGTTAATTAAAAGCTTTTAACAATGTGGAATAAGGCCCCCAGTTGACTTCATAAGTTGTTACATAACATTCTAAAATCATGATCAACCTTAGCCCAACTTGACCGCGACCGTGTTATCTTCTACGTTGGAATACAACAACACTAGAAACAACACTGTATTTATTCACTGCTTTGCACCATACTCTATGAGCTTAACGATTAAAACGGTAATCGTTACTGGTCCAAAAACAGTTAAAACTTCAGGCTAAATCTAACTGTCTTGACAGTAAATTGAAATGTGTTCAGTAATTGTAATAAAATTGAATTAATGAAAAACAACGTAAAATAATACAACCACCATAACACAATAACTGAAAAAGAAAACTAAAATTAAATAAAACTAACTCAAAATAATATAAATTAACTAAAACATTAAATCTAAGAATGGCCCCTGCGGCATTGTACCAAAGGTATTGCTGGCAGCATTTCCTCGCTGGATGGTTAAACTTATACGTTGAGCGAGGAAACTGCCAGCTTTTCGGTCTCCCGTGACGTCAATGAACCTCTTCGAAACTTCTTTGAAGAGGCTTCGAGCGCTAGGACCCCACGGACCAATTGACATTGTAAATTAATGAAATAGTAATGTTCAATCAGTAAACGTGAATGTTTTGTCTTTTACTCTTTTTCAAGTAGTTGATGATATCTACCTACGTCAAGTAGTGATCAGTTAATCTAAGCTCTCGCTTTTGGCTCTACTGTGTGATCACTGCTATGCTAAGCGACAATGTTCGTGGGAGGTAGTAGCGATCCAGACCAACCGTTATGAAGCCACCATCATCATTCATGAGTAGGTACATATTATGGTCAAGCCCAAGCCATTATCCGTAATTGTAACTTAAACACTGTAAATAAGTTATTACATCATACCGATTGGAGATATTTACTTATTCATAGAATGATTTAATCAAGTGATTAGCTGTGGTATTTATCGAGATGCACTAGAAAAAATATTTTTCCTTGTAAATCACACTTAATCTGCTGGGGAAGGCTGACAGACAACATGGTGTTTACTATATTGCTATTTTATAAGCGTGAAGCGGAAAAATGAGCTCCGATTGGGGGAAGTACTGTTGCGAATAATATTTTTATTCATCGAGAGAACCATCTTGCATTTATTTTTGCATGACTTATCAACTGTTCTTTAAACTTTATCGAAGCAGTTAATTTACTTCCAAACAAACATACCACCTCTACTTTAAGATCAGCTCTGATACCTACCATAGCATTAATTGCGTTGTCATCGAGATTTACATAGACCAAATGGACGTAAACGGGAAAAAATCTTACCCAAAACAAAAACTTAACTTAACTTCATACCTATTATAATATAAAGTCCCCCGTCACGTCTGTATGTATGTATGTTCGCGATGATCTCAAAAGCTCCTGAACGGATTTTTATGCGATTTTCACCATCACTTTTATAATTTTTGACGGAAGCTTTTTATGTATAATACTTAAATTCTGAACTGTTTACTGGAGTTACAGACAACTCACATAAACCAGAGCGCGTCGCTAGTACGAAATAAAACTGCACTTGCAAGATTTCAACAACACTTGCAAAGTAGCAGACGGTTAAAGATAAATAAACGCTTGACATCGTATATGCAGCACCACATCACGAACCCGAGGCGAAGTCCCTAAACGATAGCAACTCTAAGTTCATTGACCCGTAGCAGGCGCACCGCAATGACACAGGCAATGATCTGGGTGATAATTGGCTTTTTATCCCCCGGCCGGTACGTAACGACTTGGGGACCAAATTTGGTATTCGCTTCGTTAGCGTTATCGAAAAGACTGATGTAATAACATAACGCTTTGTGCGAATCGGTAGCGATTTTTAAGTGGATCTAATAAGGAATTGTGTATCTTAATTTGTCCGAAACTTGATTAGTCTAATTGCAGAATCAAGTACGTTATTCTTCACTATCACTACATAGTATAAAACAAAGTCGCTTTCCGCTGTCTGTCCCTATGTATGCTTAGATCTTTAAAACTACGCAACGGATTTTGATGCGGTTTTTATTAATAGATAGAGTGTTTCAAGAGGAAGGTTTATATGTATAATAAATCCTGTCGTGTACGGGTGTTACAGAAAACTCACATAAACCGAAGCGAAGCGAGGGCGGGTCGCTAGTTATTCATAAACAGTGAACAGTTTCAACAAGGCAGCTAGTTACAAGTGATCATCAAAGAACATATAACGGCTTCTGCCCGCGACTTCGTCCGCGTAGATTTCAACTATTGTTAGTCCTTCGGGAACTTTTAAATTTTCCGGAATGGAAGTTAGCGAACTTCATTTTATATTTCAATCAAGTCCGCTCGCCCAGCCGTTGCAGCGTGAAGGAGTAACAGACAAACACGCGAACTTTCGGATTTAGTATAATCTTAGTAAGGATTTCAATAAATAGTTAAATAAACGGATTAATTTACATTCGACGACGCGCTGGCCTAGTTGGTAGTTAAACTGCCTACGAAGCTAGTGGTCCTGGGTTCGAATCCCGGTAAGGGCAGATATTTGTGTGATGAGCGTGAATATATTTGTTCCTGAGTCATGGATGTTTTCTATGTATTTAAGTATTTATTTCTCTATTTAAGTATTTATATCGTTGTCTAGTACCCATAGTACAAGCCTAGAGCTTAGTTTGAGACTAGGTGAATTGGCGTTACATTATCCCCTGACTCAAGCCTTCATTACCAGAGTGGGGTAGGCAGAGCTACCAACAACTCTAAAAACTTGTTAACTCTGTAACTACATTTTGCACAAACAGGCTAAGATGTTTACCGCAGAGTATATTAGTGACAGGTTGCAAGCCTATCGTCTAAAAATACTAGAACCTTTATTCCCTTAGTTCAATTTAACATTACCTAAATTAAATATTCGATGCTGAATGATTACAAGTATAGGCCCAATCAAGATCTCACCTGACACTACTTGGCAATTCGCTGACAAACTTACCTATGAGTAATTTAAAAAAATACCGATGAAACCAAGGCCTTCGTTACACAACATATCGGACCTTGATACACAAAATCAAAAATATGCAGGATTCTTGTCAACGACCTTTGCATTTTTTCAATAATCGGTCACAATATTGCAACACATAATTATATTGCGATGGTGAACTTGATATTGATAGAGAGATTTTTCAATGTTAGCAACATCTAAATAGTAAAATCTCAGTAAGGTAAATGCGCCTATCATGGACAGTGCCCTAGTCATGAACAATGCCAATCAAGGTAATTATATATTATAGAAAGTTAATGCCTTACAATTAGATAAGATTATAATACTTCAGGCCTACCTCTATTAGAATTAAATCTTATCTGAGACATTCATATATCGAGTACTAGCAACCCTCTCTCGCATCGCTTCGGTTCGATGTATGTGTGTTTTCTATATATAACCCAGAATCTATTATACATACAACCTTCCTCTTGGATTATTCTATCGAATGATGAAATCCGCATTAAAATAGTTTGAAAGATCTAAGTGAAAGATCTCGTGCACACACGGCGGGAAGCGACTTTGTTTTATATTAAGTATGTAGAGAAGATGTAAAGAAGTAACGTTAACGTATTGTCGTCATCAAGAACATTTGTGTCGCTATTGAAATCATAGCCCTATGTCCCGTGAGATAGATAAAAACTCCCCATATAATGGCGATCCCTTTTTTTTTTCAAATTTTTTATCTCTCAAACGGCTCAACCAGTTTTTATGAAACCTAGATGAAAACCACCGCTAGAAAAGTAGCTTTTAAATAAAAAAAAACTGCACCCAAATCGGTTAAGCGGTATAGGAGCTATGATGCCATAGATAGATACACCGATACACACGTCAAACGTATAACACCCCCCTTTTTGCGTCGGGGGTTAATAATTTCCTAGCACGCACGTTGACGTTGGCTTTCGTATCATCGTCATCGAGTAGTAAACGTTAAATAATATATGGAAACGTGTTTATTTCATTGGTACGTGCTACTGATAGATTCCGTAAAAGTATAGAATCTACACGCTTTCGAAAACGTGACGTAGGTACTCGTAATATTGAAGAGTTCGTGATCGATCTACTTTATACTGTGCTAGGCATCAATTTATCAGCATGAAATTGTGATATTTTCAATTGTCAACATAACGCAAAGAATATTTTTAGGGGGCTAGAGATCAGAATAGAGAGGATGAGAATGAGGAACGATGAGGGCGATGAGTTTTCGAATGGTGGCGATGAAACCCAAGATCATTCCATGGTAAAACAATAATTTCACTAATAAAATAAATGCGAAGGTTTGTGGGTTAGTTTGTTACTCCTTCACGCTGTAACGGCTGAACGGATTTGGATGAAAGTTTGGAATGGAGATGGCTTATACAGGGTGTCCCAAAACTCAACGATAATCCGCCAAGGGCTGATAGAGCAGCTAAAAAGCTATCGATTTAACACCTATGTATGTTCAGCGATTTTCGCTAGTTTCGGAGATATTGATCATTTTAATCAGAAATTTTGTAATTTTCCCTTATGCCCATGTCACGAAAAATCATTAATTTCGTTATGTATTTCATAAGTTTTTCAGTGGTATCTTACATAATTATAATCATTAAGAATTGGCAAAGTTTTTCAACCTATTTGCCCGTTTATTTTATCAGTATTTTTTTAAGTAATCACCTAAAGTTGTTTTGTTCATACAAAGTGAAAAGCAACCACTGGGACACCTAGTATGGAGAAACAAACTTTATGTGATTACTTAAAAAAAATACTGATAAAATAAACGGGCAAATATGTTTAAAAACTTCGCCAATTCGTAATGATTATAATTATGTAAGATACCACTGAAAAACTTATGAAATACATAACGAAATTAATGATTTTTCGTGACATGGGCATAAGGGAAAATTACAAAATTTAACTTATGAAATACATAACGAAATTAATGATTTTTCGTGACGGCATAAGGGAAAATTACAAAATTTCAGATTAAAATGATCAATATCTCCGAAACTAGCGAAAATCGCTGAACATACATAGGTGTTAAATCGATAGCTTTTTAGCTGCTCTATCAGCCCTTGGCGGATTATCGTTGAGTTTTGGGACACCCTGTATATGAAAAATTTGAAAGGTCCCAGCGGAATAAAGACAGCCAAAATACCTACCCTCGCGACATGGGATGGCAGAATAACTAATTTACGCGGAGGAAGTCGCGGGCAGAAGCTAGTAGGTTATAAATTAGTAGTGGACATCTTTGGGAAGCTGATGATGATGCTAAAAACCGATCACGGCAACATTTGTCACAGCAAATTAAGTTCTTTCATTAAAACAGCACGCATCTCGAAAAGAACAAACTGGAATCTATAAGGTCGAATCTCAATATCTACTTACAATACAACCTCCGAGCGAAAGTGTCGTAATGCAGTCACAATGACAGTTAATTAAAAAAAGCTAGCATACGATTGCGCGCAATTGTCCGGGCTGCGCCGGCGCATCTTGACCCGGCCTTGACTGGCCGCGGGATCGATGCTCGTAATGACACATGCATTGTGCAATTTAAAAAATCCGACAACAATGTAACTTTAATGGCCGAAGTGGCTCGTAAAGTAACCGCCGGTCTCAAAATAGATCTTAAAAATCTGTACAATTAAGTTTTTGTGAGTGATACGGACGCGTAGAACGTTCTAGAGATTTATGTTTAGTACATTTGCGATAATGAGGACACAAAGTTTTAAATGAACAATTTGATAGCACGTTTTAAGACATTAATGACGGTGTTAAGTTACAATTTAACTCCTTAAAACTTTGAAGCTTATATGCCCTTTATCAACTCGTGCCTTTTTATGCTTCATTATACACTTATCTGAGTCATACTTGTTATCTTTACGGACCGTTAATTTTATAATTTGGTAATTTAAAACTCAAATTAATTGCCAAATTCGTTATTATTGCCACCCATTCCGTGGTCTTAGAATTTGTTTATTCACTTATCGCTATCGCTATTAAATACTGCCCAATTTCTGGGGTAAAAGTACCATTCATTCATATCATTTTCCGGCCCTCTACTAACCTATGTAAACAAATATTTGATCAGTTGTGGATTTCACCGCGAAAGTTGGGTAAAGTAACAATGCACCAGCAAGTTTTTTTAGCATTTATAATATTAGCAAGTATTATGTTATGACCTTAAATTATCTATAATAATGGCTGATGATACAATACTTTATTTACAACAAATGCCAGACAATTAAATTAGCATACTTGTACAGTGTAATTAGTTAATTACACTGTACGATAGGTAACTATTTTATTGACGGCTATAGGTTATAATTATCATTGTAGAGATCGCCGTGCCATTATATAAATACACACTACATTATGTGGTATACTATATGTTCCTAATAGTAGATTGTAGAACAAGGGACTAAAACAAGCCATAATGACACGAGATCTTTTTGTTCCTCCTCCTCCATTCGCAAACACCGTATTGGCTCTTTAGGGACTTCCAAAGTAAATATAAAAAAAAACTTTGATCCTAGAGATTAATAAGGAGATTTAGTCCCGATGTGCAGAGACTAAAGTAACATGATAATACATATTAATATTATTTTCACTTCTCATGCTCTTAAAATGTTACTTTAGTCTCTGCACATCGGGACTAAAAGTCTTTATTAATCTCTAGGGACTAAAGTAATATTTTTTTAATTAATTTTGGAAACTCCTAAACAGCCAATCACGGTGTTTGTGAATGGAGGATTATCGCCATTTTCAGTGATTGTGTATGGTCATTTTTTGAGCGTGGAAATAACCTCAAAATGACAAATGTGCAAAAATATAAAAAATAACAATTAAATTTCGTGAAACACGATTAATGATTACGAACATGAATCTATTTCTTTTCGTTTCTTTCCTCGCATTCAAAGTGAAAAGTAGAGTGTTTAACGCGAGACTAAACAACCATATAATGACACTCGAACTATAGCCACCCGCGCTCCGCTTGGGTGACTAAACATCTCGTGGCATTACGGCTTGTTTTAGTCCCTTGTTGAACAATATACTATTGTCTCTGTGGTGGTATAATTATTAAAAACAACAAACTAAGATGTTCACGGATAGACTGTCTGCCATACCTTTAAAAGTCTCCCGGTGTAATAAAAATAGGATCTGCATAATACGGTACATAGATTTATTATGGGCCTAGCACTAGAAAGAGCTAAGGAAGTGGCAGATTTAAATCATGAGCTACTTATAAACCTAGGCAGGTCTGGAGTCAATGACACAGAACGGGTCAGCCCATTACAGACGAGTTTTACTTTTAATGTGCAGTTTAATCTTTATCTCGACCATCATTTGATTTAATGTATAGAAGTTAAGAGATCGTTTCGATTAAGTATATGATGTTTGCGAGAATCGGAGAACGTAACTGTTTTCGTACAGATCGTTATCACGAACGTTTTTGTAGGAATGAGGCGAGAAGATTTGGAATTGTGTTTCAAATACTGTCTTAGTTTTAAATAAGAGTATGGCGATATTTTTGCCAAAAGAATTTTTCTTGTAACAATGTTTTCATTCGCAAAATTTACCGGTCTTTATTCTCTTTTTCTCGTTCTCAGTAGAAATAATTCCAGTATCATAATTTCCAACTCTGTATTTATCTGAATAGTTATATTATTTCTAGACTCGACGGAGCTCCGCCAATGCGGAACTCCTACTTCTGGGTGGTTTGACCCTTTGGGCCTGCTGCAGGAATTACATAACCTAAACCTACCTACCTATTTCTGCCTAATTACAATGGAAAAAATTGCGACTGGGAAAAAAACAAATTTGGGAAAAAATGAGATTCGGCAAAATCACGGATGGGAACAATCGCGACTGGAAAAATTGCTACCCGGTATAATCGAGTTTGGGAAACAGATTGATACACTTACTCAGAGACATTTTAGAGATGATTAACTCGTTCCTTTTTCAAACTTGTTTAAAAAATCGTCAGTAAGGACGACTTTATCGCCATTAACTAGCTCTGAGTGCGGCCGTTTGTCATGTCCTTAATGCAAGTATCCTCGGTTCAACGTCTCGACCGATCGATGTTGAATTGTACAAAAATAGCTCCAAATTCAAAATATTTGTTCAGTAAATAGGCCACATGAGGGCTCTTTTACACGTCGGTAATATAGGGTGAGTCTACCAGCGCTTCGGACAAGATCATCATTGCGGAGAAGAAGTGCTGCACGAAACTCCAGCAGAAGGTCATTAAAGGAACTGACATTAGAGCACTTTTAATATTGGAAAAACGCGCGGTCAGTTCCCAAGGAACTAGCGGTCGGTTAGGCATCTTACTAGGTCTAGTTTTTAGATATGCATCAATATTAAGACAATTTCATCATCAGATAGCTAAGAAATCTAGGTAGCAGCAGTTAAAGGCTATTATAGAATTTGATTGCTGGCTGCCTAAATAATAATAAATAATAATAAATGTCAGGGGACAATCTTACACAAATTGACCCAGCCCTGGGCTTACTCTAGGCTTGTACTATGGGTACTAGGCAAAAGATGAAATGCCATACATATCGTTGGTCATAATGTGTTGTTAGTCATACTTTTTTTGTCATAACTTCTTTCAGGCCGAAGTTACAAAATTCAAAAAATTCAAATTTCAGGCATTACTGAATAGATTGATAGCTAGCACAACTTGTAATAATGTTCTCGCTTGTTGTCACATACTCAGTACGTCTCTTTCATTATTAATTGGGTAGAAGGGGATACCGAGCGACAACATCTTGTGCCAGCAATCCGGCCCCGCTTGGGAGTCGCAGGGCATCCAAGATGCCCACGCGCAGCGCAGGCTCTCTGTGTGTTAGTACGTAGTGCAATACAAATGATAATAATACTACTATTATCATTTAGTTTATTATTTTCCTGTGTTAAGCGGAAAAGAAGCTCATAAAAAGTAATTTTTTATGGGGCATTTACAATTACTATGAGCAAAACCTTGACTCATGACCTCTAAAACGATCAACATAGAGTAAAGTGTTTTAGGTACTTTAGGATGTTTGTTTTAATCTTTCTATTCTTGCTTGAATGGCTACATATACCTATGGATTTGGATAAAATTGAACACACCGAGTACAGCTTCGGGACCGGCTACACTACAAGATTTCGAAGAGAGAATACAAATGTAATTTTCACTTGATGACTTTTTTGATATTTTTAATTCATTTAGGACATTTGACAGAGTGACTTATGACTTTAGTTGACTGACACAAGATTATTTTTCGCACTATCGAAATTTGACGTGGGCCTTACGAGGATAAATGGTAGGCTACCTCTGTAATAATAGGTCAGCCAAACTAAAGTCGGCGTCCCACCATATTTTTAACCAAAATTCGACTTCAGTTTCACTAACCCATTTCGGTGGATGTTTGTTATTAAAAACATTTATTACAATTTTAAACACTTAAATTATCTAGCATTTACATCACTTCGTCCCGAACATGTCGGTTTCGGAGAAAAGAAGATAAACTAGATCTGTAAAGGTAATTATGAAGAAGTTTTACTACCAGTCGTTTTCCTGTTGAGGTCTACCTAAAGCAAAATGATAGCAGCATCACTTTACAAGGATAATGACATGCATGAGTGGTTTCCACGAAGTTGATAATCGAGGGTGCAAAGTAGGGTTCAATCTTAGACGCCGGGCGTGATAAATCAGTACATTTATCCTTATAGTCAGTAAACTACCACCTCTGGAGGTTCTACTCAAAAGCTAGTGAAATGTAGGTAGGTATAGAGTTTAGAGACTTGCGTTATCCCTAGTCACAGTTTCCACTGTTTTTGTTTCTGGTAGAAGGTACCAATAATTTTCTTTTTTAAATTAGGTACAGTACTAATTAATGTCGTATCGTATCATGAAGTGAAAAAGCTAGCAGAGAACAGAGAAAAGTGGCAATTACTCCGCTGAGCCCTCTTAAATTAAATGATGAACTTTTTAATGTTACCTGGATAACAGAATGCAAATCAGTTTATTTTTATTTTTGGCTACTATACAAAAGTTTAGAAGTGTCAATGGATAGCCCGTTTCAGTCAGTTGATAGATAGTTTTAAAATAGGCAAATATTAACAGAAACGAAGCAAACAAACTGAACAATTGCAATGGTTAACAGCTGTGGCCGCTAATTTCGCAGAGAGTGTGAAAAGCGTTCGAGTTTGCGCGGGCAGTTAGCGAGATCTTCGAGATCTATCACAGATTTCACAGACCGTGACATTAGGCGAACTCATGGGTGTCATGGAATTGTCATATATTTATCTCGTTTGTTTTAGTAAATCCGCCTTCGGGTACGGAACCCTAAAAAGGAGTTTAAAAGGGGTTATTATGGTACAGCGTGCCGAAAACCAACGTCCACCCATTAAGGACTGATAGGCCTACTAATTACTAACCAGAATAACACATTTCGGTTAAGTAAAAATACCTTAGTTTTCGAGATATTGATCATTTTAATCGGAATTTTTGTCATTTTTCCTTATGTCCAAGCTTATGAGCTGCTCTATCAGCCCTAGGCGGGTTGACGTCGGTTTCTGGGACACCCTGTATAAAAGGCACGATGATGGAGCCAAACAACGCTACACTGAAGATCTCGAAACGGGAGCCGAAGTAGGGACTGACCATCATATAGATGGTGGGATGATATCCAGAAGACGGCCAGGACCAGAATTACCGCATTCATCTTTAAAGAGGGATATTCCCAGCTATCCAGACCCGCCCACTTTTGCTGGCTTGGCCTGATTTGGGGAAAGCAGGCAGTCAGATAATAGTGTGATAATAACAGCGATAGAATAAACTAGTCTACAACCCTTTAGCTGAATTTTAATATTGCTTCTGTTTGGCCAATTAGTTGACTGGTAGAGAATCCTTCATTTATACCTACTTTGTGTATTGTGCAAAAAAGTTTAAATAAATAAATATAGCACATTATCCATACTAAGTAATATTATGGATGTGAAAGTAACTTTGTCTGCTTGTCACACTTTGACGGCTAAACCGCGGAACCGATTTCGATGAGATTTGGTATGGAGATAGCTTAAAACCCGAGAAAGGACATAAGGTACTTTTTACCGCGATAAGCGATAAACGACTACGACGCGGACGGAGTCGCGGGTAACATACATATAGGTACGTGTGTGAATTTGAAGTATCAGCTCTAGAACCATTTTCATTTGAAAGGAAGTGTCAATATTGGAAGAAACTTATTCGGCCGACTGTAGTCAGTTTACCTTACATCATTTTTCAAATTTTTCAGGCTGGCCGCCCACAAAATCTAGCTTTTTTAGCAAGAAGAAAAATTACACCTACCTTCCTTTTCATTAACAGAAAAATGGTACAAGGATTAACATTTATAGGCACCATATATAAAATAAATCTATTTTCATTTGTGTCAAAATCAATTGTATCTCAATGGAGTTTACGTTACATTTGTAAAGAGTTTGCTGCGTAGGTACTCTACTTTTTTATATTTTTTATTACATTTTATCAATACTGCCAGTGCCGCCTCCTTGAATAGCTTCAGCACCCGCTATTTCTTTCCAAGGGCCTTACTGCCGCTCCCGGACACCTTCAGCGAAGACTGGGGGGCGGTAGGGAATAAGGACCACTTTGGGAACGTATGCCCTACATGTTTGCAAACGTAAAGCCTTTATTCTCCGCGAGAAGGCGGCGGCCGGGCTCCGGTCAACGGCCTTGACATTGGACCCGTTTTTAATGTTTGTATATTTATAGCCTTCGCCTACCAACCGGTTACTTTCGCGAGCTCCTATTACACAACTGTCTATTGCAAACACAACCTTGAAATTAAGACATTAAAGTCAAAAATTCAACCCATGCAAGGGTGATAAGAGGATTGGAGGGTAAACGGCGTATTTGGAACAAGCTCGTGATCTCTGTCAGGAATTGTCCGTTAGGAAACTTTCTTGTATTATTAATATGAATTAAACTTTCATTAATTAAGTGGCGGCTGGTACCTATTATACGAAATAAATATATGAGGTACTAAGTATAAATTAAAAACAAGCAACATTACCATCTTGATAAATAACCGTCTTTGTTACATAACGTAAAACATTTTTATTTCTTTTACCTTTATAAAAAATATAAATATCAGTAAAAAAGATCTATTATTGAAATTTCTTAAGTATAATCATAATGTCATATTTTAATTGTGAGAACATTCACAATTTTAAATGTTGAAAAAACTTTCGAAAGAACGAGTTGTTTAATTTACTTTAAAGTTTTTCATGATTAGAGTTTAGGAGATGGCGGGATGACTTAGACGCGTTTCAAAGCGAATGGCGGGAACATGCACTCAATCGGGACGAATGGCGGAAAAGAGGGGAGGCCTTTGCCCAACAGCGGGACACCCAAATAGGCAAAAAAAAGCCTATATTGCGCTATATTCAGATCATTCGAACAATATAGTGCAGGTACTTAATACTCACATAAACAAACACAAACTGTTTGTACGTCCATCGTCGCCTTCGGAACGACGCGGCTCTGTTAGCACCTATCACTGGGTTTTTCCACTTCGAAGGGTTGCCATGAATACTGTTTAGCACCACACACATGGGCAGCGTGACACTTTCCAAGAACAACGCGATAACAATTTAATAAAGTAAAGTCATAGTTAGGGTTAGAATTTTGGTGGCGTACCGTGGTGTTAGAATGCATGAAGCCGCTATTTCCTAATTATTATAACACGTACCTACCACATTTATTTTAGTCCTCAGTATTGTCATATTTCAAAATAAATTAAATACATATTTAGTCCGGTTTATCCATACCTATTTTAATTCTTGTTTCTCTGTTACGCTATCACAGCGGAGATATCCTTCATACAAGAATTTACTTAAACTGGTTTAGAGATTTGATGAATGAATGAATTTTTAAATATGACAACACCGAAGGTCAAAATAATGGTAGTACGTAGCTATTATATTATTTAGGAAATAGCCACTCCATGGATTTTAAAACCACGGTTTGCTACCATAAGTCATAACCCTCGTAGTCCGGTAGTCATAGCATTCATATTTTGTAAACTTGAAGATAAATATCTACTGGTCTAACTTAACTTTTATTGTTAGCAAACCTATTAAAAAAAAACCTACACGGGGATGATTCAAATCATCCACCCTACCTTATACTGTTCAAATTGGTCGGACGGATTCTCTGCCACCCTGTATATACATCGGTGTGCAATATTATACATACAATAATACGGAAATGTTCTCATCATTGTAGCAAATGTGCATCACCGCTTTCAATGGAAAAATGTTTTACAAATTAGCCTTCTCTTGTTGATTATGCAATAACTACTCAAGAGCATTCTCAAGACAAAGTGCAAATAATTATTCATCTCCTTGAATCCACTTTTTCAGATTGCCCGACAGTCTGCTCCTCCACGATATTCCACCAGTGTTTTATCTCGAATGCTGGTTTCATACAGAGGTAGAACAGAAAGGCAGAACAGTGGGCAGCAGGGTACTGCTCCTGTGTGAACAGAACTGTTCTGTTTGGGTGTGTGCGTTCACGCATTTGCATTACTCTGCTGTCCAGTGATCTACCTCCGTGTGAAACCATTACGAGCTACCCGATTCGGTAAACATTGCAGGCTCAACAATTTTTCCCATCACTGGGATTCATATCAGCTACGCCATGTTTATGAAATCTCACCTATCATGTGATTGTCAGGTCGGCCCAAACACGTGCTCAATAAATGCATACAATTATTCCATGAAGCCGCTTTGCGTGTTTCATACTTACATCTCGTACGCTGATCTTCCGCTCGGCGCATCGCGGAGAAGAGATATGGGGACCTAGCCTGTCAAGTAGTCAGCTAACGAGCTCAATAAACTAGCACAACTTGACCCGTGCTTGTTTTGGGCTGAATTTTTAATCTATGCCTGGTCTATTATGGTCTAAGCCCAGGCTAGGCTATGCCAAGTATAAATAACACCACAAAGGGCTAAAGTTCGTTCATTCATCTTTAACCTCAAAATGCATCTTTTTTGGCTACAGCCGCCGTTTTTTGTAAATACAACTGTAGACCACATTTTGCTCATAATTTTCCCAATTTTACATCATGGATTATTTTTTATGGGGATTTTTTTCTTCTCCAGGCCCCAGTTGCTTCGAAAAAAAGCGGATAATTGTGGGTCTTTAACCCGGTTTTTTTGTAAACGCTCTCTCGGAGCGGGATCGATTCGCAAGCGTAATGATTGGTATTTTTGGTTTCTGATTTTTCCAGCAGTTGGATGGCATGACGACTAAGGTCGTCTTGACTACTGACCAGGCTGACCAAGTGAAAATGCAACTAAAGAGCTACCTAATAGGGTAGGTAAAACGAGAAAACGACGGTGGCGGTGGGCGGTGCAAATAAATTAGCTAGCGAAATTAACCGTTATTTCAAGGAGGAACAGTTTTATTTTGCTCTATGTTCAGAACAGACTTAATATCGATTCAGTTCGCGGAATCGAAATGAAAATACTCTATTTGAAATGTACCGCGTTTCTCATGAGCTGATTTAAAAAAACAGGTTTCCAAGCCCTGCCCAGCTGCCAGGAGCCAGTCAATTCCCCCGACCTTCACTAGGTCTGTCTTGTTACACAGATTAGCACGACAATGCCCCAGGCAGCATCTTTTCGCCTCAAATATGTTAACGACGCGGAAACAACCTTCCTGCGATTACGATCGTTAACTCGCACGATTAACTATAATAACTAGGATTCTACCTCGGGTTAGAAACGTTTATTTGCTCTTAAGTCATTACGCATGGCCATACATTATCCAGATCTGTACCTGAATTCTATAATCTATTTTAATGTACGTTGAGGCATACATTGTTGTTTAATTTTTATGCAACTAAGTACATTATAATGAAACAGCAGATCTAATTTATTCGTATTAATTAATCCATATCTATACTTACGTACTAAGATTTGGTATGAACATAGGATGAGCCCCAGGGAAGAATATAGGCTACATTTTATCCCAGAAAATTCGTCATTTAAAAAGAGGGAATAGCCTATAATGATCACTGGGCGCATCGTGAAATATCGCAGACGAGTTGGCCGCATCTAAACAATAAATAATACGTAATAAATATCTCCGAGCACAGCGCAGCGGTAAGTACCTATATCAAAGTCGCTTCCCGCCGTCTGTCCCTCTGTATGAACGCTTAGATTTTTCAAACTGCATAACGGATTTTAATGCGGTTTTCATCAATACATAGAGCACTTCCAGAGAAAGGGTGCACGGGTGTTCCAGAAAACTCACACAAACGGAAGCGAAGCGCGGGTTGGTAATTCGGTAACTATTAAAATTCTGGACACTACAGGTAAATGTAAATTTAATGTCTCTTGCTAATTTGGCGAATTAAAAAGTGACTATGTAGATGTCCTAATAGGAAACGTTTATGCAACTGGGCGTATGTCCTATAGTCAACGTTTATCAACAAAATTATTGTAATTCATAGTTTAATACGAAAATAATGCATATTTTTACTCAACTGCCTAACAGGAGGAGAATTGAACGCAGAATTTCTTCCGCATTAAGAAGGGGCTCCATTCCATTCATTCCATTTGTATGTCTTAGTTCTGACCTTCAAGCGTGTAATGGCTACCAAAATATTAACGATATGTTTACGATATAGAAATCAACCGAGCCTGAGCTATCACTCAGTAATTAAGATGAATTACCACTTTATTACAGACGCAATTAAATATTTGAATATCTCTTGCATTGCAACACCCTTTGTTTCATGGTCGGCCAATTTTCTATTTTGATATCGCTATGACCTAAAATAAACGGGTTATGTCAAAAGAGAGTCGGTGGCCTAGGTGGTGAATTTGGACCCGTAATTGGAAGATTCTGAGTTCTAATCAGAGTTTTTTTACATAATTATCATCTTGAGTTATTCCCATTAAAATGTAGTTTAGAAAGTGTGAAGTTTCAATTCTGGAACTGTTAATAACGTTGACAAACGATGAAATGTTAAAAGTAATATAGTTTTATCAAGTAGAATAGAGCTCCTGGCGTTCTCCGTCGTCATCACCATTCCACCGGTTTACCCTTGAAATATCGAAACTCATTTCATAGAACGTTTCACTTAACCGAATTTTCGTTTCATCAGGAGCTTTATTTTTTTGTGGGCACACAAGTGTAACCTAACCTATATGTACATAACAATTGCTTAAGATAACCTGAAAACTATAAGGTTTCAGCAGAAATTGGCTTTCGATGAAAATAAATTCGGTGAAATGACACATTCGATGAAATGTTTGTCGATATTTCAAGGGGATCCCCATTCCACCACATGGTTCATGGCGACCGTTGGTTTCGAACTCTGTATTTTGCGATCACGAGTCAACACCCTAAGCCACTGAACCAACAGCGCTCTCGCTCGCCTCCTCCATGTCATAAAATAACGATTTATAGATGCGCCATTACTCTTGAACGTTAACAAATCAGGTGTGTCGTGTAAATAGGAGTGGTTATGGTCATTACCGCGACGGTGGCGCCATCTAGGTGCATGAGCCCGCGGCGGAAACATTAATACGTTATGTGTTTACTGAGTATATACACGGAGGGTTATTTCTGTCCTTCGGTGAAGCTAACGTGACTTAAGTGTGGTAATTTACTATTTTCGTCTAAGCACGGTGGTTCGCTAACTATAACCCTGGGGAGGTATTGATTCCGGTTATAGATTACACCGGGTCTTTCCGTAACTCGTAATTAAGGCTGTTCATTGCGCGATACGTGCTTTTCGTTATACATTGCGTCGCTGAAATAGCTCTACAGCTCTAGGCTCAAAAATGTTAAAACGACCCGTCAGTGGATGTGCTTAAATATGATTTCGGCGGTTTGAAAGAAGCGCAATCGGGAAGTCAAACATCGACCACTTCATCAAGGGAGTTTCAAGCGATCCAATGCCAGCTGTTAATCGGCGTACACAGTGATTCTACATATCTCCATGAAAAGTAAAATTCTGAATTAATTGCCCAGATGGACGACTATGTCGAGCGTAGAATAGAAGTAGCGCACGGTAAGTTTTGCCAACTGAACCATAATTTACAACTGGAACTTTTTTTTAAAGTGGTTAGAAAAAATCATGCTTAGGTATTTAGGTTTGTCTCAAAATCATCTTGTTTTTTTTTCTAAAATGTATTCAACTTAAACCAATTTTCGATTTCTAGACATACTTTAGTTTATTAGAAAACACAATAATAGCACCGAATGAGGGCGCCACTGAACGCTCGGTTTAGTCTTAAAAGAAGCAAGGTGAACTTATATCAACTTATTTGTCATGTTACGTTACAGATGGACATCTTAATGGTTCAGTTGTTTCTTGAAACTAACCCGTTAGAGCAAACAGTCGCCGATGTTATCTTTATTATCCGCTTTATAATGGCAGTATAGTAGACAGTAATTTAGTCATAAATACTTAACTAACACGGATGCGATATAGCAGCAATGAGGTCTATTAAAGCGTTTTAGCATCGCAATCGATTTAAATTAAAGATTTTTCAAAATTAATATTACAATTTCCCCGGCTAATTTGGCAGTGCATCCACCGAGATCTCCAGACCGGACCTTTGCCCATTGCTTTTGAACCAAAATGACGTACCTACCTTACATATCTTAAAAAATATAATTGTTAAAAGAAAGAACTACATATAATAATAATGCAAAAAAAACGGAGGCGAAAAGGCTCCTGGCTCAGCAACAGCACTGTATTGATGCAAGGACCTACAGAACTTAAGGGCGTACCCCGTCTCGATGACCTCGAGCATTTCAACTTCTTCCCTCCCCACTTCCTTTCCTCACCTCTGCAAGTTTACGTACATGCGCCATCGCTTTTTCGTAACGCCATCTAGTATAAAGTAAATGTACTACAATGGCCAACTTTTTAGGCCGCTAACGACATCTTACGGATTGTTGGCGTACTACTATAACTTGCAGTTGGTATTGAGACTTTTTATTGATCATTAATAGGAGATTTCCGAGATATTGATCATTAATAGGATTTTTTGTAATTTTTCCTTATGTCCGTGATACGAAAAACCCCTTAATTCAAGTATTAATTTAAATAAAAAACAGTGTTTTCTTGCATGACTTGAAACACTATGAAATAAGGAAGCTACATGCCATTTTTTTTTCCTTACAACTTTTTGAGTAACCTTACAAAATTGGTTTTTCCATACTTGGTGAAACACAAACGCGGGGTTCTCTTAGTATGGAGAAAGTAACTTAGGCGCGTTTACTCAAAAAGTTGCAAGGAAAAAAAAATGGCATGTAGCTTTAAAACTTCCTTATTTCATAGTGATTCAAGTCATGCAAGAAAACACTGGTTTTTTTTTTAATTAATACTTGAATTAAGGGGTTTTTTGTATGACGGACATAAGGAAAAATTACAAAAAATCCTATTAAAATGATCAATATCTCGGAAACCGTGAAACTTAGCATAATAGTAAATGTGGTCAAAAATGTTCAGAATGACTCTTACAACCCCTTAAAACCCCTACACCCGACTGTCAAACACCCTGTATAATATTTACCAGAAATATAACAAACTCGTCAGTGGAGTTCAACAGTGAGTCGTGTACCTCTGCTCGTAGAGTACTCGTAGTTTTGAGTGAGAGTAGTGTTTGCACACTGTAGACACCAGGCATAAGAGATATGACAGAATGCTAGTGGTGCACAGTGCGGGTAAGTCGGCTTGCTGTGAAACTGCGTCATTTGCTTGGAAGGTCGTCAGGTTGCGTAATTGTCCATTGTCGAGGGTCACCAATGTAGTTAGAGAGGGCAATAGAGAAATCTCTCTCCAGGCGGGTGTTATGCCTGGGGACCAAAGTCCATTGGGATGAAGTTGGAAGTGCTACATATATCAACTGACTGTTGAAATTTCGCTTGCGCGTTGTAGAACAGTTTAGTTCCGCTGTCTGACGTTGTGACGCTGTTGGCGCTGGCGAGTTGGTGGTACATGGTTTGCCGTTAGATGTCGCCACGTCGCGCGTGGCTCCGAGCGGCACGGGTTCCCCGTTCGACGGCCAAGCGGCGTATGCCGCCCGTCGCCCCCGCACAGACCCGGGAGTGGGGATTAGCGCGCAAACATTAATATTTTCTTTTTCTCAAAAACTACAGAATCAATTAAAAAAACATCCGGCCAAATTAAAGTTCACATTATTTTCCAATTATAAGTTAAGTCTCATGTGTAAATATCGCATAATTAGGCAGTTATAATGGATTATAGATCGAGAAAAGGGTTCACGGGAAATTATTATACTCTTAAAATATAAACATTTGCGAAATATTTTTCCGTGAAAAATAAAGAACAAATGCCAAGCTTAAATATATGTTTTTTACAGATTTTTGTACTACATTTTGGCTTATTTGAATCGACTTGAAAATCGCTAAAATACGCCGGGTAGCCCCTTAAGTAATTTACCTAAAAGGACAGTGGAACGCGATGGAGGAAACGACGAAAGCTGTGGACGAGAGGCATGCTCGTATGTGCTGTGTCAAGGTAAAGAAACATTGTTTACATCCATTTTACAGAGGTTTTTTTCGTTAAAGCATACCATTATTTAAAGCAAAATAATACATTTTTAAATTAATTTTATGAAGGTGGAGGGAGATCATTAGAATTTACAACACTTATACGAGTATTACTTGCCTGGTAGCGAAAAGTCTCAACGAACAACGAAATGGGTGGGGCGGTGTTGTGATCAGGGCTCGGAAACGTTATTCAAAATAACGTTTTAAAAACGTTTCGAACCGTTCTTCGTTCAACATTTTGTTCGGAACGGAAACGAAACGAGAACGTTATCAAAAACCGGTTTAATCCACGGGACGCGGCCGCGCGCGGCGTTCGGCTACAAAGCGGCGACAAGCATGAACTTGTTTACCTAGTAGGTAATCTTAGCTATCTGCCCTACCGACCCTACCGTATGTTTTGATTGCATTTTCATTTCATCTTTCATCCCGATGCGTGTTCACCAATTGGGCGTTTTCAGAAAAAGTTGTTGGTTGAAAAAAGTCGTGTCCCATGACTTTCATGGCTGATTATTCGAATTTAAAGAAGACATATCAAATGTTTTTTTTTTTACATTAAATAACTTATTAACTGCAGAAATACAGTAGAATTATGCAAATCAATCTTTGTTAAATTTAAAATAAAGCCAAAATAAGAAAAAAATAGGTCCTATTTGACGTGTCCCACCACACCCTCCACGCCACATTCGGAGTTAGATAAAAAATACTAAATAAGACTGTTTAAAAGTCAGCAGTTGTGTCCTGGTCAGTTATGAACCGATCTTTAATTTTAAACCGTAAAACAAGTGCGTTTACATAGAAATTTCTTTGAAAAATACAGGTTTTAATCTGTCCCGCGAAATAGCGCATGGGGAATTTCCCGCATACGCGACCGTATTTTTAATATGTTCCTGGCAATAAAACACCACAATACATGAAAATTCTGAATTATGGCGGCATTTTTAGTCTA
This sequence comes from Acleris laterana, assembly GCA_963966035.1. Taxonomy (NCBI): domain Eukaryota; kingdom Metazoa; phylum Arthropoda; class Insecta; order Lepidoptera; family Tortricidae; genus Acleris; species Acleris laterana. The sequence goes on along the minus strand of OZ014443.1, from coordinate 12,923,878 downwards.
TGGTAGTCGTCATTTGGTTTCAAATGACAGCAGATTGTCCGTGAAATGTGTTTAGAGTGGTCGCGTGGAGTTTGCATCTTAAATAGGTTTCTTGATACGACTCCTATTTTAACAAGGTAAGATAATCCTGTGTTTTTGATTTTTTATAATGTTATATTTAATAATTAATGCTGATTCGGAATCAAAGGCAATATTTAAAGAAAGTTCAATAGTTTATTTGTAATTTTATGTGAATGTTTGAATGGCATGGATGGGCGTTTTCAGAAAAAGTTGTTGGTGACGTTAGAGGAATTCCACTTAAAAAAATATTTTAGTTTACTTTAAAATGTAGAAAAATCGATAATATATTTAATGAGCAACATGAAAATACTAAATTTATAATAAAATAATTACTATTTCAGTAAAAAAATCCAATTTGATTTCGATTCTGCTCGTAAGAAGTTCTATTACGCCACTCATTTTAGAACGGGTTTTAAAGAAAACTAGAAAGGTTTAAAATGTTCTGAAGCTTTATTGATAAAACTTGAACTAAAAAGTGTTCTAAAAAAAATAATTATTAATCATATTATTACAATACAATGAAGTTTAATGACAAAACCTTTCCTTAACGCCACCTTTCAGTACTTTGTATATATTATTGTCTTTGGAGCGACGAATGCGTAATATTATTTAAAAATGTTCTTTTTTAACGAATTATTAGTTAAATAGAATGTGTTTAACAATATTAACTTCTTAATATCTTTGATGTAATATTAAATATTTAAGAAATTCAATCACATTAATAACGGGACAGTGACGTATAGTGAAACTCGAAATGGCGTTTAGGAACTATAAGGCTACGTTCCTATTGCAATATTTTTATACTAAAACAATTAATTAAATTAATGAATTTTAACAATTCACCAAAACAGCCAAAAAGTTAACTGGAAGAGATCCCTTAAAGGGATAAGTTCGCTTTTGTACTTCTTTTTTTCTGTTATTTTAATATTTTTGTAATGTAGGTAATTGTTTTAGTACAATGAAGTTTTTACATACATACATACAACAGGCATCATATAATGTTACTGATTTTATAATAAGTCATCGTAAGTTGATAACTGTTTAGACGTGACCATACTATAGACTAAAGTGAAATGAAGTACCTAGGAGCCGTTTAAGTATTATGTAAGCACCAAAGGGGGGTGAGGAAGTCTTTGCTTTGCTTATTTTTGATGACACGGGGCGGCTCTAAATGGCAATGGCCACAGTATATGTATAGGTGTTTCCTTTACTACTACCGGCTATATCATCAGACCCTGAATACCGTCTCTAATCAGAGTGCTTGTCAAGACAAAACAAACGAGCCCAAACTCGATGGGGTTGCATTATTTAATTACAGAGTTCCCGTGGGCGCCTTCCTGTTTTATCATCAGACCCCGGATTCCATCTCTGATCAAAGTGTTTAAACGAATTGAGAACCTCCTTTTCTTGGTCGGTTAAAAATGATGATGATGAGTCAACGATCTCATGAGATTACTTGTTAAAATTCATTAATTTAATTAATTGTTTTAGTATAAAAATATTGCAATATGAACGTAGCCTTATAGTTCCTAAACGCCATTTCGAGCTTCACTATACGTCACTGTCCCGTTATTAATGTGATTGAATTTCTTAAATATTTAATATTACATCAAAGATATTAAGAAGCTATTATTGTTAAACACATTCTATTTAACTAATAATTCGTTAAAAAAGAACATTTTTAAATAATATTACGCATTCGTCGCTCCAAAGACAATAATATATAGTACAAAGTACTGAAAGGTGGCGTTAAGGAAAGGTTTTGTCATAAAACTTCATAGTATTATAATAATATGATTAATAATTATTTTTTTTAGAACACTTTTTAGTTCAAGTTTTATCAATAAAGCTTCAGAACATTTTAAACCTTTCTAGTTTTCTTTAAAACCCGTTCTAAAATGAGTGGCGTAATAGAACTTCTTACGAGCAGAAACGAAATGTAATTGGATTTTTTACTGAAATAGTCATTATTTTTTTATAAATTTAGTATTTTCATGTTGCTCATTTAATATATTATCGATTTTACTACATTTTAACGAAAACTAAAATATTTTTTTAAGTGGAATTCCTCTAACGTCACCAAAAACTTTTTCTGAAAACGCCCAATTATGTACTCCTCACAGAATTATGGTACTTTCTATGTGTCCAATAATAATCTAAGCTCTAAAGAAACAAGCAAAGAAAACCGCGTCGCGTGGCTGCTAAATACTAACTGACTGGATGATATTTGTAATATTCCTACCAAACCCAGCAAATGGGAAAAAACGGTTAAAAACGTTATATGGATCAAAAAAGATTTCAATTTCGTTCTTGTTCAAAAACGTTTTCTATAACGTTATTTGCGAACGAAACCGAAACAAATCGTTCCTTAGGCATTTAAGACGAAACCGTTTCGAAAAAAATACCGTTTTCCGAGCCCTGGTTGTGATAAGCAAAATTTACTAATGTTAATGTACAGTCGAGGCCTTATTTGCATGGATAGCTGTCAAACAAAATCCTATAATGTGAAATCGACGCCATTTTTGTGCTCGTTTTGTGTTTTTACTTACCTATGAGGCTTCTTATTTCAATGAGATCATGCTAGATGGCGCTGTATCACCAACTACCGTGAAAAAATACTTTTTTCTACATCTTTACTTTTCTGCCGTAACACCATGTTCCTTTAATTATTGTCTTAACGTTATAAACTTGTTAAACTCCCAAAACATTTAAAATCGAAACTTCCAAAAACACTAATCTTTTGTATGGATTCGAACTCGTAACATTATGGATGGAGTGCACTCTTCAGTGCCGTTCGACCATAATGACATTTATTTGGCAGGGCGAAATTGTGTATCAATTTATTTTACGTTTTGATTATCCTTTAACTAATACGGTTAGTTATTGTGAGGGTAAGCAGAAAATGTCTAAACACCAGATCGGTTTTACTAAAGATTTACTTACGCCCGCTCGTTCGTTGCTCCCTGTTAGATTGCCTTTGTTCTCGATTAATACTTACTGTTGATAATTTTTAATGATGAGTTCTCGTTGCAATATCGACTTGGTGAAAAGATCACAAATAATTGCTTTGTATAATCAAGGCAAAAATTTATCTGAAATTGCTAGAGAAGCCGGTGTTAACGTAAGTAGTTTTTGTATACAAATTTAATTTAAATTACTATTTTTAAAAGGTTAATATAAAAATACATATTTTAAAGGTAGTTTAAATGTGTGATGTTTTGTTATAGAGAAAAACTGTTGTTTTATGGGTCCGACGATTTGAAGAGGAAGGTTCTTTATTACATCGGCAAAGAACTGGCAGAGCTCCACTCATAACCACACAGCAGCGTCAAATCATGGTGAGGGATTATGAGGAAAATGGACTTATCCCGACTAGTCACTACGCCAGTTTATTCGACACCAGCATGCGCACTGTGCGACGTGCTCTTCACAGTGAGGGCCTGCATCACCGCCGGCATGCCGTCAAACCCTTGCTTACTGAAGCTCACAAAGCAGCCAGGTTAGCGTTCGCCTTGGAGCATTTGGATTTCGACTGGAGTAAAGACGACATCTTTACTGATGAAAAAACTTTTAAATCCAGCCAACACGGACGACTACGGATAGTAATCACGTTGTGCCCAACATGGAGTCTGGTCGGATAAGTGTGAATATGTGGGGCTGGATGAGTGCAGCCGACCCGGGGGAACTAGTGCGAATGCCCAGCCGAGTGACCGGTGTTAATTATGTGGACGTGTTGGAGGACACCATGCTACCCACTGTTCGCAATGTTTATCCGGAAGATGAATTACCGGTTATATCATTCGTGCAAGATAACTGCCCTATACACCGTTCGCGTCATGTGCGGGAGTGGTTCAGTCATCACAATGATATAGCGGTAATTCCTTGGCCGGCTAGGTCGCCAGACTTAAATCCCATCGAAAATTTATGGGGTGTGATGGTTCAACGGTGGGATAACCAGAACGAGCGAACCCCAGAAGCATTAGAGGCTCATTGTTTGCAAGTTTGGGAAAGCATTCGTGGCTCGAGCTTGTGCAGCAACCTTATTAATTCAATGCGTTCTCGCTTGCTGGCTGTTATCGAACAGAATGGGGGCTACACTAGCTATTAAGGTATACCTATTAAGTCGGTAGGTGGAAAATATTATTTGGTTGAGACCGGGTTATTTAGTTAATCTGTTTAACAAGTGACTATAAAGTGAACGCAAGCATAACGTTATAAATATAACCGTTTTATTTCTAGTGTGCAAAACCAAATAAAAACTTAATTTTATTTCATAAGTTTACTCACAAATTGTCTTATACCCACTGTAATTTGTTTAAAGTAGGTAATCAAACTTGCACTATTTATAAATTACCTACCCCGGCGACTACAAAGCTAGAGACACGCTTTTGTAATTATAATAACCCGGTCTTTAGAAGTTAGTAGGTATTTGTGTTTTATTGTGGTGGAGCTTCAATATTCTTTCCGAATCTGGAAACGAAACTTAAGCTTTTGGCCTCGATAAAATGGTAAATAGGAGTTGTTTTATTGTTACTTGTATGAGTAATATTATTATCAAATGAGTATATCTAATTTCAGTTCAATTAAAGAATAAATAATTGAATAAATAAAACAATAGTTTTATTTCATTAAAAGCATGTTTGCTTTTTTTTGCTATGTTATTTATTTATTTTTTTTATTTATTTCATAGGGCCATCAACATTATTTATCGTAAAAACATCGATCTGAAAAAATACAAAAAGAAAAAAGGACATCCCGAAGAGATTCGAACTTCGGTCTATGTGGATCCAACGTGTAATAGTCAGACGTAAACCCACTAAGCCATTACTTCGTCTAAGTGGGTCGACGAAAAATCGATTATAATACTACTATCTTAGGAAGTTGCAATAAAGACAAATGAACTGGTTTAGTCAACACCGCCATCTAGTTTAATGTTTGAGAACGTGGGCGCAAGTGTGCAGAGGATTATCGCCTTAGAGGTGTCCATGCAACTTTGACCGTGACCGTACATATTTATGAGTATTGTAAGGTCAATATACAAAGGTATTAGCTTAATGTGCAACTCTAGACCACATTAAATGAATGTGTGGTTTAATGACAGATCCACGGTATGATTACTTCCGAGCTTCCTGCCCTTGCCGCGGTCGTTCTAAGAACACGGTAATGAGTTGTACGTGAGGTTTTTTAATAAATAGTTGCCGTAAAACAATTAGCCAGCATTGGCCAAAATTAAACAATTACTGGTGTATTTTTAGTTTTCTATAAAACGATTCACGTGATTTTTTTAAACTCAACAATGTACATGTTGCTGTTTAAGGAGTTTTCTCAAACATGCAATGAAATGTTGAAGTTATTTTAGTTATTTTTGGCTGTCACGTTGCGGGCGGAAGAACTCGAGAGAACTGTAAAGGTATTTCATTCAAAATTATTTTAATGTAGACGACGACGATGTACATGGCGACTGTGTTTATAAGCAGGCTGAATAGCTAAATTATATTTGTAACATTTTTGAGAGTAAGGTTATATCGTCAAATACTAGAAGTGCATAGACGTTTGGGAGACATCCGCGCGCTGTGTCGTGTGCGCCCGCCGCCGCCCGCACCGCCTGCGATCTAATTGTAAGTTGCGCTACGCTATGAGCTATGCTATGACTGATATGCCTCCTAACTACTTATTACTTAGATATACTTTATTTTAACATGCAATTACTTTTCTTCCCTATATCAATACTGTTTTGAGTGATGGATGTATTTTTTATTTCATTGCATATGTTTGAGAAAAGCACTAAACGTACCTTCTCGCCGTGAAAAAGGGGTTGCCAGCCTCGTAACTATCCGTCTTTATCACTCGGCCGGCAAACCCCTACTTCCCGGCCTCTGTAGTAATGTACTATTAATTTAATGCAGAATGCCGGCAGACAAACCACTATACAAAAGGAGCTAAGTTTTTGGGATAGCCGATGTGGTTGGTTCCAAAAAGGTGTTAATTACAAAAATGTAAGAAAAGAGTAAGTTTACAGGAATATTAGGATGAACGGCTGAAAACATAGGTTAAAATTTAGCTTACAACAGATGTCTGAATTAGGACGTGAGATTTCCTGAAGGAAAAGTAACATCCAACCAAGTTAATCGCAGAAATAGTTTCAAAATAAAGTTTTAAAAAACATTGCAGCCTGGCGTCATGACTTTATGGTAGTAGAGTGAGATACCATTGCCAATCGGTTACATACAATTAATCAAAGGACAATTAAACAGGAGTAATACTTATTAATACCTAATCTCAATGAGATAAATTAATCATGCGTGATATACCTACAAAGCGCCACGGGCAAGCGCAGTTTGTTTCTGTTGTCATGGATGAGATCCGGAGCGCGTAAGTACACATATTTTTGATGACGTTGTCCGCTACCACATTTTTGTAACTGGCTATTTTTCAGATTTGGCAATCATCGCGCATGCGTTGAATTTAGATGGGAATCTTCCACCACTGTAAAAAAAAACAAATCCCGATGTGCCCCAAAAAGGATGGAATTGCCCGTTTTATTTATCAAGAAACGAATTAAGGTTTGGTAACAGAACTAATCAACTAGGGCCCGCTGTTTGAGGACACATTGCTTTTTTTAATAGGTCGTGATACAACGAAGATTTTATTTGAAAAAACACATTCAAAGTCATTCCATCTGTAAATTTTAAAATGAGCTCTGTTAATACAGGTTGGTCCTAAGAGTTCTGATTGACGTGCCGAACACTAAACCGACGGAAAATACAATTAAGTCTTACGATAACGGTCCGCGGACTGTTAGCGGGCTAACCGGAACGCGGTAAATAATTACTTTCCGAGTTAATGTCGCGTCTGCTGGCGCTTAATACATAGAGTTTAGAGGTAGCCAGGGTTCCCAAAGTTTATCAGTTAGCTGAGGTGTCATTTTCGGGTACTTAGGGCCACTTGCACCAAAAACTTAATACTGGGTTAAGACACTAACTCGAGTCAAAATTACAGTTTTCATATGAATCTGACGTTTACTAACTCGAGTTAGTGTCTTAACCCAGTGTTAAATTTTTGGTGCCTTCCGAATTGATCAAAATTCCGATATTTTATAATGCCGAATGCAATGTCTGATACGTTTAATTTTTTGATATCGTTTATTTAATCTTAAATAGCTCCCAGTAAAACATAACTTTCGGAACAATTAAAATTCAGACAAGTGTGTATTCGGAAAATAATAATTCGATAAAGGGAATGTCTTCGGATGTAACAGTTGACCATGTGGTTTATCGTTTATATTTTTAGTTATAGAAAAGGAAAACGTTAGTAGCGTACAGTGGTTCTATTTTCATAATGTAGATCGGCAATCTTCGTTTTTGTATGAAATACGAGTGACAGATATACTGTCAGTTGCGAGTGGAAGGGTGATAGAGATAGCTAGCCGAACTGTATTATGAAGCTGGGAGTATTGTTATGCATCTTGGCTAGGCCTCTGAGCTTGTAGTAGCCGGATAGTTTGGAAACCTCTGCGCTTAGCAACGAACGTACGGTAAAATAATTACCACTGAGTAGCACCTTCAATGCCCGCGGCTCGCCCGGCGTGCTCAAATCGAATGCCATCAGATGCTAGTGGCAGTGGATCGGGGACTTAAGGATGGATTTACACTGACCGGGTTATTACTGTTAAGCCTAAATTTAAGCAGATTTAACTGTGAAGGTTGATGTTTGTTTTGTTATAAGAGATGAAGGAAGTACGTGCGTCTGACGGGTGCATCAATCAATCAACTTTTTTGATTAGCTTAGATGAATATTTAATAATGAGTTTACTAAAATACTGGCTGTGAATTATGGCACTATAACACTAGTTTTTAAGAGTACATATCATTTTATGTAGGTTTTCGTAATTTAACATCTGTGATACAGTCTTTGCCGTTCAATGAAATATTTGGGATAATTAAGTTATAACTATTTTTAAACGAAAATTTTGAAGTACTTAAAAAATATATTGGGTTAAATTTTCATTAGAATTGCGGAAAGACAGCCAATCTCCGGGAAATATGTCCCCTTCTAAGGTTCACAAATAATATTCAAATGACATTTAAGTTGTGAATGTTGTTTCGCTATTTTTTATTGATATAAATGGGTTAAAAGAATTTCTATTCAAAGACTTTCTATACCACCAAATCATTCCAGTTCAATTAAATAAATTAACCATATTAAAGACAAAAACACACAAATAAATTAAATGACTCAAATGATTTATACTCCAAAGAGCAATTAATGGCCCATAAAAGTTAAAAGGACTAAAACGAGTTTTTGAGTCGTACACATTGAAATCCAAACTTACCAATATTACTACAAAAATTATCGCATTAATTCCTGGCTTTTTAGGGTTCCGTAGTACGCAAGGGATTTCTTAGTTTCGCCTTGGCTGTCTGTCCATCTGTCCGTTTAACTCAACGCTTCGTATTAAGAAGCTGTAACTTTGGATGCATATTAATCACGACGACAAAGATGTTAAATATAATATTTAAAAACTTGGGGATGTTTTTTCTGCTCGTCTATATCATTGTGATGGTGTCTTCGATCTCTCTTCGTCTTTGATTGTGATGATCGATTCAGAGAACCGTTTACGTAACATTAAGATTTAAAATCTTGATTTGCCAGCGAAACAGTAAACGGTGGTTTTCGGTTATGTTAAAAAAAAATCGTTCATACTTGTTGTTTTTCCATAAAGTTTTTTGTGTTTGTAGTAACGGCGTCGGAACCCTACACTGACAACGGTCCGACTGTCCGACATGTCCTTACCCGGTTTTTTAAATTCAATTTCCCGTCTACAGAGATACTTTTAGAGGCCACATTTTACTTATATTTACGTGGGACTCAGCAAGACGTTACTATGCTAATCGTTGGAGTAATTGCCAAGCAATTTGAACAACATGAACATTATTCTCTCTTTATTTCAAATCCCAGAAGTCGACATCAGTCAATGCCATGGAAGCCATTAGGCGGAAAAGAGGTAAAAAACTGGCATAGCTAAGTAAATTGCTTAGACTTTGCGTTTGCAGGCGTGTGTGTAAGCAAGTGCAAGCTAATGACCAGATGATTGTCACCAACATTCGATTTATCTCAGGCAAAAAACGTCGACTTTGTCCTAAATAATTGTTTCATCATAAGTTTCACTATTACATGCGCATACGCATGGCGCTGAAGTGATTTCACTTTACTCAATGTAATTATACGAGTATTATTTTGGACGTAATAAGGTATGGCGGTGCTCATTGCCCAGTGTGTGCGGGTCCTTATGCGCAGGAGTTCAGCAGAATCATTAAAAGGCTAAATTGATGACGCCCGCCACTTCCTCGGTGGCGAAGTAACTTTTCTTTTACGAGATGTCATTAAACTTACAATACTATTCCTTATTTTGCATTGAAAGTTAATTATCGGGGCGTAATTAATATAAATCGTTTTCTATGTATTTTAGTTTTATGTCTGGGAAAATAGAGGCAACCGGTGGCAAGCAAAATTGGACTAGCTATATGTTGCGAATACTTTCCGAACAACAAAATAATTGTGTATCTATTATTTTTTTCCAAGCTGAACATTAGATTATTTAGCATATCATTAGGAAATGCAGTATAGCTAAATAAAAACTTATACGAAGGAATTAGATATATATAAGTAGATATAGATACCTCGGGGCCTAATATGGCTGCGTTTATCGCATGACAAAATGTGGATAAAACATCCGTTTCTTTTTGACACGTGTGTAAGTACGAGAGTGACGGATGCGTTATCCATATTTTGTCACGTGATAATCGCAGCCATATAAGGCCCCGAGGTACCTACTAGGGCCGCTACTATACCTAACGCCTAAATCTTTCTACCTATAACACTAACCTCCCAATATTTTTTTGACTTCCTTAGAGGCCGGTAACCCTGCGATTTTTCTAGTGATAAGCGATGATTACGGAGAACTGTTATGATATATTATGTCATTACATTATCATCATCATATCATATCATCAACATACATACCTAGTATAAAATAACTTCACTATTTCTCTATATGTTTGTCCGTTTCGATGCATTAAAAATGCGCAAAAAATTAAGGGAAGCTTTTAGGAAGGTGGATGTGCACAATACACATAGATACCACCCAAGCGAAACCACTAGCTCACTAGCTCAGGGTCAGGGGTAGGGTCACTAGTTTCAGTTTACAATCCAATACCATTAGGTACCTAGGTACATACGACCTGTATAAAGACGAGTCTTTGCAGTATTTAAACAGCTCTTAACATGGGTCCAGTAAAACTCTCTCAATAGACGTAACTTACTGAAATATCTGATTTCGATATTTCACATTTTCAGTTACTTTTTTTCTTGGGGTTGACTTGTAATCAATCGGCTTGGTGTAAAATAAACGCAGTTGAACGGATACAAAGACAAACCGTTCTGTCTGTGCCTACTTTTTTATAATAATTAATAAATAATTATTACAAACAAAACAGAATGCGTAACCGAAGCTAAACTTTAAATGTATTACATTATTAATGGTAAATTGCCATGACAACGCCGTATTTCCATACATATACATATACATAGAGGTAATAAGATCTTAGGTTTACGTGAATTTTACCTAATAACATATATTTTTATTGTTTATGTAACTCTGCGCCCAAAAAGGGCTTAACCTCTAACCTCTCGAAGTCATTACTAACAGTCCCTGGACAAAACAAAACTAGATGGCTAACAAATATAACAACAGAATCAATAGTAAACAATTCGTAAAAATAGATGTCGGCACTAATTTTGTTTTAGCCTGCTTTCTTGGCACGGCGCGGTTTTCAGTGAAAACAAAGAATTCGGTACGAGCAGTCACGTTCAAATATTTTCTATATTAGCTTCTCACTTTAGCTAGTGCAAGCCCATCAAGGTAAGATTGTGTGAGAATCGATAAACAAAGTGATCATTAATATGGCTGCGATTATCGCGTGACAAAATTTGGATAAAACATCCGTCAACTTTCTGACACGTACGAGAGTCACGGATGACTTATGCACATTTTGTAACTCTATAAACTATACTAGTCTATTCTATACGCAGAAGGCCTAGCCAAGATGCATAACGCTAAGTTAGCGATTATCGAAAATCGACAAAATGTATAGGATTGACGATGACAGATCGCGTCGCTACGTATATCAACTCTATTAATTTAAAGTTGATAGAAATCCGAAACATTAGCAGCGTTTGTATCTTGGCTTCATCACTTCATCGATTGAATCATTTCATAATATTAATTTTTATCGAACTCTATTTTAGGTAAGGCTAGACTCGCCGCATTTTTTTTTCTTTTTTGTTAGTCACTAGTGTAACCTAACCTACGTAATTAATGTTTAAGATATCCTAAAAACATCATGATTTAAGTAGAAAATAACGTTCGATGAAATTAAACTCGATGAAATGATACAATCGATAAAATGAAATTGATTGACACAATCCTCTATAAGGATGATATTTACACCTTTTAAAAAAAATCCTGTAGTCAAGTTTGAGGGCATCAACGCCTGACACACAAACTCCTAATCCGCTGACACGACGGCGACTTCACATGTCAACATGTACAAATAAAGCCCGTGTCGCCGCCATGTCAGATTAGTGTGTTAAGACCATTATGTATGATTGAATATTTTTTAGGGTTCCGTACCTAAAGGGTGCCAACTGGACCTTATTACTAGCCTCTGCTGTCCATCTGTCTGCCTGTTTGTCTGTCTGTCTGTATGTCTGTCAGCGGGCTGTATCTCATGAACTGTAACAGGTAGATAGTAGAAGTCCACAAACAACAAACATTTAAAACAAAAATTAAATTTAAAATTAAAGATATCCCCATTCAATAATGGTACGAAACCTTTCGTGTACATTTATGACTCGCACTTTACCGGTTAATTTATTTACAATGAATATTTGGGGCAAACTACTATGCCGATTTTTTTTTACTTCAAAAAGTCAACTTGTCTTGGACCCACAATAGTGTTATATTTTCTTGCATTGTTGGATAAAAGCACTATACGAGCCTCGGGCGGGAAGTCCCGGGAAGGGCGGTTTCCCGGTCTCTGTAGTAATATACTATTAATCTGTGGTCTTATATAAGAATCTGCACACTTTAGTGCTTTGTCGCTTTAACTGCTGCACTAAACTGTCAAAGACGTTAAGGCGACAACGTATTAAAGTGAGCAGCTACTTATAAGGCCGACTGTTGTCTATATTATTATTATTACAACTGGAGATCTTATGATCCAAATGAAGGGTAGCTAATATGGGTTTAGATTCCTATCAACTAACCACTCGTAAACACACGTGTCTGTTACTGTTATAAAACACAATTATAACAAACAATTCCTATATTTACCACCGTAAAAATGTCAATAGATATGTTACTCTGAAACCAAAAACCACAAAGAATACCGCACACGTACTAGCATCTAAATACGTATATTGAAACGAAAATGAATTTATTCCTTTGTCTAAAAGAGCACGCTAAAATGTCTTAAAACCATCACAAAACTAATCAACGTGTCAAATCAATTATAATTGGTGCCAGATCTTCTAAAAAGGATGCACATGATCGTACAAAAACTCGATATTAGCATATACCTAGACGGTACTAAACTCAGCTGAGCTCTACAGACTGTAACATACGGTCGACAATGTGGTTAGCACTATGATACAGAATTAGCAAATACCTGAAAACCACTAGCGTGAAAACCTAAAGTGTCTTAGAATTGTCCATAATAGTGTATGACGTGACTTAGTGGTGTTAGTTGGAAGAATCGTAAACAACCAGTGTGATAAATTAAATTCTACGTGTACAGGGTAGTGATTCTGTAAACAACGCCGGTCGAGCGGACTGTCGTGCGAAACCAAGCGGCGAGATTAAGTAGTCCCGTCAGTGCGAACAAAACACATTGTAGCGCGTGCATTTTCAATTAAGCAGCCTTATACGTTCGACCCATCGTGCTGCTAGATTGAAAATGCACGCGCTACAATGTGTTTTGTCCGCACTGACGGGACTACTTAATCTCGCCGCTTGGTTTCGCACGACAGTCCGCACGACCGGCGTTGTTTACAGAATCACTACCCAGGTTCCAGGACACTGAGTAGCGACATAAAAAAACAATTATAATGAGTCACATCCAAACAACAGGTGACAACGCGATTTTTGTTTTGGCTACGGAATAAGCTGTAGGTACCGGTGACATTTTAAAGTGATAACAGGAAACAAAGTAATGCTTCCTAACCTTGTATGTACACTAAGTCAAATTAGTTATTTGGTAGGACAGTTTATTTCACTGTTATTTATATTTGTACATACATACATACATACCTTCACGCCTGTAATTCCAGAGTGGGGTAGGCAGAGCCACAGAATCACCTACAACTTTAAAAACTTGTTAATAATTCTGTAACCACATTTTGCACAATTAGGCTAAGATGTTTACCAGCGTATTAATGACAGGTTGCAAGCCTATGGCCTAACAGTACAACAAGCCTTTATTCCCTTAGTCTAAGAGCGAACTATCATTTCAGTAACGAGAACATATTACGCAAAACTAACTCCAATTTTGGTACCATGTCACGCTATAGAGACTGAGTTACGGTCGCACGCACCTGCAGTAAACAAACATGTTTAACAATGACTATACTCATGTAAACAAACATAACCATGTGATATAGTTCGTCAACCAATAGAAGCGGAGCACTGAGACGTCAAAGTTCGACAAAACTTTTTTGACTGGCTGTTTGACAGAGCCCTGTGGAGTTGGTTTCATTAGATTTATTTACCAGTCCTAGGGGAATTTATACTTTCGTTACAGTACAAGATTTCGACGCTACCGGTGCACTATTACTTGTTCTGTGCCGGTGCTCAAAATACGTTGAAGTACCGTGACTGACGTGACTTATTGTAATGCATATACCGTCCACAACGGATTTTCAAAATCACTGGTGCGGCGACGCGTCTTTTACGTCACGTTTTTAGAAAAGACTGGATCACACCACCGTTCAACGCTTCTTTTAGGGTCACGTTTTTAGAAAAGACGCGACTACACCTGTCGCCGCAAAAGAATGAAGAGGTAACTACTACGTGAACGTCTTTTGTGATACAGTGTGGACGGTAACGTAGACCTTACCTGTTTTCATTGGGCGTTGTTGCCTGAAATCAAGTTATTCTATTCTATTCTATTTTTCTTTAGTAAAGGCTAGTACTTTACACTAATCGAAAAATTAAATCCTCAAAAAAGACAAACAAATTTTAATAAGTGCATATTTATAGACGACGTGTTTAGACTAGTTCGGCTGCGCTAAGCTAAATTCAAGTATGTCTAATTTTTTCGATTTTTCTTTTTTTACGCCGTTAGATTCCTATTAATTCGGCGCATAATTCTACATCAAAAAAACCTCATATTTCCTTTTAATTTTAGAGCTATCGTCAAAAGAAGTATTCAAGTATCTTAAATCAGACATTATTATCTATAAGATTTCAAAAAATTACATCGTACGGCCTATTAATATCGGAGATAATCGAATTTAAAGCAAAAAAAACGTTTTTACGCTCTCCTGTAAAATTTGCCAAAATAGGCTTACTTGAATTTAGCTTAATGCAGCCGAGTTGGTAAAGACCCTGCCTAAGAAGCTAGCGATCCCGGCTTCGATTCTCGGTATGGGGAAATATGAGCGCTGATATTTGTTTTTAAGTCTTTGATGCTTTCTACTACTTTGGGTCTAGTTCCAGTTATATGACAGTGTCCCCTGATATATATTTATCAGGAATCAGGAGATCCGCAGTAGAGATAAAGTAACTGATATAGCCCACCGAATTTCAAACCTTAAGTGGCGAACCGGGAGACGAAGTGTCGGCAGGCCTTCCACAAGGTGGACCTACGATCTGATAAAATCACGGGAAACCGTTGGATGACAGCATCAGAGAACTGATCGTTGTGGAAAACTTTGGGGAAGGCCTTAGTCTAGCGGTGGACGTCTTGCGGCTGAAGATGACGATGATGATTTATTTATATGATTTTCCGGAATAGGCACTATAAATCAAATTATTTTTTACGCAAATGGAGTCGAAGTTATACCTTCGTGTACCTATATCTATAAAAGCTGGTATGTTAATAGTTTTATATCCACCAGCCTCATAAACGAGTTGCATACAAACTGCATAATAATTTAAATTGCAATGCGTCGCGTAATGGCGAAAGAGATTTAGTGTCACAATTAAATAGCATTAGCATTTTAAAAACCGTTAGTAAAATCTGGATAAGTGCGGCTTCTTCAGAATATAAAACATTTTTTCCGGGATCTTGGATCATGACTATCTTTGTTGCATCATCATCATCATGCTCATCATTATCATTATCATCATCATCATCATCATCATCATCATCATCATCATCATCATCATCATCATCATCATCATCATCATCATCATCATCATCATCATCATCGAGATGAGTATGACAGATTACCTAGTGGAGCAGGGGTGGTATTCTTTTAAACAAAGCGTACAGTCTTCATACACCGATGAATTTACGTCGAGCGTACAAAATACATTTTAGCGCGTGCATTCCCAATAAGGCAGCCTTATACGTTCGATCGTTCGACAGAAACCCTGCTTTCCTTATAGTATGTGTCAATCGAAATTGGCAAAGATGTAAACGAAACCAAACGAACCAATTTAGGGTGAATTGCAAAAATATTGTACATAGTTAAGGGCTTAATTGAGGCAACGTTAACTTTCTTCAATTGTTTTTCCTTTGTGTAACGAAAGTTATGCATATGATTATATGACTAATCTTCGTTACACAAAGGAAAAAGTTAAGGATTGTTAAGGGTTTTTTAATTGAGCCCTTAACTATGTACAATATTTTTGCAATTCACCCTTTACAGTTATTAATCGATTATCACGTACTTTTAAAGATGTAGTAGATAAGGATTATCCACTTGATAATTACTTTTAGATTAAGCAACTATTAATTATACGTTACTTTAAATAAAAACACGCTCGATAAATATTTGAGGTTATGAGGTGTGTCAAACAGTACTGATTTGTTTACATCTTTGCCAATCTCAATTGACACCGACTATACATACATAATGGGTACAATTTTAGCCTGAAGTATTTAGTTTGAATATTTGAAACGAGCATAAGTTCAGGAAATTGTAGGTACTAGTAGTACTACAAGTAGTATAAACATGTACCTATGCATATGTTATTACAGAGTTTACTGTTATACTACAACTCCCGCGTGTGGTGTGAACCGAGGACTGTAAATAAATAACATAATACCTACGATCTACCGTCAATCCTTACGAGTACCTACTTGGCTGAAAACAATAACAAATTGGTAAATCCTAATCAATCCTACAGTTTGGTTTTTAGTCCTAATTTCAACGCAAAGTACTGTAAATAATAATAAAAGTACTGTCCATTTTCCGTACAGGATTTTATTGTACAGGGTTTGTAGCTGGAGAAAAAATATCTAGGAAACACCAAAAGACGAAGTGACCATAGCTACAAACGCATAACTAAAAACTATTATCTAAAGGAAAGAATACAAAAGCAACAAGGCACGTGACCCGTTAGTTTATGTTTTGAAGCTAATAGGTATGAAATCAAAAATAAAAAAATTATGTGTTGTTTAAGTATGTTACCAAATCAATTTTTGATCTCCATCCAATGGCAGGTATTTTTCATGATATAATGTGTCAATAAAATAACACTTAAAGAAGATTAAGGCGAATATAGGTATGGTTGCTGGCTGACTGCTTCAAAAAATAGCGGTATCTCCGGTTTGTTAAATCATAATAAAAAAATAGTTGTGTTAGTTAATAGTTTTTAGAGTTGTTGGTAATTCTGTAGCTCTGCCCCACTCTGGGAATAAAGGCGTGAGTTTATGTTTGTTTGTTTGTGTTTGTAATAAAAAAAAAAACACAAATCATATTCCGGTTTCGAAATTGAATTAAATAATTTATATAGGAAATTGCCCACATTGGGTCTCTTTCCCACGTCGGTATTACCGACTGAGCTTACCAGCGTTTCGGACATTACCGTCGAGGAGAAGCGCCCGGGCCGCAATCGCAAGATACTCTAACAGAAGGCCATTTTTCAATCACAAAATATAATTTCACTTAAAAGTATGTAATGTGACTTACTTTTAAGTAGTAATAAAGTAATAAATAATAATTATTTTTACGACAAAACACACTTTGGCGTTTGGCAAAGTTTTACTGTGTCAGCTTTGCGTGCGAGTAATTGTTTTTGGCATGTTGTTTAAACCTTTACACTGTCCATAAATATACGTAATAGAACAAAATACTTACATGTCATGTTTATAAAATATAAAATACTACGACTTCGTCCGCGTAGATTCCGATTATCCCTATTCCCTAAGGTTTTTTTTTAATTTTGCGGGAGGAAAAGTAGCCTATATGTTAATTTAAGCGATACGATACCTATCTCCATTTAAAATTTCATCGAAATTCGTCCAACCGTAGCAGCGTGAAGAAGCAACTAACTAACACAAACTTTCGCATTTATAATATTAGTGGATAAACTTGTTACATGTGGATTGGTGCCAGCAGGGCCGGACCGTGAGTTTAGGGAGCCCTGGGCTAATAAATACCACTGAGGGGCAAAAATATACTAACTACGGATTTTTTTTCGCCCAAATAGGAATATATTTTTTTTAAAAACGTCTACTGTCTATTTTTAAATTCGACTTGATTTTGCTAGCCTAGCCTTTTATTCCACGGGGTCCTGGAATGAAGCCCAAAAAGTCATATGGTAGATCCGGCCCTGGGTGCCAGAGATGTTAGCAGAATTTTCTAAGTATAATACATTTCGGGCAACCTGCTTTTCCTTTCACAAGCGTTTTGTCAGATCCATAAAAAGTTTGTTACCACTTGGGTTCCCAATTCCCCATGGACCAAAGGTTTCGTCACCGCGAAAGCAACTAAATTGTATTTACTGCCAACTCCCTGATATTTGTTTTTTTTCCTATTAACATAGTAAAAGAATCATCAAAATCGCGTCAGGTGTTTGGGAGTTAAGAGAAAACCAATCAATAACTTTATTGAAGAGTATATGCGCCTTAACTTGATAAATCAACGCCTCGATGACCGTTTCAAAACATTGTGACTTTCACCATAACAATTCTTTGTGTAGGTAGAGTTAAGGTCACGGGCATACACACACGTGACACGATGACAGCGATCGCCCAATTCACTAAGAATATTTAAAAAAAGTATTTATTTGAATCAGTTTTTATGATGACATCTCTCAACTTTGATTGCTCTTTACTTTTTTCACAGTAATGGCGGCCGAGCTAAAATCAATACGATACCATGGCAAAAGCAATGTCTATTTTACTGAGTAGAATACAGCCCCAGTCTAGT
This sequence comes from Acleris laterana, assembly GCA_963966035.1. Taxonomy (NCBI): domain Eukaryota; kingdom Metazoa; phylum Arthropoda; class Insecta; order Lepidoptera; family Tortricidae; genus Acleris; species Acleris laterana. The sequence goes on along the minus strand of OZ014443.1, from coordinate 12,905,377 downwards.
TTATGTTTTAGACTTTTTATAAGTTCGTTTTTTGGCTTTCCTGTTTGGTCAAGTAGTCGGAAGTCATTTTTGTTTTTATAAAAACTTGAAATAAAGGCTACGAAGCCACAGGTCATGGATTTAATTCCCGCCAGTCAGAAACATTTTCTACTATAACATGTAGTGTTTTCAAGCTACGACGGTACGCCCCGCCGCCACTCAAATAGACATAACATAACATAACTTGCATTGTTGGGTTAATGTACGTTAAATGAAAGATTGGAGCGCAATGATAATCATTTGGTGGGGCGCTAACATGTGTTTGTCTTTGGGGCAGCTTTGTGTTTAGATAAAGACTACATAACATATATGTATGTTATGTCTCATGATTGTTACAAACAAACCACTGTACCTACTGTGGCGTGAAGTAAAAAAAAAATAGTTTGCAAGAATACATAATATCTATGTATTACCTAGTACTTTGTTATTGATAGTGCCATTGGACCGTTTGATAATTGACCACTATTAAAGTAATTACCACTAATATATTAATTAATAATTATTAATTTATAATACTTACCAATTAGTTAAGTGTCATAAGTCATAAGGGTTTAATATAATTTATAGTTAGGTATAGGTAGTTTAGTTTTTGGTTATGGAATAATCAACAGGTTTTTAGTGTTGTTGGTAATTCTGTAGCTCTGCCTACCCCACTCTGGGAATTAAAGCGTGAAGGTATGATGGTGATGAGGTATAGTTTTATTAATTTTCAATTCTAAATCGACACATTTTTTAACAATAAATTTTAATACATAGAGATAATATCCATAAATACATAAGTATATTATACGGAGCCTTTGCAGAGAAGTTAGAACCTCAGGGCCGAGATTCTAGGCGGAGAAAACCATATCGTCTTTGACCTGTTATCGTATTGTCAACGTTCTTATAGCTTCTATTTACTTCGACATGGCCGAGCTAAAATCAACTCCATAAGACCATAACAGAGCCTCTATTCAACACAGTACATACATACGTGTACCTATACATTAAATCACGCCTGTTTCCCAGAGATGTATCGTGTTTGAACCTTTATCGTATTGTCAACGTTTTGATAGCTCTTGTTAGTACGGTCGGCCAAAAATGTGGTCTACCACCCTACGGTTGAAGTTCATTTGCACGTCATGAATGTCATGATACAACAAGTTCGATTTTCCCTTGCAATAATATTATGACAGTGACAAGTGTCAACTTTAGCGATAGTTGATAAGACTTGACAAAAGCGCGTGGAGCTAACCCTATGTGCTTCTGTTTAGTCCATTGGAGAAAATTCTCTTTTACCGAACAATTGCTCGCGTGAAGTCTGTACCACCTACCTCGTAAAATATTTTAATTTCACACCTTATCCCTAGTAAGGTTGTCTGGAAGAGATCGCTAATCAGCGATAAGACCGCCTGTTGTCTACCTGTGTTGTTTTTAATTGTGCTGTTTCTCTGTAATGTTTTTGTTTGGTGTACAATAAAGTGTTTTGTATTGTATTGTATTGTAATTGTCTTCGCGTGTGATATCCACGGACTTATTGCTCTAATAAGTCCATGGGAGTGTCTAAAAATAACTTGACATTGGCGAAATACACCTTAACAGGAGTGATAGCCATTAAATAAAAATAAAAAAAAAGATCTTACAGAAACTTTTGTCAAACCTGGTAAACCACTTTCTTGTCCGACCGTACTTGATAGTAATGGCGGCCAAGTTAAAAACAATACCATTACAGATCAAAGACGAAATGGTGTTTACCGCCTAGAATAGAGGGCCAGGATGAACCACTAAATTCGAAAATTCTAGTGCCGAGTCCCTGTCACTCGTTACTCGAGATTAAATCGAGAGAAAGGGATAGAGCTAACGGGTCTGCGGAGCCACTTTAAGAATCGCCCATGATCGATTTTGTTCGTATTTACCATGATTTGAGTCGATTGGGCGCTGGAAGGTGCTCCAGAGCCCTCCCCCCCTCAAGTTCGTTTAAGAGCTCGTAACTTTTTAACGGTCCCTCCGATGTCCATCAAACCCGACTCAGAGACGGGAAAATTAACTTTACACAAAAAAACTCAGCACGATTCGTTTCGGCGGTGCGATGCAGATAACACAAAGGGGTCTAAGTTAATTTAAGTCTTTTTTGTCGGGAATTAAATAATAAACCAAAACATAACCTAAATACGTACTTTTCATTGCCAACTTATGTAGTACCATCGCCCACACTGTTAACTGTACATCGGTAGACCATATTATTATGCCTTTTGTAATAAGGTCCACCGATGTACAGGTTAAGAGTATTGCTGTTTGTACTAGCTATTGCCTGCGACTCCGTCCGCGTATTAGTCATTATTACGGGTAAAAAGTACTCCATGTCCTTCCTCGGAGTTCAAGCTATCTTCGTACCAAATTTCATCGAAATCGGTTCAGAGGTTTCACCGTGAAAGTGTAACAAACAGACAGATATTGTTACTTTTACATCCATACTAATATTATAAATGCGAAAGTGTGTCTGTAATCTGTATGTTACCTCTTCATGCTTAAACCTCTGAACCGATTTAGGTGAAATTTGGTGCAAAGATAGTTGAAATCCTCGGAAAGGACATAGGAGTTTTTTTCCTGAAATTCATGGGGGTGAAATAGAGGGTGAAAATTTGAATCGAGCTACGATATAAACGAGTTCCATGCGGACGAAGTCACGGGTAGAAGCTAGTTTATAATTTTATATTACCAATTTTAGGTTTTCAACAAGGGTTATCTGGAATAAATCACTTAATGGGATAAGTTCGCCTTTGTACTGGTTTTTTATTTTATACTGCCCGTTTTTTTTATTCTTGTTCAATAAAGAGAACACATACATACCTACATAATACGAGCTGTCCTCTCCTTAGTCGTTTATCGCTTTTCCGATTACAAGTTCCCTAAGTTTATCCCCATAGGTACTCGTATACAGTCACGTCTAATAATATGGATACAGTTAAACTTTCAAAAATATGGAAACACGACTCTACTGCAAGGGAATAAAGTTGTATATATATTTCTGAAACGTTGTTAATGTATACATATTTATGATGCTGACTGTACCAGCTTTTATTAACATCGCATCCGCTCAACGGTTTACCTGTGAAAGCTTATATAACAAACAAACAAATTTCCTATTGCATTTATAATATTAGTGTGGATATGTTTTATGATATCCCACTCTCCAGGGGGCCTAATATGGCTGCCTTTATCGCGTGATGAATTTTGGATAAGGCATCCGTCACCTTCTGACAGGTAAATAAGTAAGTACACGTGTAAAAAGTGACGGATGCTTTATCCACAGTTGACACGCGATATAGACGGACGCTGCCATACTAGCGCAGGGGGTCTAAATAGACGCAGCTATAGGTACTAGGCCCGCAGGTTTTACTGAAATCCAGCGTCATTTCAGCAGCCTTTTACGTTCGATCCATCGGCAGAAACCATGCTGCCAAATTGAAAATGCACGCGCTAAAATATGTTTTGTTCGCACTGACAGGACTACTTAAACTCGCCGCTTGGACATTCAATCGTTTGTCCGTCCGACCGTCGTTGTTGAGAGAATCACTCCCCTGGACCAATCCCGAGTGAATATTTATAATTCTGTGCGCCGGAAACGTGGCTAGTATAAAAACAAGTGCGCTGTGCGTGAGAAATAATGTCTGCAATGTGTTTCTATAAGCAAAGTCATAGCAGACATGTAGGCCTAGTTAGTTAGTGACCCTGCCTACGAAGCTAGCGGACCCGGGTTCCGATTCCGGAAAGGGCAGACGTTGTGTGCCAGTACATACTTGTTTCAGACTCGTAGGTGTTTTATATATGTCGCACTGCTAGATTAAAACGTTAGTAACTCAAAATACAACTGTATTTTAAAATCAACTTTAGAACAACTTCTATGATCTGAAAACAAAATAGCAAGGACTTTGAGTTAATATTTTTTGATCTACACTGGCCCGCAAAACTAAGTATCACACTTTCAATGAAATTTTCATTAAAAGTGTGAGTCAGTGTCGTAGTACGATGTATTTCTCGTTTTTCTCTGTAAGGTTATCGTTGTCTAGTACAGTCGAGTTCATAAATATGTACTTACACTTGTCCATTTAATGTCAAGTTTAAACTGCCATAGGTACAGTCAGGGTAAAAAAAGGAAAGTGACGAACCTTTTTTTACTCTGACTATACATGAATTGTCACACCGTTTAAAGTGACACATATTCTGCCCTTGTTAGAAAAAAGGGCGCAAGTCCCATAAAATGTATAATTGACCTTATTGCTTAAGACATGGGGTTAAATTTGCTGTGCCTATCAAATTGCACTTGCGTCCTTTTTACTTAAAAGGGCAGTATTGAACTCGACTGTACCCATAGTACCTACAGGCCTAGAGCTTAGTTTGGGACTAGGTCGATTTGTGTGATACTGTCCCCCGATATTTATTTATTTAAAAGTGATCGGAATTCTACCGGTTAGTTCTATTCTACCATAATATTCCGATCGCACCAACTTGAGAAATTTTCTTAAATTATTAACAAAGTGATAATTTTTACCGCTAGTTTTAATATATAAACGATTATTACAAACACGAGATTTAATTAAAGGTACAATTAAATTTTATTGACCAATGCAATATTGTAAAATTAACAAATACGAAAATTATTCTAATAACATTGGCAAGACGGTAATGCGCGTTGCACAGTGACAGCACATAAGAAAGATTTGCAATGCCATTTATATTTATTATACGCTTATGTAAGTAATTAATATTGATAAAACTGAGTAGCGTATTCAAAACGCGTGACGTCACAAGTTTCGAGTAATGAACGATACGTGAGGTGGCATTTACGTGGAACAGTGAAAAACTAATAAGGTATACGTGTTAATTTACTGAAGAACTAACCACACTTTGGAAAAACAATCATTAATCATTGTTAACGGTAAAAAAAAACCAACGTAATAAAATAAATCAGCTTTTATTTATTCGTTTAGCGTACCGTCCGTCTGTCACAAACGGAGCTGGCTGAAAATCAGCGCTGCAGGTGTTTAACACCTCAGCATTATGCTGAGCCAGTGTCCAATTCACTGCCGCGAAGACACTACTATTTCTATTGCTTTTTTTGTTTTTACTTTTTTTTCTGTGTGTCATGTGTGTAGTGAATAAACGTATTTTTCTTTTCTTTTTCTTTCTTTTCTTTTATAGGGTGACGGGAAATACACAAAATTGACGTACTTACTTAAGTTATTACATTATAAATTTATAAAGGATATTTTTTGCATTTTAATAAAAAAAACTGGGTAGGTAATTAATATTTAAAAAACTAAACACGTGTTAATGTCTTCTTTACCCGACTGCCGAAGGAGGGTGGTAATAATGTGTTTATCAGCCTATAGGTACCTGTATATTTTTCGATATTAAGTATTATTATTATTATTAATAATAAGTAAATAGTTATTTTCACATGCCAAAAATATTAACGTTTAGGTATATTAAGAACAAGTTACACACATTGAGGTAGGTACCTACTTTAGAACAAAGGGTATAAGCACAGAATAAGTAATAGCACGTAATAGTACAAGTAGTATAAGGAATGTCTTCATCGGTATTTAATTTATGTACTCGTATGTATATGTTTAATGTTTAATGTTTGTTTGTTTGTTTGTTTATAAAGCGACTCCGCGTATGTTTCTATTATATTCTATTCTTCTTCTTTTATTTGGGTTCAAAATCAATTACAGTAAAACATTATTTACATTCATTTAATCTTAGATCATATTTCAATATGCGTTTAATGTTTTGAGTATTTACTATTGATTATTATAATTTGTAACTCGCCTACCTACTTATTGAACGACAATATTTAATTCTGTATCAGATTATTCACTGATAACAATGATATAATTCATAACGAAACAAGTTGTCTATGATTCGTATTTTTTTTTACCATTTGCAAATCTCAGTTTGTCTAACTAAAATCAATTCAATTTGGATTTTACCTTCTACAAAAGAGGCGCAGTTTGTTTAATAACAATGGTTACCTGGAAAGTTTTCCTGGAAAATTATATTAATATTAATTATGTAAGAGAGCCGACCGACAGTGCTCCAAATGTCACATCCCCGCGAATCTCAGATTTCCTATGTGATATCCTCTTCACTGAAGACAAACTTTGGGACAAAATGAAGAAACTTCGTGAGGACACCTCCATGGGGCCTGATGGGATCCCAGCTGTGGTATTAAAGAAATGTAGAGCTATCCTTCCAGCGCTAGCACATATAATGAACGAATCTTTTGCCACAGCTACAGTACCGCAGATGTGGAAAAACGCCCTTGTCACACCAATCTACAAAAAGGGAGACAAACTTAACCCTAACAACTACCGACCAATCAGTCTTACATGCCTCTCTGTTAAGCTGATGGAGTCCATTATAAATGATGAAATCAGACTATTCCTTGACAAAAATCACATCATCGTAGACCAGCAACATGGCTTTATGAGAAAAAGATCCACTGTCACCAACCTACTAGCATGCGTCAAAGTTTGGTCCAGAGAACTCGACAATAAAAACCCAGTTGACGTTACGAGTATATACCTAGACTATGAAAAAGCTTTTGATAGAGTTCCTCATCGTAGACTATTAGCCAAACTGGATCACTTCGGCATAAGGGGCAAACTCCTACTTTGGATTGAATCCTTTCTAAAAGACAGAAAATTTAGAGTCCGGATCGCTGACAGTGTTTCAGAAGAATTCCATGTCTGGAGCGGGGTTCCTCAGGGTTCTGTGATATCTACCACCATGTTCAGCATATTTGTCACCGACTTACAAGCTACCATAGACTCAAACTTCAGTTTCTTTGCAGATGACTCTAAACTCTTTGTTAACCCGCTTATAGACCACAACAAACTGCAGGCAGATCTCACAAAAGTCAGGGATTGGTGCCTTAAGTGGCTAATTAACCTAAATGAAACAAAATGCACAGTACTTCACATGGGTAAAAAGAACCCTAAACTAACATATATTTTAAATAATACTGAACTAGCAGGAACCTCGACACAAAAAGACCTGGGAGTCCTCATCTCCGACGACCTCAAGTGGGAGCCTGATTTGATTTGGAAACTGATTTGTATAAATTCAAAGAATTCAGTGCTGGTCCTTCTGACGCATTTTAATTGTAATGGTCGCAATTAAACCTAAAGCTCCTCCTTGCTGCGATTGTCCTCACAAGTACACGTTTATTCAGACAAAACATTAAAAAAAACTTACTTAAGTTAAATGTTAGCACGATCGTACCTATCACACATTTTTCAAGTAAATAAATATTATTATAATACTAGACACCATTAGGTAAATTGCTCAATCCATATTAGAACTTAAAAAAAAAAGTACCTCTATTAAGACTATACATAGGTACCTATTTCGATGAATATACTAAATATATTTATTTTCTTTCTTTAAATTGTAGTTAATTTTACAGGGTGGCCCAAAAACCAACGCCAAAACTTAGAGGGCTGAAAGAGCAGCTTATAAGTTATCAATGTGACATGGACATAAAGGAAAATTACAAAAATTCTAATTAAAATGATCAATATATCTGAAATTAGTAAAAACCGCTGAATTTACATAGGGTTTAAATCGATAGCATTTTAGCTACTCTATCAGCCCTTTCAGTTTTGGCGTTGGTTTATGTCACACCCGGTATGGAATAATACCAACAAAATCACATACGCATAAAAAAAAAAAACAAAAATCTGTTTTAGGTAATTAAAAATACTTGCAAATGAGAATAGAGAAGAGTAAAAAACAATTCATAAGTATGTCACGTTTCGACATTCTAGAACTATTAATAGCCGCCGACGCCATAATTATAACATTTTATGTAGATTAGGTATTTACTTAAATTACGTATAATAATTCAGAACCAAAAAAGCTACGAGCAGCCGTGAGAATATCAAAAAGCACGAAAACGCAGCGACGGAATTAATATTGCATAAAACGGTCTCATCATAAATCTAATTCACATAAAATAATTGTTTCCTTTCTCAACTCTACAAAACAACGCAAACGAATTAAATTAGAAGTTCCGTCCTAGTGCGCAAGTCATAACATAAACAATCTGTATTTTTGGTAAACAAAAAACACTAAACATAGAGCAGAAATTCAATTCAAAAACCCTTTTTCAACTCGAGTTAAAAGCAAACCGTTTCTTTAATCAAAACTCCGGAACCACGCTAAATTTGTCAAATGCAACTTTAGTAAAGATGCTCTTGTCCTTTATCTGGACAACGCAGGCAATGCACCGTCTGCGACAACGCCTCCCGAATGCAGTATATAAACACCGGCATTATCAAACCGCCTCCAATACATTGCCGGCCGTCACAGCGACCGTACATTAAAAAAATCGAACCAAAAACACGGATTTTTGTTTTTTTTAAGCTTCAGTGTAAGTGGCTTGTCTTCGATTTTTAAAGGACCATATTTTAGGTAAGTTAATAATAATAAAAAGTGAACATTTGTTTGGAAATTTAGAAAGAAAGAAGATTAAATTTAAATACGTATTGAATAGCATTTTAAAATACAAACATAATTTGTTTAATAGTACCCAGCAGTAGTAAATCTAGTGTAACTATTAAAATATCCTTCTTTTTGTTTAAATCACACCAATAATAGAAACTTTATACGAACTTTACTTTTTGTGTGGCTGAATTCAATATTGGATAGCATTTTAAAATACAAACATCTATGTTTATTAGAATTCAATCTAGTGCAATTATTAATATATCTTTATTTTTGTCTGAATAACACCAATGTAAACTTTTTGCGAAGTTTAGTTTTTGTGGGGTTCGACCGACATTCTCTTTAGTTCCAGTGGTATTGTGTCTAATGAGTGCCTATTCAATTCTTATTGACAATCTCTTCGAGGCCTTCACGCTAGGGCGGCCTGCTACTCGAATTTATCAAATAATCGCGTTAATACAATGAATGCGTCACAAGCGATGAGCCACGAGTCAGTGGATTTCTTAATGCTCACAAATGCTCCTTATATTTATAATATTCAAATATTAAAGGTTAGTCAAGCTGATAACCACATTTTATCAAATCGTTCAAATTTAAGCAAGTAGGTGTAAGTATATAGTTTAAGGAAAGATTTGATATTTATCTTAACGTGAATTTTGGCTTTAACAGGTGTTATTGGTTGGTTGTAGAAATAAATTAAATACCTTATCTACGGGCAACGCAACATAGCCGACAAATTTAATCAAATATCAACATAGATATATAAAAAAAACTTTGCTCAGCAGTGGGATACTAACGTCGCTATACTAATAATACACATTTTCACCCGAATTTACGGCAAGCAGTGCCACGCAGTTTAAATTGAAAGAGCAAACACTGTTAAATAAGCAACTGACAATTACCTCTCCCATTCAAGACTAAAGTGCCTAAAGATATTTCCAAATTAATCTCTCAAAGCACGCGTTAGTCTTGTAAACCGTGTATAAGTTATGTACGCCGTCCAGCGTGGCGAAGCCGCGGAGAATCGATTCCCTATAGAATCGTCGGTGTGAATATACTTGGCCTCAAGAACAAAACACGGTTTTTTGCGCAAACGAATAACGCTTTGACGACAGCCCGAAACGAGCAGTTTTTGCGGTGCAGTTGACGGATATGAAATATCCTGTCGCTCCGTGATTAATTTCTTCGGTTGTTTTTATTTCGCTGACGGCTGATTCCATAACTGACTGTAGGCATTATACAGCAAACAATTTTAAAAAGTTTTTGTCAAATAAACATGCCGACTTTACTTTTATTTACCAACTCATCATCTACTTATCGAGACTAAATTATCGAATCTAAACTCGGTGGGTCTACGTTAACTAAGGAGATTCTGCTACGGCCTTTCGACTCTATCATCACATCCATTTTAAAATGAGATAATATTGCATAGTTTAAATATTAAACGATTTTCATTTTGTTTGCATTATGTATCACAATTTAGCCTAGTCCAGCAATTTTCTTACATATGATGGTTACTGGTCACGTACTTATCTAGTCTCAAACTGATATTCGTTAAATGATAGGTATCTACGACGCCGACGCAACGACACTTATATTTATTTTTATATGAAACGATAATTAATATGCTATGATAATGTGCTATGATAGGCACAATATCATAGCACACAATATTTGCCTCTAGCGGGATCCAAACGCGCGTTCCATCAACACAACAGGTAGGCTGCACCACTGCTGGGCCAACGAAGCATAATGCGAAAAAAATATCTTATTCATTGTTTCGATGATTTGATAAAAAAAACTTTATATAGCTGTTTTGCGTAAAGCATGCAATTCGATGCGCGATATTGCAATAATAATTTATCGCGAAAATGATTTACCGCTCAATATTTATTTTACGTGCCAAAATTGCAAAAATCACGCTTTTAATAAAAAAAAAAACATAAAAATATGATGTTTAGTAGAAAAATATAAAAATAAGCGAATTCAAATGGAAATCCGTAAAATTAAACCGTCAAATATCAGTTACATGCCTTCGAAGAACCGCTAACTAAAGTAGAGGGACATTGCATGTCTATTCAACGTTGAATATACATATTCAACGGAAAACATAAACATAGGGAACTCAATTAAGATTAATTTCGGACAAGCTCAATTAAGTCAAGTATTTAGAAGAGTATTATCCGGCAATAATTGTTTAAACTGCAGACGAGGCCAAGTTACATCCCATTGTGATAAATCTTCCACTAATTAAAAGTTTAACACCGCACGGTATTTGTTTGAACACTTTGAACAGGCCACTTTAATTCTTCTCCATAAATTCTTACTATGGATCCAAAATACAGAATGGTGCGATTAGGACCTATTTTAAACCTCCAACCCAGATCAATTAGTAATACTAGCAATATATCAATCCATATGAATGGATGTAAGGATGTATTGTTAAGACTCGTATTACATGATGAACACTACGTATTTAACGTGGGTTTGGTCAAGACGTAATGTCTGCGTATGTAAGTTAGACGCTATCAAAGAATAGCATAATTGCATTTCCATGTCAAGAAAGTCCGGTGGGAGAAAAAACGCAGATTGACGCACATGTACCATTGTACACTTTCACTAGGTATATACCTTTCATTTGTTTTTTCTCAACCCAAATAAATACAACTTGAAGAATAAAAAAATAAAAGTAAATTTAAAATATGTCTAGGACATGAAACTAAGGTAAATCTAAATATAAAACAGGCCGCCGCGGTTTTTTTCCGTAGCAGCATTTCCTCGTTGAACTGCTGAACTATTTTTTTGAGCGAGAAAACTGACAATCGTTTTATCATTATCACATTGATCACGTGTATGTTTATTTTCCTTTAGACAGAAACGGCTAGAATTAAATTAAATTTGGATTAAAAAATAATATTATTAAATACATTTTAATGTTTTATTATTAACTGGTGTTATCAATTTCCATCATTAGACACTTACTTCCATCATTAGACATTTAGTTTAATTCAATCTCTACATAAAACATAACGATTGCGATTAGAATACTTGAGTGATATGATAATTTCTCAAAATACAAGTATGTACGAGTATGTAATATACTCCATTTACGTTTGAAATTTCACAAAATTTTACACGAGTTGCGGCACAATAACACGCAATCCAATTTCTTGCCTATAACGCAATATTATAAACAATTTACTACGGTCAAATTTTTACGATTATTATAATATAATTAATGAGTTAATCGCAATTAGTTTCACCGTGCAATAAGTAAAAAGTAACACTTCAATCAATAACAATACGATAGAAATTTTCAGCACCAATCAGGGTGTTGTAAATACTCATTCAGGGTTCATCTAAATCTAAAGAAAGTGTAAGATGATTACGAGTATTTTTATCTTAATCCACCGCGTGAGATGGTTGGATAGATCTAGAAACATATTATGTGTCTGTATTAATACATGTTTAGGTGGACCGTTTAGGAAATATTAAACACTAAAAGTATCTACAATCTAGAAACACTAAAAACTGTGCTTTTAATTAAGACTTGAAATTATCTTAAATAAAACAGGAACTATTACAAGTAGACTGCACTGATTCTTGAGTTATAGATGACTAAAGTTATAACCACTGAAAAAAATCGATAGCCATGACATGACATTAAATAGAAGATTAGCAAGTACATATCTACTTGTGATTTTGGGAGATAGTTTGATGTCTTAGCAGTAACAGCAAACAAAACCAACACAGCATGGTCCGAGATGCTCTTGCCCGGTTTTTTTCTGTTTGTGATTCAGTAGGTAATGCTTCGTAACAGTTAAAACACTTAAGAAGGACAAGATTATTATCACATCAAAAAAAAGTATACCTTCAAGTCGTGCTTAAGCTGCGGAAACTCGTGTTGCAGAAAATATCCAATGAATGGTCAGTCATACTTGAGAACCCACGGCCAATTAAAACAAAAACAAATGAAAAAAAACGAACTAAAATAAAGCTGAATATAACGTCAAAGAGACCAGCATCCCAGGTTGTCAGAACACTCCAACGTCTCCAACCATACAAAGATATTTACGACACGAATAGTTTGCAAAAGTAGGTACTAATTTTCTTTCGGGAGTTGCCTTCATTTGAGCTAGTTATCTTTACTTACGTACTTACTACTTTATTCGGTTCGAACGATTTAATCAAATTGAATAAACAGTAGCGTTCGTTCAAAGCATTTCAACATTTGTAACATACCTAATATTTTCATAATAGCGGAAGAGATAAATATACATTTTAGTAAAGTATTTGTAGGGCATTAAATTAAGTCGTGACTGAATGGATAATAGAAGGAATGATGAAATAACGTACAATAATAATGTGGGACTAGCTTTTGTCCGCGTCTTCGCCCGCGTATGAAATTCGTGATTGTTGTAGGTATTCTAGAGGAATGGAAATTTTCTGAAATCCTAAGTAGTGATCCCTTCAATCTCCTAAATTAAGAAAGTAAATTTTCTATTTCGATTTATTTTTTACGACGAAAATTCGTCACTAGTCACCCAATACCCAAAATACGTCCTAAATAAATTTGTTTAACAAGATAAAAAAAAAAAACTTCGTCTTTGAAAAAATTAGTTTTTTATCATTCCGAACGCGATCTTTGCCGGACACACATAAATCGATAATAGGTATAGTATAAATCTTATAACCAAACCTCGAAGTCGCGGTGGCACGAATAAAATTTTGCTAGGGACTTCCACGCGATATTATTTCATCGATAAATTGGACTTTCTTATGACAATAGTTATGTTATGACTATGAGATGACGTATGTTATTAATATGCAACTTGCAATACCTATTAAACTGTATCATTTATACAGTATGAAGATTGAAGTCCGTAAAGGTCGATTAAGGAAGATAACGGTTTTCATACTTTATGGATGTAGGTATAGACGTGACGTTGACATAATATGACAATCTTGTCAGAGAATCGATGGAATTAATTTTACGCGTAAAATGCCACCTAGAAAACAGTGTAAACAAGATAAAATACTTTGTTACTTATTACTAATATAAGGTTCATAATTGATTAAATGAAAATAATGTAATGATGTTAATGTACTTCTAGGTTTTAGTTTACTTTGCTATTGATGAAATAAAAATTTAGTTGTAAAGGTTGATTTTTATTTAAATTTTAAAATTCCTAAAAATGTCCTAAAAGCTCCTATATAGGTAACATTGACGGGTAGTAATCATCACATTTTAGTTAATTTTCAATTATTCTGTAGGTAAACTTTACAGCTAATATGAAGTGTCACTTCCAAATAATCATTCAGTTATCGATAAATTTTATATCGGAAGGAAGTCCCTAGTTAATTGGCGTTATTGCCACCGCGACTTCGAGGTTTGCTTATAACACAACGATAACATCTATAATACTCGACGTTCCAATAAAACAAAAGCTCCCACCCTTTTGAGCCAGCAACGGAGAACGAAAACAAAAACGCTTGGAGGAAATTAACTCAGGAACAATTATGGAAATTTTACTAGAGGTAGTTATCCAGTCGAAATAAGTTAGTACAAGGCGTTCCTGGTTTGTATGACGCATGAGTGCTCGGTGTGACGCACTTAGCTCGCATGACTCAAACCATAAACTGCTGTCGATCGACCTGAACACTATTGTTTACATCTTTATTGTGTCCGAACCAAAGAGGACCTTGTGGCGATCAGGGCTTGCCTTTATTTAGTGCGTTAAATACGACAGGACTTTTTAAAAGCAATGAGTTAGGTTAGTCGAGTCGAACTCATAGGTACATATTCGTCAAATACTTACAGGCAGCATACAAGTATGCCGTGGTTTGCTCGCTAAATATGTAGCGAAACTTTTGAAGATATGCACCCAGCACGAAGTAGATATACATCTGTAAATCTAAAATGAGCGATCGTGGAAACTTTAGTCGTCCGCTATTGTTACTTTAGGCGATCTACAAAAACTTTAAGTGCCCAATAAGGAACGCTAGTCAAGGCGACTTGCCGCATCAATTATCCAACATAATAACAATTTCCACGGATCACGGATGTTTATCGTCGACAATGGCCGAGGTTTACTCGCCTGAGCGAGATTTCCAACGATGAATTTTCGGCGAAGCAAGGTTAAAGCCACGAATATAACACGGGCCCGACGAAATTATGTAGATTTAGAGGAAAACGTGTCCCCCGATCAGACACAGTAGGTTTAACAATAAAATTTTGAATCGTTTTGGGTCCCATTTGAATTCTCCGGTTACGGTGCGATAAATCGATAGACCTATAAAATTGTAAATAATATCTGCGTTTCAACTTCAACATGTTTGAGGGGTAATTTATTGATTTAATTTAGTGTTTGCAGTGGAGAGGTGTTGTGAAACGAGTAGTTGTTGGCCTGTTGACACACGGCGCGGGCTGCCGTTACTCAAACTCTTTGCGACCGCTCTTCCGCTGGCATTGACCTGCGCTGCATCAAGCGCGTACTATTCGGTCACAATTTAGGGGAGCGCTGTAATATTCGAACCGTTGATGACATATTTCGATTGCAGATGCAGTAATATGAACTGGCATAAAGTTAGGGGTAGAGGCAATTTTAGAGTACATGGTACTGACCTAGATGTTCAAAGTAGAAAATCTTGAATCAAATTGACTAAGCTGTCAAAATTGTGCATACAGACTTATATTTTTTAACCAAAATTAATGTCAACAATATTCCGTAGGTAAAACCTTCATAAAGCACATAACATTAAGAAATAAATTATGAAGTCTGGTAAAAAAACATAATATTTCCTCACATTTGCAAAGTGCAGGCAACTGTCGGTTAGTAATAACTTTAGTTCAGCCCATTCACATGTGACAGGTGGCCATTCAAGCAAATGGATTCGATTCGTCACAGAGCGGATAAGTTCAACTTTAAAATACCAGTTCCCCGCTCATTACGCCATAAGAACAGTGATTAAAGGATGGCACGTCAATGTTATACGATTAAATCCTTCTAATTGGAAAATGTCTGTCAAGTACTTAATTCATTCGCTTATACAGTAGGTATGAGGTTTAATTCAAAGCGAGTTCCTACTAAACACAACACTGTTTCAAGTAGATATGTTATTCATCAATAGATTTGGACATATACATAAGTAACGCATTCAACCTGTAGGTACAATAAATCACCGACCCACATTAGGACAACATAAATCCATCATAACATAACTCACGTCATGAAAACTGTCATTACATAGTTTGATTTAGGCCGCGTGTTGTATCAGATCGAATATAATAGGATCGATCGGTGATCCCATTGCGTCGACAATGAACCGTGGGTCGAGTGTTGCACAACCAACCTACATCTCAAATAACGGCTTTCGACACATGAATGGAAGCAATCCTCATAAACTGCGCTAACTCGTAATAACTAGCACCAGACGCCCCCGCGGACATAGCTTCAAAAATGCAAGAGCAGAGAGAACCTTACGTAGGTACGACTGGAACGTCATAGGAGATACGCTTTTTAATCGAAATTTCATAAAAATAACGAAAATCCGATACGTAACTTTGGAATGTGCATGTGATGCAACTCGTATGTAAATAAACGTACCATTCCCGGGATCTCTGCATTCTAACAGAGAAAGTCGAACCTGTTTGAATTTTGAAATTGTGAGGTCATCCAAGAAGTCATGGACTTACTGTTAACGCGGTTGCATTGAAAACTTTCCGGTCTCCGATGCATATCGCTATCAAAATGCCTCGGTATTAAAGAAGTTGCATCGATTCAAGAATTACTGTAATGTAGTGGAGTTGACTTTAATGAGAAACAATTGGGAAATTGGTTAACATGACAAGTGTGCTTGCGTTGTGAAAGATTAATAAATTACATTACCTTTTTGAATAATCAGTAATATTAATGTACTAACATTAATGTAATAATGCGATACAATCAATTACTCTGTAAAATAATGTAACAACGTACAAATAACGTTCAACGTTGCTAAACGGATTGCTAAGTGTTAGGCTTATCTAGCGCAGTTCGGTTTGTATAGTGGAATTTTATCACCTCTTTATTGCACCGCAAGTGAACCCGATAGTTATGGTGTGATTACGATTAACATGACTTCAGTTTTCAAATCAAAATACAGCTATTTTACTGCAATAAACCACGAGCACTGTCGTAGGTACTATGATTGGAACAAGGCGTTTGGTGAATTTAAGTTTCATTCAATTGTAACTGTGGAGTGGACATAGTGCTCGTGATTATTCTCGATCCACAGAATTGCATCGGTCACGGCTGAGTGCGAGATCGCTAATAAAATATGTGCATTTCGTAAAAATGAGCAGTCAACCGTCAAACTAGACATTGTGTCGCAACCACATAATGAATAGACTAAAATTCACAAGGCCCACAAAATCAGGTTGTACTTCTGAATAATGTAGAGCTCTGCGAAAGTGCCTACTCAGATTTCGCCATACAAATGCAACAGGCTGGATTGAATTAGAGGACCGATAATTCTTTAATGGGAAGTTAGTTTCAGCGCATGCACCGCTGAGCCGTCACGTGTGCTAACAGACGGTCCCGGCAAATTTTTTCATTGGGGCAATAACTGGCATATACGCTGGGCGTCAATTGGAAGATTGCCCAGCGCGCCGTGTGGGAAGACGACAATTCTTGCCCTCAGGCCCGCCGAGGATATCCTTCCAGAATAATAAACGATCGCATAAATCAGACACAATGTGGACGGGGTAATTTATAAATAAACCGTCCGCGAATGCATTTTACTTGATGAATGTAGACGTGATCGCGGAGTAGGCACGGGTAATAATAAGCTGTGTAATCAGACACGGCGGGCTGGCAGGAGGCAACGGCCGTCGGGCCATCGGAACCAGTTTGCAAACTTGATAGCTGCTCGTTCCTTTTTTGTCCCGGTGTCGGACTTTCAGTTTCTGCAGGGCTGTCGTGTTCCTTAATTAATTAGTGAACGTCGTGATCAAGTTCAATGAGCCTGTTGATCGCTAGCTTAAAGCATTGAAAAAGTACCAAGTTATATTCAAGAGGACGTAAGTTTCCCCAGTATCTTTTTTATAAACAAACATCCGGGGACAAAATTACACAAATTGCCCTAGTAACTAGCGCTTGGCTTGTACTACTATGAATACCAGGCGACGAGATAGCAATACATATTTATGTAAATACTCGTAAATAACTACTTAACATAGAAGACATCCAAGATTCTATAGTATATACTCATGCACATACTCAAATATTCCGAATCAAACCCGAGATGCCATCTCCATAACAAGTAAGCTAATTGCGTCGTCCTCGTAATTATTGATTTTACGCGTTTCTAATATTATTTTAAGATCAATAATTTGATATTAAGCCATTTAATTTCAATGAAAATAATATAGATCGTCGATATATAGAAGTTCGTCGCGTTTGTCTCAAAATTATTATAAAGAACCATTAAATTCAGTTCCATACTATTACTATGCGCTCCAAAATCTCCAGTAAAATTCTCAGCACAGCCCTTACAGAAATGTAAAGTGCAAGTGCATCATTAAGTGAAGTAAGAACGAGGGGCGTAATAACTGGTAACCGGACAGCCTGGTTACGAAACTTGCTCCATTACGTATTGAACTTGAATCTTCCGATGCAGGCGATTTTTGTTATACGCCCCTCCACGTATTGGCATTTTAAGGCAAGTGCACACGATATAGACATACCTACACTGCGCAAACTGCGATCTGACAAAAGTCCACATGACACAGACACATTATTAATTCCCAGATCTCGTGTTATGCGTAGCTTACAACGAAGCGTACCTAATGTAGTGACGCGGTGACTTAAGCTAGATGTTGTTGCGATTTTAGATGGTCGGACGGATGGAATAAACGAAGGAATGTTTATTAACGTTATTATAAATAGGTACAGATGAAGGTACTCTATACTGACTTACTCTACACGCTTAGTTAAATTTTTCATAATGCTGAGCTGTATCTTCCGAATTCATATAGAAAACACATACCTACGCACAGTGACTCAGTGCAGTAGTCAGCGCAAATACACATGTCTGCGGCAATTTTTAATACTAGTTTTGCTTCTATCTATGATCTAAGGTCAAAGCCAGCGTAGGCACAAAAACTAGATGTTAGGTAGACATTAAAATCACTCCATAACTCGAAGGTATCACTTCAATGACTCATACGATGCCATCTATTGCATTCTAGTTGCTTATTCAACTCAATAAGTCAATTAAAATTCAGCTTATGCAGCGTCTGCTCGAATCATCCATATTGCTGACGCGCAATTCGCATCCTCCCGCAGGCACGCGCTCGCTGTTCAAAGCCACATTTAAAATAGATTGAATAAGCTATTTGGTCACGTAGTTATAAAAACAAGCTGAAAACAAATCACACGGTTTTTTAAATTATTTGCGTAACTCACAAGGTGCAGATTACATGGCCAGCGATGGATTTTCTCAGGAACTTAGTAAGATCACTTTAGTCATGGTAAACACGACCATAATAATTACGTTAAAAAGACCGGACTGCAGTAATCTATTTGTAGCGCGGCGCCAGACTGCATTCCATCAGGACTAGGGATATCGTCTTAATGCCCTAGCGCCACTATTAGCCACTCTAAAAATAGCCACTGAGGTGCTCGACCTTCCCGGCTAATGGAAAATAGATGAGCCGCTCACGAAGCAATAGGCAAGAAATAATAAAACATCATTTAACTAACTCCATGTTGTAACTACATTTCATATCCTCCCAATACTATAATGCGACATGAGAAATTACTTTCGAAACCAATTACGTAGCCCAGATTCACAATAGAGTACATCCTCTCCGTGCGTATAGACTTCAATTCGATGTGACTAGAAAATATGTAGGCAGATACCACTCGCCTGATTATCGGCCCTTACGTGATAGACTTAATAGGAAAATTGGTGCGGCCCGGAGAACCCGCCTGGCACGTAACATTGGCCTTACCACGCTCACGACTTGCAGACGTGCATTGCAATCCACAGTAATTGTGCGATTATTTCGATAAACCACTAATAGTGCCTTTTCTGTCTTTTCAGAATGAAGGTCTTATTATTATGTATGGCCTTAGCGGCCGTAGCTTTAGCTATGCCTGTGGCTGAGGAGAAGCCCAAGGTGCTTACTCCTGAGGTGGGTGAGGTAGCCGAGCCTAAACCCACCACTGAAGAGAAAAAGCCCGAGGTATCTGCCGAGCCTAAGACAGCTGCAGAGGCGGAACCCAAGAAAGATGAAATAGCTGAACCCAAAAAAGAAGAAGCACCCGAACCCAAGAAAGAAGTCCAAGCTGAAGCTGAGCCCAAAAAAGAAGAGGAACCTCAAAAGGAGGAAGCCAAAAAGGATGAAGCAGCTCCTGAAGCAAAAAGTGCACCAGTAGAGGAGAAACCCAAAGAAGAATCTAAACCAGAAGCTCAACCCGAAGAAAAGAAAGAATCTGTTCCTGAGGCCAAGTCAGCTATTGCAGAGGAAGCAAAGCCTGAAGAAAAAGAACAACAAAAGCCCGAAGAAAAACCCGAACAACCGAAAGTTGAAGAGAAACGTGAAGAGCCTGAATCCAAACCCACAGCTTCAGAGCAAAAGTCGTCCCAAGCTACTGTGAGAGAAGTACCTTTCGAAGACGCTGCTCCTAAAGCACTTCTCCCTGGAGAAATGGTTGACATAATCAGTGCCATCAAAAACCCGGCTCAAATAGCTGATGATGTTGTAGATCCCGCCGCAATTATTCCTACGCCCACGAAGAAAATTGACTTACCCGTAGTGAAAAGTGCTGCACCAGAAACTGAAGAAAAGAAGGAAGAGAAGAAAGCCGAGCCTGAAGCCCCTAAGCCCGCGGAAGAAAAGAAATCTGAACCTAAATCAGAAGAGAAACCAACTGAAACTGCTGTTCCTGCTGTCCCAGCAGACGACAACCTACGTGTAGTACGTGACACAGTCGATGATAAACTAAAGGCCAAGGCCGCTGAAGAACCTAAAGAGGAGAAAAAGCCCGCTGAGCCTGTTAAAGTAGCAGAAGAAAGCCAAGGCAAAAAAGTCGAGGCCGAGCAGGAAGTGAAACCGGCAAAGGAAGAGGCGGTCGTGAAGACTGAGGAACCCGCAAAGCAAACGGAAGCTAAGCCCGAAGAAGCAAAAAAGGCTGAGCCAGAGAAACCAGAAGCTGAGAAGCCTAGCGAGCCTGAGGCGAAATCTGCTAAGGAAGAAAAGCCGGCAAAGGCGGAGAAGCCTGCGGAAGCCGCTCCTGAAGTTAAAGAAGAGAAGCCTTTAGGCGACGCTCCCGCGAAAAACAGTTCTGAAGAGAGTGGCGAGAGCGGTTCGTCCGAAGAGAGCGTAGAGAAGACCGACAAGGTCCAGTCTTAGATAAGTGATAGTGTAAGGGTAGGTAGGCAGAGGCGGCAGGCGTGTGTCGACGGCCCTCGACGCGCGCCTGCCGCGGCCAGTCACGCCGCGTTGCGACGCCCAGTGAGCAAGTGTCGCCACGACTCGACGCCGTGACTGTCACGACATAGTTCTATGGACTTATTTAAATAGCCGACCGAAATTACCTGAGTTGTAATTATCTCACAAAGTAAATTATCGAATTTCCGGTACTATAAGTAATAAAATAATGTTTTTTACGAGTTTGTTTTTGTAACTTCCGTTTCAGGAACCTGATATTCGTGACGATCTTAACTTAAATAAACCTTTAAGATCACCAATAAGGAGTCGTGCTTTTTCGGATAAATTGGATCTTCAAGTAAGTCGCTTTAAGTAGAGATCGTCATTTACGTATAGTAAGAAAGCTTTCCACGTGTGACATACTACAGAGTTTTAATACACGAAACCACGCCCCACTACTTTATTTTGCACGTATTGTCGCAAATGTGCAACGTCAATTTGTTTGACGGGACGCGCCTTCGTGGAATAAAAATTCGTTTACAAAACATCTTAAACACATTCAGGAAAACATTCTTTTTCATTTTCAAATTTTATTAGATTACTTCGACACCTACAACAATTTTAACTAATTCTAATACTTTTATAATTATCAGTGATCGGAATAGGTAGAGCTAATTTGCCTAAACTTGATGCACCTTCATTCAATAATGTATTCCCATTTCACTCACGCATGAATGAATATGCCTCAAGTTTAAGCAAATTAGCTCTACCTATTCCGATCTCTGATAATTATACATCAATTATACTTTATTCCAATACAAAAAAAAACACAATCCTCCTTTTTGGGTAGTCGGGTTAAACATCCCATTAAACAACTATTGACGAACTCGACGTTTAACACCAAAAACCACAATTGGTCGGTTGAAAACCACACGACGTCGTTTGTTCCAAATGGTACGTATTACAAACTCTATAAACATGCAAACTACTTTACACAAGAAGAATAGGAATGGGTAAACTTTTGGGTACACTACATAATTCCGAAGTCATAATTTCAAATTGATCAAAAATGTAGAATTTTCATAATTCCGAACGCCATTTTTTGATAGAAGACTTAACTTTTTGTTACTTTTTATTGCATTGACTTACTACGTAGTATTAAAAAAAGTCGCTTCCCGCTGTCTGTCTGTCCCTATGTATGCTTAGATCTTTAAAATCACGCAACGGATTAATGACGCGGTTTTTTTTAATAGATAGAGTGATTCAAAAGGAAGGTTTTTGTGTATAATAAATTATGTTTTCGCTAGTAAAGTTATAAACCAAACCTAACTTAACCTACGTATGACAATTAAGTTATGCATCTAATCTAAAATAGCTCCAGCGTAACATAGCTTTCGGAAAGATGAAAATTCGGACACATGAATATTCCGAAAAAAGTAATTCGGAATTTGAAAGTGTTCCCTAAACTTTTAAGTGTATGGTTATTATTGCGTCGCTGTACGATCTAATCAGGGCCTCTATTCTACAAGGATTAAACAGGTTGCCTTTGGCATGTTATCGTATTCTCAACGTTACGATAGTTCTTTACTTGACAGCCGAGTTAAAAACAATACCGTAACATGTCAAAAGCAATGTTTTATTTTATGCGATACAATCGGGGCTATAGCTTTAGAAACAGTGTTCGGTTTGTACTCCTTTCTTACTCAGTCTCATACACATAATCCAAACCAGAAAACTTTTTAAGACCTATCGCATTGTATCTGTATTCACCAGACATTGCATATATACTACCATATGCGGTGAATCATAGGTGATCCCTGTGACAGCTCCACTACTCGACGGAAAGGCATGTAGGTAGAGGTGATTAATAATGTCACTGATTGTCGTCGCAAGATTTCCTTTATCAGGTTTTTTTTCGAAGGTTGCTGTCAAAACTAACTGACGTAAGTATAATGTCCTTTACAAATCAGGATTGGTTAATTTAGGTTTAGATTTGATAGGATTTTCGGTGACAATATTGGGAATAATTTAATCAAATGTATGTATAGTTCGTTCGTTCAAATAGTTTGCGCCACAATTGGTACACAGAGGCCGCTGCGGCGCGCACAAAGCGGTGTCAGTGACTTCAAATGGTTGCAATGCACACTATTTCAACGAACGAACTACATGTATGTATGTAAACACTTTATTGTACGAAACAAAAACAATAACTTATGACATGACACAAACCTATTAAAAACGAATCTTCAAAATCAGTTGACAATTGTCAGTTTGGGTGAGACGTCGAGAATTATAAATACAATTTGTGACTCAATCGTCACGTATCAGCGCCTGAACCTATTTGGATGCAATTTGGCATGCCAGCGAATCACAACACAATCATTGATATGGATACCTAAGTAGACCTAATTCAGTTAAGACGATTAGCTGTCGATTATATCCATGTAAATTTAACTCCGGGCGATGATGTTATTCCTAATTCAAGTCCGATTTCCAAGACTTTTTTATATGTTGTAGTTTTTGTTAGTAAAAACTAAGCTTGTACGTTTTTGATACTTAAAATGAAAATGTTTCTTTCCATGAAACATTTTCTTTATGAGGAAGAGAAACGTAGGGGAGCTATTGGTTGTTTTTTTTTGAGTATACAGTATCGGTTTGAAGACATCATCTCATGGCGTTCCCGGCATCAAGTTCCTATAACAATTGCCGAATGCCAGCTGCTCATGAAGCCCTTTACAAAATATTGCTAGTTTATAAGCTACAACGTTGAGACTGCGCCGAGCGTACGCCGGATGTACAGTAGCGCCCTCATTACTATTATTGTCGTCTCTTGAAATTGGTCGGTAGGTTTTTGTACTACAAATGAAAACACAACTTATAAGGTATATCACATAGTTTAATAACAATTCACCTTCGAGTTATCAACTTAACGGAAAAAAGTGGCCACCTTTTCCCGTTAAGCTGACTTCTCAAAGGGTAATTGTTATTAAAGTTTGTTACGTATCCCGTAAATTGTGTTTTTACTTGCGCTACAAAAATGTATCGTCTGATTGCAAGGAAATTCTTTAGTTAATTAGAAAACACAATAATAGTAATGAGGGTGCCACTGGTCGCTCGACGTTTGCTCGGCGCAGTCTTAATCGATGAGGATTTCTCACATTTTCAATCGACTTAAAAAAGGAGGAGCTTCTCGATTCTCAACAGAATACAACTGCGAAGAAACGGGAAACTATTGATATGCTTACGATGTCCATCCGTCGGTCCGTCCGTCCTAACTTTAAAGAGCTGTATCTTTTGAACCGTATAGACAGCGGGTTGATTATTTTTCAGAAGATGTGTTATTACGGCCGATTTATGTATGTATGCACATAAACAATTGCCAGACATGTTTGCATCAATATAGATTATGTACATACTACATAGCAAAGCAATAAAGCTTGAACACGCCAAAACGTGGGCATGTATAAGTATTTATATATTTTTATTTACATAGTATAGAAACTCTTTAGTACTATTATAACTATAAACTCCATGGTATGATAAACAAAAAATATTATGACAGTGTACCAGTTCATTCATTTGTTTTCACGATGGCGAGCTCCGAACAGCAGCAACGTGAATTTATTTTGCTCAAACATTCAGAAAAACCCCATTTAAGCTATAGAGCACTATCAAAACTATTAAAATATCCACAATCCACCGTATGTTCGGTTTTAAAAAAGTTCCGGGAACGTTTTACAGTAGAACGGAAGTCGGGTAGTGGTGGAAAACAAGGAATAAAGGACAAAAAAAAAGAAGCCCGTATCTTGCAGCTTTTTACAGCGAATCCGAAGTTATCATCACGTGATGTCGCAAAAAAGGTACAAATGTCGCAGTCTTATGTACAGAAAGTCAAGTCAAGAGCTGGATTGAAATCGTTCAAGGCTCAAGCTGCACCCAATCGCGATGCTAAGCAGAACTTATCTGCAAAACGAAGGGCACGAAAATTGTACAATGATTTTTTAACAAAATTTAAATGCGTTTTAATGGATGATGAAACGTACATAAAAGCAGACTTCCAACAGATACGGGGGCAAGAATTTTACACTTCTAAGAATCGTAAAGATGCCCCTGAAAATTGCAAGATTAAAAAAAGATCGAAGTTTCCAAAAAAGTTCCTGTTATGGCAAGCTATTTGTAGTTGTGGTAAACGAAGTCGGTCATTCATCACAACAGGCACTGTAAACGGTGATATCTCCAAAAAAGAATGCTTGCAAAAGCGTCTATTACCCTTTTTACGCAGTCACGGTTGACAACCATTGTTTTGGGCTGATCTTGCGAGCTGCCACTATTCTAAAGCAGTGACTGAATGGTATGAGCAGAATGCTGTTGCTGTGGTACCTAAACAGTGCAACCCTCCGAATTGTCCTGAACTAAGGCCGATCGAAGAAAAAAACACGCATCCACGGTCCATCATGAAAGGCATCTTAAAAAAGAAAGGCGGACAAGTTAAGTCAGTAGCTGAATTGCAAAAAATATGGACTTGGGCTTGCAAAAAATACCCTGATAGTGCTGTGCAAACCTTGATGATGAACCCGGATCCGACGTAAAGTACGCAACATGGCATATTCGAAGCACAATTAAAAAAGTATACAGGGTGTCCCATAAATAGCACGTCACAGTGACACCGGAGATTTCCCAGCCTCAGACGAACCGAACCAACTTAACATGACCTCAGTAAAAGTTGCACCGTTTTCGAGTTATACCAATTTAAAGATTTTTCCAATTTCTCACCTCTTTTAACATTGCAAGTGCCCGCATTTACTGGGATAGCTTTACAATTTAGTTTTTTTTATTTGTACGCTTTCATGAATAGTTGCTTAAGATGATAGAAGCATTATTATGACAATAACTAATGTAAAAGTTGGAAAAATACTGTAATGAACTTGACTTAAATTATCATCAACATATTAATTTCAACTTTGAACACCTGCCATGACTTTTTTTTACTAGAAACGAAATGAGCAAATAACTTTAAAAACATGCGTATGTTATGCCAATTCTAAAATGGTATGACACATGATATCATAATGCAAAAAAGTAGGAATTCGACTCACTTTTCCTAATAAGGATCCCGAAACCAAACTAACAAATGAAAGGCTATTAGCCGCTTTGCAAGTTTATTATGTAAAGAATTGTATGGTAGTTATTAATTTATTGCAGTGGGTGCCCTGTGACCCAAAGTAGTTCGTTACCTTGCGTTTCGTGCTATATCCTTTAATATTAAACCTCGTTTTAATAGCAGACTTTTTAGTTACTTATTATTTTTATTGATTTGACTTATGTCATTACTTATCACCATGTTCACTGCGTCCCTGTTTTCCTGTGGTGTTCCTGAACTAAATCGACTTGGCATTCCTTTGGACTCTGATTAATTTTGTGGAACTGAAACGACTACTCGGCACTCTTAACGGACACTTGATTTCACTTTGTAAAACTTTATTACGATGGCAAATCGTAATACTTCTCAGTACTCCAATAGTGAGTACGCTGATATGCATTTAATTTATGGTGAAACTAGGAGAGTTTCCACTCGAGGTAATGTTTCTTACAACGCAAGGTTGGCTGCAAGACTGTACTCGGAACGATATCCAAATCGTAGGCCGACGACTTATGAGGTGATTTTAAGAGTCGTGAATGGTTATCGTGACGACAGACCACCAAGACGTGGCTCAGAAGGAAGACCACTGGATACACACACTACGCTCGCTCAGTCCGTGAGCACCTAAACAACAAGTATCCTGACAGATGGATTGGGCGAATGGGATCAATTTTATGGCCACCGCGTTCCCCGGATCTAAACCCACTGGATTTTTTTTATTGGGGATGTTTGAAAGATAAAATTTATTCAAAACCAATAAGTAACGAAGAGGAACTACGGCGACGTTTCTTCGATGCAGCCCGAGACATATCCGAAACCAGTTTACGAAAATTAAACCGAAATTTTATCCGAAGATGCCATTTGTGCCTTAGAGTCGCAGGGAAACAATGAAAGTTAAACCTTTATCTTTGAACCTTGGTCAATCAAATGTGATTCGAATTCCTACTTTTTTGCATTATGATATCATGTGTCATACCATTTTAGAATTGGCATAACATACGCATGTTTTTAAAGTTATTTGCTCATTTCGTTTCTAGTAAAAAAAAGTCATGGCAGGTGTTCAAAGTTGAAATTAATATGTTGATGATAATTTAAGTCAAGTTCATTACAGTATTTTTCCAACTTTTACATTAGTTATTGACATAATAATGCTTCTATCATCTTAAGCAACTATTCATGAAAGCGTACAAATAAAAAAAAACTAAATTGTAAAGCTATCCCAGTAAATGCGGGCACTTGCAATGTTAAAAGAGGTGAGAAATTGGAAAAATCTTTAAATTGGTATAACTCGAAAACGGTGCAACTTTTACTGAGGTCATGTTAGGTTGGTTCGGTTCGTCTGAGGCTGGGGAGAATCTCCGGTGTCACTGTGACGTGCTATTTATGGGACACCCTGTATATTGGTAAAAACGTTCAATAATATTATAGGCAAATGCAATAAAAAAATCTTTAAATTATTGTTCACGTTGTTTTTAATTTGTAATTTTGTGTACCCACGTTTTGGCGAGTTCAAGCTTTATAATAGCAAATTTAATAAAAAAAATAAAGAAAATGAAATAATCAAAGGGGTCCTCATACAAGCAACGTTCTTTATCAACGTATTTTTATTTTTGTTGTATTGTAAGAACGGCAAAACATACCTACAAGTGAAATTTGATATCGTTATAGTTGAAGAACACCACTTTTGCGACAAGATTAGAAAGTTAATGATGGTAAAAAATATTTTCATAGAGCGAGGCAATTTTAACCGAACTCGAATACGGCGAATAGTAGAGTTCCGTTCTTTAATTAATGTCAGTCTACAGAATAGGTAACTAGGTATGAAAGTGTTGGAATAATAGATTAGTTACAAATCTTAAATTTAACCATTTGCATGACCAAAATAATAAATTTTCAAACCTTTAGAAGATGTTAAAACTGCATCAAAAAATGCTTATAAAAAAACTATGAACCAAAGTGACAGTCACCACCAAAACTGGAGACAGAAAACGAGATTCGAGATATATGTTATCTAATTATATTTAGTGCATATGGGCCCTTCCGGATACTCTTCAACCCTCTACGATCTTTTCAGCAAATACCCTACTTTTATACACGTAAGAGCATCGAGTTTAAATTAGAAGAAGTCATTGATGCATGGCAACCGCTGGGGAAAAATTGTTCAACAGGAGCCCTAGAACTAAGGTAAACCTATATTAACTCTAAGGGAATTCCCCCTAATTTAATTCTGGAGCCATCCCTTTGTCGGCACCATAAGCCACTAGGCCATCGACGCTTCCGATACAGTTGTTTATCTCACGAAAGCGGGTTTGCCATACTTGTTTGTGTGTAGGTGCACGTGCACGTTGTCTCTGAGTGCATAGCTGCATAGGGGTGCATAGGGGTGTCTTTACGTGTTACAACTACACTGCCCTCATAAAAAAAAGGGTGTATGTCTCATAGAACCGTGAATGTATTAGTGACCTTATTTCTTTAAACGTAGGGTTAAATTTGCTTTGACTATCAAATTGCACATGCGTCCTTTTCATTTAGAAGGGCAGTACAAGTAAGGCAAACCCGCTTTCGTGAGATAAGGGTGCATTGCAGAAATATTGTACATAGTTAAGGACTTAATTGAGACAACTTTAACTTTCTCCCATTGTTTTTCCTTTGTGTAACGAAAGTTATCCATATGATTATATGACTATAGACCCCTAAACTATGTACTATCAGACCATTGGAACCTTGACCCACCATAGAACTGTGTCACAGAGACGTTATGATTCAAGTCATAAGAAGTGTCAAACAAATTGTTTTATAATGTGACTGTGACACCGTTCTATGGTGGGTCAGGGTTCCATTGGGCTGATAGTACGATATTTTTTCAATTTACCCATAAAACAACTGTAACTAGTTATGTAAGGTAACTGTATGCTTACTTGATTAGTGAGCATTTGGCAGGCGACTACACCCAGGGACCACCAGTCCACAGCATGGCCGTAGGGCTCCCGGCTCAGGACTTCAGGGGCTGTAGACAAAACAAGTGAAAAGTCGTAAAATCTATTGTTAGGTACCTCACATTTACAGAAATTTTTGACTACCGACGGCATTAAGCGCAATGTCCAGTAAGATCACCTGGTAGGATCCCCCACTTACAAAATTAATAGGTAGGGAATCCTACCAGGTGATCTTACTGGCCATCGCGGCGTTAAGTCTATACGTTAACTGTACCAGCAATGTGTATAAGCTAAGTATGCATAGGAAAGCATATTATGACTGATCATAGGCATCATGCTTTATAACATGAAAAAATTATACACATGGCCGAATACACGTACATTTGCCCAAAAAAATTGATTTCACGCACAGTAAAGGTCATTTCACAAGAGCTGCCGTAAATTAACCAGATAGGTATGACTGTATGCACGTTTTAAATACATTAACCTACCGCCAAATAGCAGTGTTCGCATTGTTGTGTTCCGGTTTGGGGATAAGAGAGCCGGTGAAATGACTAGCATAGAGGCATTTCCATCTTAGTCCTCAGGGTTGGCAACGCATTTGCAGTCTTAGGATTGCACTGCATTCTTGTGAATGCGAATGTCTATGGGTCACAGTTTCCACTTACCATCAGGTGGCCTGTGTGCTCGTTTGTCTACTCTATGCCATAAAAAAAAAAAAAAAAAAAAAAATGCAGATTCGAATAATGTACTAAGTTTCCAAGTACACAGCTCGCAAACAGGTACAGATGAGATGACATTAGTTTTCATCCTTCCATTCACGGCAGCTCTAATGAAACGACCTATAGCAGCATTCACACTTCTTGTGCTCTACGCAACTAGCACTCCTCCATTCACACTTACTAAAGCAATAATTAAAAAAGAAAAAGTTACTTATCGATGGAAGGAACTCCTTGGTGACGTGGAGCACAAGTCTTCCTGATTCAGCTGCGAATTAGGGCGGATTTCTTTATCCGTAGTTAATTAAAGTAAAGGTTGGCGCAGACATAACTACTCAGCACCGTATCAGCTCAAAGTGAGACATTGAAAAGTGAGCTTTGATTTATGTTAGTTGGATACATTTTTCGGTGGACGATGCGAAGCCTACGCCCGGCTATTTTTTCAAAAACAAAATGTATCATCGTAACACAAATCAAACCTCTCTTTTCAATGTCTCACTTTTGAGCCGATCCCCGTATATTTTTTTTTCAGTGCGGGGTCATGCTCCTACTAAATTCTCCTACTGGTAGGAGCACGAAGACAATAATGCCCTGATTCTCCTACCGGTAGGAGCATGAATACCATTATGTCCTGATCTTCCTACTGAAGACGAAATTATTAAAGATAGTTTATTTATTATTTCAGGCTTCAGGGTCTGAACTTTGCCGCATTCAATTTTAACGCGTTCGTTATTTACCACGAAAAAACAGTTTACACTATGACCGGTGTCAATTGAAATAGACAAAAATGTAAACAAAACCAAATCCTGCCAATTTGCCACTATTATTTCATAATCACATACTTTTGAAGATCATGACGTGTGGTTTTATTAAAGATTTATACACTTAATTATCACTTTCAGATTAGGTACAACTTACAGGATTTTTTGTACAAAGACACACTTGATGAAAATTTGAAGTTATGCTATTATGTCTAACAGCACTAATTTGTTTTCATCTTGTGACCGAGTGTGCAAACAGGGTGCAGTTGAATATAGCCAATAGGAACAATATATGCCGGCGATTCCCAGTTGTATAAAAAATAAAAACGTCCTTTCATAAAATTAAAAGCTGTAATCCATAAAATAGTGTAATAAGGAGTGACTTTTAAGTAGGGACATGCCAGAAAACAAAACCAGACATTAATAAATAATACAAATGCGTAATACTTCATTGTTTAATAATATATTTATATATAAATTATCACAAGACTAAGATTTTAGCTTATTTTGAACTATACATCACATCACAACATAAACCACCCGTGTCGCTCTCCTCGTAACATCTAATATGTAACAGCCCTCATGTACAAGCTTTAATACTCCCTGCCATTTATATAATCTTTTAAATAAGGCCATAGCAGTTATGTGCAAAAATTGATATTTACAAAGTGATCAACACATCACTTCCAGTTGTTGAGTGAGGCACACAATCGAATAAAATATATTGTCTTATCACGGATGTAGTAAATAATATGTTATAAGGTACTCACAGATATGGATCACACGGGTAAATGATCAGTTAAAATCGAATAATATCAAGCGCGGCCGTCCTGCGGGGGACATACGTTGGGGGAGACGAGGGACTGACAGTACGAGATGGGAGATGCGCTCTTTCCTTTCGCACTAGACCTCTCGCCCGAAGTAACGCCTTTACTTCACTTATTTATTACCTAACTAAATGTTGACAAAAAAAAACAGGTGAAGATCACAGCGGTTAGCTTTGTTTACATTTAATTAAGTGCCTAAACAAATGTAGTATAGACGCCTCGTCCTCGCATTCTTGTCACCCCGCGGGGCGGTCGCGTGCGAACTTCTCGCCTATAGGAGAAAATAAGCCGCATATAAGTTATAAACGTTGGATTCAATAGTATGTACAGCCGCATCTTTGGTGACAAATCATAGAGATATATAGGTACAATAATCCAATCGAGAAGTAAGTACGCCTAAGCTAGTCACAAAATGAGGTAGAAGGGTAAATAATCAGAAGTTCTGCCATGGACGCATTCTTCAGGCCGTTAGGGGCAGAAACCTTCGGCAGACCTCCAATACTCTTACAGTACATATTTGCGTTATGGCTTGGTGTGGGTGACAGTTAGCGAAACGTTTCGTTTTACTCATGAATGTCGCTGTGAGAACTAAAGAACTTTGATTTTAATGTTTAAACAATACTATTAATTACGCTGCATCATACAGTATATTTAAGACATTCGCACTATGTCAGGGATATTAAAAAAATTAAACAAAGAAAAGTGTGTTATGCATGTAACGAAAAGTTATAAACTTGTCGTTGGCACATATATTATTGAATAAGTTACTTTTTTTACCTTAAAATGTTTATGAAAAATTCAGAACCAGTTAGATCTTAACCTCACGTGACGTTCGATGGCGAATCTGCTTACCAAAAAATATTCATCCTTTCACCCATCCACCCATCAATCTCAAAACATACATCATCAAATCTGACAGGAATAGTAGAATATTTCTATCTGTCGTCTCTTAAACACGACTACCTATTCCATTTACTGTATAAAAAGTGAGGCAAAATGTTACATTGAAGAATAGCAATAGATTCTCTAAAATAATGTCATGAATTAAAATGAACCTAATTCCTAGTAAAAAGATGATTTGTTTTAGGCAGAATAAGCAATGGTGGCACTGGTGTTTTAAGAAAACACACTGACTTTTGGTAACCAATTTTTTTACAGATTGAACACTGACACCTGTTTATTTATACTCATAGCTGTCATCCGCACCACGCGACAACGCAAATAATACACATAGAAAATCCCCTAGCCAAAGACGTTAAGTAAAACGTTAAATATTACAACCACAACTGGTCTGTCACAATATTTACTTTAAATTTAAAGATTGTTGGGCAACAAGACATAATTAAAAAAATCAAGCTATAGACATGTGTTTAATTGAACATATATGAAGACACAAACAACATAAGGGGCTATATAAAGCTCTAACTAAAGACGACACGCAAAATTGAATTGAAAACTAATATAAGTAATATAATCTTATTGCTATGAGACGTTTCATGCACCTTTTTCTACATAATAATGTTACAATAAAACTACACACACCCAATAAAACGATCATTGCAATTAAATCTAGGATCTAGAGCATACAACTACACCTTAGCATAATTCAGTGAGAAAGTTCTAGAAAATTTGATCTGTCTGTACATCACCCCATTTACAGCCGATATTTACACGATGCGCATTGACAGTGGATGTCGAAAAGCAAATAGACATATTTAAAGTTCTCAAGAATGGCTCAATTATGTATAAATCTACTTTATTTTACATAAAAAATAATTCCCAAATAGGCTTTTTATTTATAAAATTTATTTCTCGTTTGCTATATCACAAAAGCTTCTATTTTAATATAAAAATACACACGAAATAGTCAAATGACTATACTAAAATACACTGAGTGAATCTATCACTCAATCACATAATAGTAAGTTTAACATCGGCAGTAACTATTCACAGAATGGCGCCAAATATATATTGGTACGTAAATAATTTATATTAAATATACACTGGTGTCACGCGATTAATAATTATCTAGCCATACAACTATACTAAATATAAGAAGATGTCAGCAAGAACTAGAGAACTAACTTAACTAATGTATCTCTACAGAGTGCAATAATCAAAATGGATTCCTCTACCTCAAAACACAACATTAGACACGTAAATGATAGACGACGAACCCTAAATAAATCATATAAATGAGTGGACACATCAACCAGCCTTCTGAGTCATAACTCTGAAAAAATTACAACTAAATTTACTTTTAACCGACTTGATTAACACTAGTATTTATAAGGCAGACATCTCATAAGCGTATACCAAACCAACTCTTTTGCAGTCCTCCATGATATAATTATATTGCAGTTGTTCGCTGCTCGCGTGGAGCAGAGACTCATAAAGGTAAAAATGCAAAAAGAAACTGGTTCTTCTCTACAACAGGCATAATGCAAACTATATACAGACTTATAGCCATGCCACAAATAATCAAAACGACACAACACTACAGCTAACGCTACTTACGACAAATAATAACTGTGCGAGAAAACAAACATTTACATAAGTACATCCTACAATTGGTTAATATTGCTGCGTACCATCAAGCCAAATATATCAAGTTTTTAAAAACACATTGCACAATTCATAAAATTACGTTAATTATTTCAAAACACGAATCATCTCGCGAAATTATTTATTAAATATGTCCAGCATTATTTACAATCGAATGTTTTCAACATCGGTACAGTTAAGATGTGAATATTATTCAAAATAGGTCTTTGTTCAGAATCCAATTACAAAGAGTCTATATCACAAGTTAAATTTAGATATAACCGTAAAAAGTTAATAGCTTCTTCGAACTTAACCAAAGTATCTAAGTTATACACAATTCTTTTGTTTTAATAATGATGTGATGATTCAATAAAATTGAATGTATCAACCAAGTTGTTACAGGTAAAAGGACAGGCATCACAACGAAAGCGTATCGCGTATCAATTTGCGGACCGTATTGCCGACCGTCAGCGGAGGCGCCCCGGATAAGTTGTAGTGTATCTTGAAGAGGTAGGGCTGTATGTCGCTGAAGGTAGTGTCGAAGATGAGGTCCGCGTCGGAGCGGCTCGGCATCTTGGGGACGTACTCGTGCCGGTTGATGATCTCCGTGATGAAGACGATCTTGTCCTGGAGCATCTCGACGACGCCCTCGTGCTTGGCGTGCATGTCGTGCTCGTTGCGCGCCTCGGTGAGCTCGCAGAAGACCGTCCAGACCTCCCAGGGCACGCACTCGGGCTGGAAGGGCCAGCGCGCGCGCCGCTTCTGGAAGAACTCGAGGCTGATGGAGCCGCGGGGCGTCGCCGAGCCGTCGGCGCCGCGCAGCAGGTCCGAGAAGTCGGAGATCTCGCGCCGGACGGTGCGGCCCAGCGCGTCCGACTCGCAGCACACGTACGTGAAGTCGATGAAGTCGCAGTCCACGTCCACGTAGCTGACGGTGCGGATGGAGTAGCTCTCCTCGTTGTTGTACGTGAACTTGCCACTGGACCGGTGGAACAGCACCGTGTGGAAAA
Source organism: Acleris laterana (assembly GCA_963966035.1). Taxonomy (NCBI): domain Eukaryota; kingdom Metazoa; phylum Arthropoda; class Insecta; order Lepidoptera; family Tortricidae; genus Acleris; species Acleris laterana. The sequence continues at coordinate 12,870,490 of OZ014443.1, read as the reverse complement.
TGCTGGCCACGACCTCGTCGACCTGCCGGCCCTCCATGGACAGCTCGAACGCGATGCTCCGAGCGTTCATCTTGCCGGGGTCACTGGCCCGCCGCGACGCCGCCCGCGCGCACTGACATAATCGACCGAACCGTACCTCGTTACTGACCACCGAAGATTCCGACCAGCGAGAGAGAAACGCGAGCGAAGAACTGATCCATTTCACTTTTAAAATAGGCAACGTGTCAAGTCCCACGCTGAAATGGAAAATGACCGTTTTAGTCGCTGCGCCGGTGAACCCTGCGTTGTATGTTATATTAAGTAATGTAAGAGATAACCTTATCTAGTGGAGATTATAGCCGAGGGAGCGCCCCGGAACAACATTACTATTGTCTAATACCTTCCTAAAAATCGATTATAAAAGATACAATTTCGATTAAACTTACCCATATACTGTAGAGTCCCGCAGAGGGTCGAGGTGCGAGACCCCACGGACAGCCACTTGGAGAGACCGAAGTCGATCAACTTGATGTGGTAGTCGCGGTCGAGCAGAATATTCTCAGGTTTCAGGTCGCGATAAATTACGCCGGCGTTGTGAAGAAAATCTGAAAATCAGAGAAAACTGTAAATTAAAACATTCACGTCCAAGAATGAAATACAAACAATCACTTGGTTTTTGAACACAAATTCCAAAAAGGGGCATCACAGTAACATTGCAGTCATTTTAACTTAACCGGATCCAGCTAAAGTCAAAACGTACCCAGAAAACAAAGGATAATGAGGAATAGAATTTGACGTTTTCAAATGGAACCCACTAAGGAGTTATTGGATAAAAGAAGATTGACGAAAGAGATATACAGATCGAAAGTGAGTGGACGGGTCGGAAGGGGCCGCCCTAGGCGTACTTTTTCGAGTCAAATCGGAGAAATACTGGAAAAGGGCCGAATCTTAAGTACCCGAAACCGACGTGCGTGCATGACTTGATGTATGAATGTGGAAGAAGCGAAAGAAATTTGTCAAGATAGTAGCAAATGGAAAGAAGTGGTCTCTGCCTACCCCTCTGGGAAACAGGCGTCATTTAATGTATGTAATAATAAGGGGGACAATCTTACACAAATTGGCTTGTCCCAAACTAAGCTCTCTTTCTCTTGCACAATGGGTACTAGCCAACGAAAAACATACTTAACTATATAGAGAAATTTATACTTATATACATAGAAAACACCCAAGAATCAGAAATAAATACTCGCGCACATCACACAAATATTTGCCCTGACCAGGAATCGAACCGAATCCGCAGAGTAACCACCAACTACAGGGTTCATTCTTACTTGTCTAACTTCGGCTAAAATTGCCATTTTATTAAAATAATTAATCAAAGACTATAGATAGGCCATGTGATACCCAAAATTTTTACTCACTTTACTTTATTTCCGATAAAAGAGCTGTTTTAGAAAGTTGTTGACTATATTAGACAGTAGGAATGAAAACGGTGTAAGCTAACTGCGTCGTACAATAAATAAACTTACCTATAACACTAGCGATCTCACCAACAAAAATCTTGACGAGTTCTTCCGGCAAAATACCGTATTTATTCAGCGCAGCTAACAATTCTCCGCACGGAATGTATTCTGAAACTGCATAATCAGACCTTGAATTCAAATTAACAGTTAACCTATTGTCCCAAATACACGGCTACGGAATTAACCTACAGTGACCTAATTAATTTAGCAAATAAACAGTGAGTAACGTCTAGCCACAATGTGGACGATAAGAGTGACTGATAACGCGCACATTAAAATAATCTATTCAGAGCAACCACCTTACGCGACATCATATCACACTTATCAAGTGCCAAAACAGTTTAAGGGATTTTGTTCCCATAATCTTGTAAAAATCCAACTGTAGCAACTAATTTAGCATCAAATTATCTCTGTTCAAATACAGATAAACCGCTTAAAATATGAAACACAAAACATCAAGACGATTATAGGGACATTAAGATTTATATTAGTTTATTTCGTCCTCGAAGTAAACATTATCTAATTAAGTGCATGTCAATAAACCGCCGATTGAAGAGAAGCCCCCGCTCGCATCTAATTATACATTAACAAGATAAACTAGTCACTCACCGGCCGGGTGACAATCACAGCGGCCCGGGTGCACCTACCACGTGTTGACAATTCGCGCGATACGAAGGAGCATCTAGTTAAGTTACTTAATGTGTTTCACTCACATGAAAAGCATCAATCAAATAGATGCAGAATATTTCACAAATCTAGTTTAATTACATATTATTTCTGTGTTATTATGTTATGGCAACACGCGAAATCCAAGGAAGGGATTTGGTGGAACACTGATGGGAGTTTAACAGCTTGGGCTTGGGGTCAAACTAAAATCTATGATTTTTCATCTAATTTCGTTCCGATATGATACAAAGTGTGAGCAACCCAATTCAAAACAGAAAAATCTAGTATAAAAACCAAATTTAAAAGAGCCATTTTAAGATTTAGAATATGGTATGTACGTACTAAAATGCAAGGAATGGCTTATTTATCATAATGAAAAAAACATAAAAGATAATATAATTATCAATATGATTATGTAATAATAATAAGTCAACAAAGTGTGCAGATGACACATAACAATGATGATGATGACACATTTCATAATGTAAATAAATATAAATTATATGCAAATGCATAATTATACTCTTGGTAAGTGCATGACTTCAAAAACGGCAGGAATGGGGACTATTTCAAATGTTTAAAAGGATTTCCCCTCCCCCAAAATAAGGTATTAAGGAAAAGAAAAAACAGCTAGTTATTAAAAAAAAACTAGAAACTTTTTTGCTTCAAGATCGATCAATTTGTTGAAAACTTTGCAATTTTTCTTAAAGGGTTACAATATGCTTACCAATATAAAGTCTTTTCTTGGTCTGCCAGCGCGATACTGCTCCAGCAATAAAGGAATGGTGACCACAGGCCTCTTGTATACGCGCTTCTTCTTTTACCTGCCTGACCGCATTACCACTGACTACCTGAAATAATAAAAATAAAGGTCTAAGACTCTCCAAGCAGGGATTGAGAACCGGTTTATTTTCCGTAGCGGTTAAAGCCACACTATTAGAGCCTAACCCATAATAAAGGTTACGCTTACAGGGAGCGAAATGCATTTACCGGTTAGAGAGCGCTCCTTCCGTGTGAGCCGAGACAAGGGTGAATGACGGAAGCGCTCTCTAACCGGTTATAACCGGTAAATGCATTTCGCTCCCTGTGAGCGTAACCAATTCGTTGGAACGTAACCCAAATAATTAACCGGTTTAACCTAAATAAATACCGGTTTATTTGTAACCGGTTACAATCCCTGTCTCCAAGAACAACATCTCACTTAATGTACCTTGCTCACTTTTTTTAACGACGTCACTAGAAACACATTTTACCACTACACATTGTGAAATAAAGCAGCAAAATTTACAATAATATTTAACTTCAATCAACTGCGTCTCTTTTTTCTTAACATGTGCTTTTAGCTCGGCAAACAGAAAAGTAATGTGGATACTAACAAACAACCAACTCAATTAGGAGACAAAGAATGCAATAAAATGTTTTTTTCTCATCTTTAAGTGGTACTAAAAGGTACTTAATTGTAGATGCTACCCATAAATCAACAATTGATTGACTAGAGACCACCTTATCAAAGCATATAAAACGCATTAAGCACTTTTAATGAAATAAATATAGGTCAGAGATAAGGATTATGTTGATTGAAATGCCAACTGTTTTACACATGGCAGGTTAAAAGCTTGAGTATATTGTATTTTACACCATATCAACTACCTAATAGTTCATATACCATGTCCTTTTGCTTTCTATATTTAGGAAATTGTACTAACCTAACCTAGCCTTGTCTACACATTAGATATTTAACATATTTTGAAAAGTATACAGTTCCAGCAATATAAAATTTTTTTTTTGTTGGTTTAACAGGCAAACAAAACCCTATTGCTGATTCCGACAGTCTGCATCTGTATGTCACGGGTCCCTAGCATTTAAACTGAATAATTTATAAATTAGAAATTTGGGTTTGGGGCCTATTGAATTTGAAATTAATTTAAATTATTTTTAATATATCTACTTTGCAAATGACTTGCAACAAATAAAAGCTGATTTACTAAAACTCATTTGAAAGTTTTCATTCAAGTATTTAATATGAACACTTTTTTTTTTAAACACAACTTCAACTAATAACTCATTCATGCAATAACAACAAGCTGGTGCTAAAATGATTCCTCAAAGAAAGTTTAAGATTGGAAATCCACTACACTTGAATGATCTCAGAGGTCACTGCAGTTTCATCATCAATCAATGTTATGACTATAACCTTAGAACCACTATATCACATACTTTATTTACATGCTTCCAAGGAGAAATGACTGTTTGAGGTTAAATAAACCTTTGCTGCATTTAAACTACTTTTTTACTCCAACAAACACAAATCTGATCTGTCTCAAAATAAAAACAAAGCTCTGTTTTGGGAAAAGGCATTTAAAATCGGATCACTTCGTTTATCCGAATTTCATTTGCCATAATTGTGGCATTGCCATAATGTTAATTTGCCATAAAGGCATTTTTTCTGAAACTGTAAACCTTTGAGGTAAGTTTTACATGCCATCATATAGAGCCCAATAGGTTAGGTTAGGTTTGTTTTATAACAATTCTGAATAGTTCACGATTTCAGAAAAAATGCCTTTATGGCGAATGAATATTATGGCAAGTGATAGAATTATGGTAAATAACTTTCGGGCAAACGACAGAGAACCATTTAAAATTTGCCTTCTTATGAATTTTGGTACGTTATGGACAAAACATTATTATACGTGTATGGGCTTTGTCGCTTGACTATGCCACCATATTTTAGTACAATCAATAGAACTAATTGATCGAGAATGATGCAACAAGATGTCCCTGCTGACCAATAACAGATAATATTTGGAAAGTAAGGAAAATCATCCTGTTTCTCCCTGTATCGCAGAAAACACTGGAATCAAAATTTCAAAAAAACCCAATTGTGTAAAAATATGTTGAGGACTATATTTTCAGTGAAGTGCAGTATTGCATAATGAACAAGCATAGTAAAAGTTTTTGCATTGTTAAACCAATTTATTACTTTTACTCAAAATAGTTGTGGTACCTTGTGCAGGGTCCATCCAGATTTCTACTACCACAGTGTTTGCATTGTCGTGTATCGGTGTGTGGATAAAACAACTAGTGAAATTACTAGCATAGAGGCATTCCATCTTAGTCCTCAGTGTTGGTAACGCATTTGAAGTGCCTGGAGTTTTATCAATAAGGGTTAAAACCCCTATCTAGGAATCATATTTAAACCAAAATATAATAAAGGTCATACTACAGTTCCGTCGTCACATATTGCCATACCTTCTATACCCTCTTACACACTTCGCTGTTCTAATGTGCAGGTGTTCGTACAATGTTTTTCTTTCACTATAAAAGACTGGGGTAGTGTACTTAAGTTAGAGAAACCTATTTGGTACATGGCAATGGCAGGGGATTGAAATTGGCACCTTACTTACTCGAAGGCCACATTTCGCCAAACTTGGAATAAGACTTAGTCCAAGATTAGTCTATACAAATTAAGCATTTAATCTAGGTACCTTATTGCAGTTTGATTTATTGCAACCTAAATAAGTTGTTTATTGATGTCTAGTACCCAAAGTTCAAGCCTAGAGTTTAGTGACTAGTCAACTCATGTGAGATTGTCCCTCTGATATATCAATTATCATGAAGTTACACTTTGAAATCAGTACTTGCTACCATGTTTTTCCATTTTTTCACCTACTGTAGATACTTAGTTAAATGGAGATTATTACCTGCGCTTTGCTCAACACCTTCAAAGCATAATCCTTATCCTCAGTTACTTTCTTTACTTTGTACACTTGTCCAAAGGCACCATTGGCTATTGTCTCTATTATTTGAAAATCCTTTTGTAACAGGTTTGTAGTAATTTGGAATTCTGGTAGGAAAATTGATTCTTTATGGGCAACAGGCCATGCAGTTTTGCTTGCTTCTAGAGGATTTCGCAGGGTTGAGTCATTCCACCTAAAAACATACGGGTCATTATGGTTCACTGAAAATTAGAGGATTACAAACAACAATAACAATTATTGATAGATAGTAGGATTAACTTTTAACAGCAATTTCATAGATATATAAATACACAGACAACCTATTGTGTCAAGTCTTGTGCAGAAAATACCATGAGGTTAAGAAAAATCTAATCAATAAGGCAAATAATTAGCTAAGTAGTCTACATTTGTACATCTGAATTCACAAATAGTAACTGCAGTTCTACTAGATTTTGATCCGGGAACTTAATCGCCTCAGTAGCATCCAGCTATCAATACAACTTTCGTTAAAAAATTAAATCATTAATAGTAAGTACATGGTTTGTTTTGATGTGATACATTATGTATGCCACTAACCTTCGTCGTGAAACCCGAGACCAAGGTCGCGATGCGCTGTATACGGACTGGTTGCTCGTTACGCTGACGAAAGAGCGTCCGCTGAGGTTACCAACGAAGTGGGACAAGCTAAACTAAACACCAAAATAAAATGAGTTAGGTAGCTATCAACGCTAACAAAGAACTGTCATCTGACATTCGACAAAATAATTATACAAGTCATCTATGATACAGATACCGTAGTAGATCGAAATAATTTCAAGGCGGAAGGGTGATAAACAAAAGATAAACACAAAACAAATTTATATTACGTTACGTATATTCAGCTGGGAATGACATTAGCAAGTTTTTACCTGGCTTGAAAATGCTTGTCCGTCACAGTTTGAGTGCGTAGGTTTGTTGTTCCGTAGTTGAGTACTCTTGTTTTGCGAATTGCCCATTAAACTAACTTGAAAATCTTATCATGTCGATATTAGAATTTGTGTAACCTGTATTTTTAATTTATTTCGAAATGTTTGTATGACCTAATTCTGGCCATAAACACCGTGTGGTGTTTTCTTTAGCGAATTTGCAAAAGGCAAAGACATTACAAAGTTGTTCAGCCCACATAAGCACGTTTTACACTGTCCAACATCATAGTGCGTAGGTGTCCGTCTTTTATAAATGAAAGAAACAATTTTTAATGTGATTTAAGTCTTTACATTGCTTTGGAAGTATTTATTATTACATAAATCAAGCGTTTTCTTTAGTAAATGACGCTACTTTTCTTCGACTTTTGTTTAAGGAATAACAGTTTTTTAGAATAGCCAAAAACAATTTCCATTAATAAAACAATAAAACTAAACCCTATCAACATTAAATAACATTTAAATATACTCAAGAGATCATTCACATTCAATGGTTTGATTGGAGCTTCCTCCTTTATGTCACTATACTTCGATTGCTCCCATTTTTTGATGATACCCCCTTCGACTAAAGCTATCATATATTTACTAAAATGCTCAGTCATTGGCGAATGTCTAGGAAATACCATGTTCAAATAACGGCTATGTATTCTATCTTTAACTATATGCAAAAATTGTTGTCCTTTGTGATCTAATTCATTTATTTCCAAGTAATGTGCTATTGCACAGTCTATCAGACAAAATCTCTTGCTATCATTTTTCATACGATTTACACAAGTAAATATGTCTTGTACAGCTTTAAGCTTAGAATTGATTTGAATAAATTGTTCCTCGGTCTCTGGTAGCATAATGTCGGGTGATGCCATACCTTCAATTATGTACCCCTTTTGAATAATATCTTCAAAAGTTTCTACTTCACTACCCTTTTTTATAGCAGTGAAAAAGGAAGTGATAGCAGCTTGAGAGGCGAAATTTAAAACAAAGTAGCTCCATAAACTAAAGCCTAAAAATATTCGAAAACATCCTTTCTTCGGGGGCTTATGTAAACTGATTGTTAAACAATTCCGTACGGTATTAAGCAAGTCTTTTCCTAACTGATCAACACTTATTCGTTGTTTTTCCACGAAGAAGAACATTGAAAAAACTGCCCAAGACCCTATAAAGGATAAAATGAATTTTATCATTAAAATTGTGTTGTTGTGTACTAGTTTTATATCAAAAAGTATAGTCTCAAAGCCGGCTCGATGAGCCGCTATACAAACACCGCTGTCTTTCAAGGGAAACGTCTGATCTAATTCTAGAATAATTAAATCTAGCAAGTATATAGGAATAAGGAAAAGATCTGCTTTTCTGTGACCGAATGAAAAAATTTGTTGGGCGCTCAATTCGAAATTAAACGGTAATTTCATAATGCTTTTGCTTGGAGTTAAGTCTATCGTAAAGTTCATAATAGAAGACATGGTTCGCCATAGCATGCCATCCCTAGCGTGTAACGTATAAGTGTCATTGCCATTTTCTTCTATAATAAAGAACGGTTTTACTTCCGTTGTGAACGCACGAAGAGGAAAGCCGTGTAGGTTTCTTCCTTTAGGCCTAAACAAATGCAGCTTGTGTATTGATTCGGTGTCACCATAAGATACGTTTCGAGTATCAAAGCTGATACAAGTACCCATATTATTAGCTCGTAGTTTTGAATACAAAGAGACATTGTAACAACTATCTTCACATGTGAATCCGTTTCCAAAGCTTTCGATAGGCATACCAATTTTCCTTGTAGTGTAACAACCTGATATATGGGGTAGTGTAAAGTTTTCATAGGTATAAGGGTTGTAATATGACAGATACAGGCTTTCTCTATCATCGTCAAAGCGAGCTATGACAGCGTTAGCAACTTTGTAATACCACAGGACAAAAAAAACCTTACTCAATAATTCATTGTTTTTCAGTGATTCAAAAAGTAAGATTACATTTGCGAGAGGGTGCCAGTATGGAAGACTTATTATTTTTGTTAATGAGTCTTCAAAGTCGTCATAGTTCAAACAATTTATTACAATGACGTTAGAGTAGTACGGAACTACATCCTCTATTTCATAATCTTCGTTTATAGTATTTGATATTGCAAAAGTAAAAGGTAGAAACTGAATCTTATGATAAAATAAGTCTGGCCAGTGACCCATGCAAAGAATATTGTTCCATCCATTATTCCTTAAATTCGAGCTTATCAAATTAACCTGTAAGTAAAATAATAAAATAGTAATTCATGATTGATTGTAATACATTTTATCACAATGCCCATTTACACAAGGCCCATAGAAATCATCTATGACGAGACCGGATGCGATCGTGTAAGAACGGCCTTTCAATGTTCATAACTGTGTAACGTAGCTATACAGGGGATATAGGGTGAACCGAAATTATCGTTTCTATCGCAGCATATCAAGGTGAATTCAGTGCATTAACTAAGTAAAACTTAATTTCTTTAAAGAGTAAAAATTACCAACCGTCTGGTCACCCTATTCTACTAGACGAGTTAAACATGTTACTCCGTCTATAAAAGTTCAGCGTAAGAAGTAGAGTAGGTAACCATGAGATTCGGTAAATTCAAAATTAATAATTTTATTACAAAATAAATTTACAGATTTCTGCATAGTGTTACGTACGAGTGCTTTAACTAACGGTAAAGAGCCAGAAAAACATAGGTATTTGGGTTCACGACTTAGGTCACCCGATATAATAGACTGCCCATCATCTCTTATGTTGGCCAACATAGAACATAGCAAAGAATTAACTTAAACCCTTGATGTAAATTCTTATAACTTGACTTGTGCAATTTGTAACGTCATTTTATATTGAGCAATAAATAATCTTATCGAATATAATCTAACGCTATAAAAAAATAATTATGTACTTACAATAAGTTTAATTCTACCTTCCTCTTTCGAGTTCGCAATGTTTTCGTAAGAAATGTTGGTAAAAACTGGGTAAGCAAAAATTATTAAAAATAGATTCACCAGGTGTAGTTTGTGCATGATGCGACCTTTCTGTTACCGGGTCTAAAGGCAAAGTGACACCATTACTTACTTGTATTACTATTATCCGACGCCCGATCAAATCAGAGTAGGTAATAAATAATAATGGCAGCTGTTCAGGTTTTGTGATTGGACTGCCTAATAACTTAGCACGGTAATAACATTGTTTACTATTTACCTTAAGTTCGTTTTCATTTCGGCTAAATAATTATATTAGGTACTTATTAGTTTTACTGGTCGTAGACAATATTGAATTGTAAAAAGAAGTTTCATTAGCCTTATACTTTACTCGGTTTTACGAGTAAAGAGAGTGTAATGGACAACCTGAATTTTCGGACAATTTTACGCCGGTAGACGAAGTTTGGTGCTACGAAAATGTTTTTTACTTTTTTGTATCCTGAAGTATAATTTTTGTATTCGCCATCAAAATTTCGACCGTTATTGTTAGGCGCCATGTTTGTTTCGACCGATTTGGGCTACCCTCTATCAAATTACCAACACTTACCTACCCATATCTCTCTGAAACGCACTGATATATCTTCTTCTTTTTTTATTAATGGCGGTCCACTGCGATATTCCGCAGTGAATTCATCAGTGTCAAGTGAGTAGAGGAAATCAGTAAACAGAATAAATCAAAAGTAGAAGCCGGACATCTTTCAATCGGCCATCTTTCCTCCCCGAAGGTTACCAGATTCACACTAATATTTCAAACTGCTAAAAACGTTTTTAAAGCACCAAAGACGTATAATAAGTACTAATTACGTAGTAGGTAGGTACTTAATTATTCAACATCCAAAATGACATCAATACCTATATTATATATAATAAATAATGCTGAGATACAGCTCTAAAATGATTACTTCATTAATATTTCAGATGCGCAGTGACTAGTCTCAATACTCTAATATCCCTAATGGTTCAGTATCACCCATTTTGCTTATGACTTATGGTAATGACAAGTAATGGCAGTAAACACACCATATAATATCATATAAATATAATTTATTCATCTTCTATGGTAAACTATTACAAATTGGACTACTATGATAGATAATTATCATTGCTTTAACCTCACCCAAGTGAGACACCCTTCTTAGGGTTACCAAGTTACAGTTACATGTAAAAAAATAAGCTTTAAAACGCCCCAGTCGGCAAGGCACTTCAGCAAATTTCCGTACCGCGAACAAGAATCAGCGAGTTTTGTACATTTCATAAGTTTTAGCGTTTGAGGCACGTAAAAATGCACTCGACTGACGCAGTCAAAAGGTTAAAATTTAATGGGACCTGGATGAGGAGATGCAACAGGTCTATTTTTACACTTTTTGAATAATATTATCCTCGTAAGGCTCACCGTACCACAAACAGCGAGATTTTTGTGAGTGGGACTTTGAATCTACCACCAAGGCAATAACATTCAATAACGATTGTTCGATGCCATTTTCAGTTCAAATTAAATTGCCTTGATTATGTACACCCATAGATTTAACTTTCCGTCAACGTTAATTTCATAACCGTTTAACCTTTTGAGTCAAGTATAAAATTTGCTCTCACACTAGAAACATGTTTGCTATGCAAATTACAACTTAATATAATTGATATAAAACAAAGTATTTTAATTTTGAACTTGTGTCGGCTGTGGTCGACGGTTGTATTAATTATTGCTTTAGTTATCATGTTCATTTTTTTGAACACTACCAGAGTGAGTTTGGCGAAAAGAGGTCCACGCAAACCTATCAAGGCGGAATCGTGCTAGATGTTCTATGCTCGAATAACAGTCGCGTCGAGCCGAGCCGCACGTCTTCTTGCGTAAGGTACAGGCGAGTTCATAAATATGTGTACACTTTAGTACCTTGTCACTTTAATCGCTGTGATAATTCTTTTATGGCAGTTTAAACATGACATTAAATAGAGAAGGTACTAAAATATACACATGTTTATGAACTCGACTGTACATAAAATTTTTATAGCTAACTTAAGCAGATCCCGCTTCGATAGATGTGGGAAGACCCTGTTTGCGATTAACAATATGGTATAAATATCGAATTTTATATAAAAAAACATAATATTATATTTTCTAAATCTGGTAACCCTAACGAACTTTTATATAATACTGTTAAAACATTCAAACGAGACTTAATCGCGTTGACTAATTATAATTACCGACCTCGACTAATAATTATAATTGCAATTGACAACATAGTCGTAACGGTAAAACCAGGCGTCTTGTTGACCTTGTTGACTACACGGGCCGCTTTTGTACCTCTCGTGTCGCCCGGTTTTTTAGTAGCATTCTGTTAAATGGCAACCTTGTCGAAGTAACTAAGCGAGGACCGAATGCTTCTGGGTAGCCCCAGAGGTGACGGACAAAGTTCGAACAGTCCTTGGTAATTATTCCATACACTGTATATGCGCCGATGTACACGTCGGTTCACAAGAGCTGGCACGAATGGATTGAATGAGTGAATGAAAGTATACTAGTGTGTAAAATAGTAACAGGTTTTCGGTTTGAAATTCGAACATCGGTTCAAAGGACAGCACTCACACAATGATAGGTGCCCATTTTAAAATTTATAACAGTATGTGTGAACATTGCGGTAGTTTTAAACAATAACTCTTACATAGTTTTAACAACTATACCTACAATATAAAAACGCGAACGGTAATAATAATAACATTACCTAACTGCTACGGCTGTATAAGGCATTCAAATGTCGATCTTAATGTGCGCAATATAAGAATGAAATAAATATTATTATGTGGGTAAGGACCAAAAAGTAGGCCACGCTAACTCAATCAATTAAATTTACTACGAAACTTTTTCGTTGTGACATGATAATTAGCTATACAATTGTGGGGATACTTTTCGTCGCACAACGGTTTTTTTTCTTTTTCGGTGTTTGTATGGTTAACTGCGCTTAACTGTGGTCCAACTTTTTGGTCCTCACCCATTTAAAATACAAGGTTAACTATTCCATGCGGTTGTGTCCTGCAATCTTTTCTCCTGTCGATTCGACCACGTAATGAATATTATAAGATAAGTAACAACTTGTCAAAACAAAATAAAAATTGCACTGCATCACAACTGGATCCTTATAGGTAAAAATATAATTAAGAAATATGTCAGTGTAGAAATTTAATACACATCGATTTACAAGAACAAAACTAGGATAGCGGAGAAATTGGTCAAAGTTACAAGCACAAGAGATTGAAAGGGGATTAATTAACCAATAAATCGCATCGCAATCTTAAAGCTTGTCACATACACCGCTTTTATATATTTTTAATATTAAAATTATACTTATATCTCTTTATTCCATTGCAATATTTTAACAAGATACGTAATTTATTTTTCATCACACTTGCTCGTAAATAGTGTCCTAACATGCTAGAAAAATCGACCGTAAATCCAAAATAATACCCGCGGGCCTTTTTTTACCATTACGTTACTAAAGTGCGTAATAGCTTTTTTTTTTAATATTATACGTGGACTCAAACTATCACAATACGTCAGGACCCCAATTCTTGTGCTATTCGATATGAAGTGTCATTCGAGATGAAATGTCAGTTGCATACAATTTCCTAAAAATCTCGCATATAAACTATTGATCTTGACTGTCACTAGAATCGGACTCCAAACACGTTTGACATTAGGTATCTGTGGTAAGTCACAGATAATGATGTAGTCTGCCGCTAATAGGTTAAAAATATGAACTTTTGTCTGATTTTATTTCATTTCCTCGCAATTGTGATGAAAAACATTGTATGTTACACGGGTGGTAAAGGAAATACAAAGCTCGAGTCATTAAAGCCCTCAGCCGTGCTTTGGAGTGGATGACATTACGATTTAGGAAGTTAAGGATAAAAACAAAGTCGTCCTTAACGCCTGTAGCGCACTAGCCACAAAACCGAAACGGTTCTGAACCCAATACAAATAACTTATTAAAAAAAAGATTTGTTTTTGCAAAAATGCAGTGTTTCGGTTTCGTTTCCATTTCGATTTCGTAGCAGTGTGCTACTGGGGTGAGGGCATGTATAAATATGTTCGCGTGTAAAGATACCTACTGAATTATTCTCTCACATTTATGCTGGCCAAACTCATTTTTTGATATAGCAACATATCACTTTCTTCGGTCAAGCAGTTCCTGCAAGTGTTGCCAGGCCCTGTCTATTTGTGCCTGCGTAAACTCGTAGCTCCAATACGGACTGAAGACAACATTTGCCGGTTGGACTTGTTCTAAATTTGAAGGTTGGGATTCTATGCGCTGTCTTGCTTCTTCCTCCGAGAGATTGTTTCGTTTCTGCAGTCTTTTGATGGCCTGAAATTTCAATGGTTTAATTAGCTTTTCACCTTAGTGGCACACTTCTATAGAAGATCGAGAGGCGATTTGATAGTGTATAGAATTAAAATCGAAAGTCTAGTAACACCCGTATTACGGGTGCAGACTCGTGGTCACACCAGGTCGTCACACCACTACTATCCGACGGAGCCCTGCCTGAGGCAGGGCTCCTATTTCTGAGCAATTTGCCCTTCGGGCATCTAAAGATACCTAACGAACCTAACCTACCTACTTTTGCGGAGTAAGAATGATTTCTGTCGAATTTCCGACCAAAGCGAATAGCAGTGGTGTGACAATCTGGTGTGACCACGAGTCTGCCCCTATCTTATTTTATTAATAAAACATTGCATCACGGACAAGATCATTTTAAGTATCAATGTCGTAATAAACAATCTCCGGCAAGGTTTTGACCAACCAATTTATTCTATTTACTGATTTACTCTACTCACTTGACACTGGCGAAATCACTGCGGAAAATCGCAGTGGACCGCCATTAATAAAAAAGAGAAGAAGCTATAGTACCAAATATGTCAAGATACGTTGTTATCACCATCTGGACTACAAACCTCCTCTGGCGGGATGATGACTGACCACAGCTGATGGCACTGCGTGTACCACTTCGCCCGGACCATCACTGCGGCCTCCATTACTACAACTTTGTAACCCTGCTCGCCTAGTACCCGGACTCGCCTCTGAGCCTCTTCAATCACAGCTGGCCACACAAGTTCGTTTAGTTTTTCTAATTGCTCCTAAAAAAATTACAAAAGTAAGTAATCATCATCATCATCATGTCAGCCGAAAGACATCCAAATGCTGGACATAGGCCTCCTCCAAACAAAAAAAAACTTCTTCTAACAAAAGTTGTAGGTTTGTTTATATGTGGTTGTGAATAGTACATTATTGTAGAGGCCGGAAAACAAGAAGTTGCTGTATATGTAAGAGTTTAGTACAGTTATAAATAAATAAGCAGTATCTGGTGGATTCGAAAATAGGCTGAGCCTGTCTCTTGGAGCCCACGGAGTTGATAAAGATAAAAAGATAAAATCACACACAGAGAAATCAAAGTATTGTACACAGAGACGTAAGTACTTAGTTAGGTAATACGTGAGATAATAAAATAAACAGAAAATTAAGTTTACATAACATTTACCTTGTCACTAAAAACAATTTGACCCAATTTCCTCCTGTCCACTTCACCACTATCTAGGATGATTGACGTTCCAAAGTTTTCAGCTAACGTTTGATTGAGCGGCAAGCCTGGCTTGTAAAGGTCATGGGCTATGATGTCACAGTTCACAACGGCTGCTCCCTTCAACCTGTCCAAAATGTATAGATAGGTTAATTTCTGAACGACATTGATTCAGAAGATAAGGGATGTTACTAAAACAACTTTAAGATCAGCGATAACGCTGAAATACCTTAATTTTTCCGCAATATTGGTTTTGCCGCTAGCAATGCCGCCCGCTAGTCCAATTACGTATGGCCAGTCCGGAATGTTTGAGTTTTCCTGTTGAAGAAGAATGAGTTACGAATGACTATAATAATAAATAATAACATTTAAAAACCTCTGATGTAAAAATAGTTTCAAAAACAATAAAATTAGGAAGTTGATTCAATCAAGCTGATCTCGTAAATGTCTAGTAGAAGCAGACCCGACTTTCCATTAGCTTCACGAGGCCAATATAAATAACCGGTAAACTTACAACAGGTGGCTTCAGCGTGGCCCCCAGTAGCCGCATCCTTTGGTTGCTGGAGCTGATCTTCTCCTCTTCTTCTTGCGCGCGGCTGGAGTCTTCAGCCAAGCCGATCACGTAAATTTCTAACGGCGGCAGGCCCGCCTCTTTCCTTTTTTCGTTGATCATTATCGCGCCACGCTGTGTTTCTTCGCTGACTACTATCAACTGAAACACAGAAGTTTATAAACGCATGAAATGAAATTATCGTTGTTGTACACGTGCAGTTTGTGGGAAAACTACACTTCAAAAGTCGTACAATGCCCTCCGTATACAGTTCAATAACGCCTTTAGGGCGGTGATGGGGCTGCGGCGCTGCTGCAGCGCCTCAGGCATGTTCGCCGAGGCGCGCGCGCTCTGCTTCCACGCGACCATGCGCGTGCGCGCCGCCTCGTTAATGCGCAGAGTGCGCGCTAGCGCCAACACCATCCTGGCGATGATTGCCGACAGGCTAGATTGCCCCTATATACATACGGCACTGCTGTGCCAGACATATCACCCACCAAAATATTGTAGGTTAATTTAATAATATATATTTAACAAGACTTGTTTTAATTAATTATTATTATTTTACCTATTTTAATTTGATGTATTTTATTTTGACTTTGTATGATTGTTTATGATATTGTGTACCTAATTATGAGTCCCAGTTACTTGAAATAAATGAATTTGAATTTTATTTTTTATTTTTATTATTTTATCTTGAACTTTGGATGACTTATATCCTTTTTCATTAGGCATATATAAAGCACGCCTGGAAAGTGTCCTAACGTCATACATGACTTACATATGACATTTCTGAGACGCGCCATCGATTTTGAGCATAAGAATACTGCCTCAGTTCTCCTCACTCACTAATGTAATGCTAGAATCTGTACTAATACATCACAGGAAAATGCTCCCAGTGAGGGACCGCGTTTACGTACTGTATTGTTCTGCGGCTTAATAGGGCTTGTCTAACTTAAAACTGCAAAGTGATTTACCTGGAGCTTAGGATCATATCTGGTTGGTCCATAAATGTCCTGGATAGGGAGGACATTGTACTCAAGATCAGGATTGATATCAGTCAAGAAGTCCAGTACTGCTTTTATTCTTTGCTCAACTGGTTGTATTAATTCCCATAGTTTCTTTGCTGAAATAGAAAAAATCCAGAGATATCATTTAGATCAATCAACCAATTTACTGTTCTTTTCTTCCTAAACTTATGATATTTTTTACAGTTTGTCTCTGAGTTACATGTAACATGTTACTAATTTCTTTCTTGTGCAGCCCATCTCCAATCTTCCACCACCTTGCTCCACTTTTCCAAGTTTACTCTTAACAAGTGACCTCTCCATCACCACTTAAGTTGGTCTCTTTTAGAGATAGCACAGGTCAGTATGGGACCTTTTATAGGCATTTCGAAGCAGTTTGTGTTGTTTCTTGATGCCAATCACACTTCTCTCCATGACTTTTTGGCAGTACTCCATCAGAATAAATTGTATGCACCATTATCTAATATGTAAAATTCTCGAGTCACAATGTTTGTAACCAAAGTCCTCCTAAACAGCTTGACCGATTCTCATGAAATTTTAAATACTTAGTTCAAAACTTTCTTTAAAATTAATAATCAGAACTTGAACAAAAACTACCATCAAGTTATGCAGTTTTATTACTATACAACTACAACACAACTTACTACTACATAACATCGAAGAGTCATAATTCAGAATTGATCGAAATTCCGAATTTTCATAATTCCGCAAAGTTTTGATAGAAGAGTATTTTTTTTGATATCGCCTATAAAACAAGCCTAACCTACCCTATGGGCGATTGTGCAATACAAGGAATTTTACGGTCCGGCAATCCGATTTTGCTCAAACTAGTCTTTATGGCTTAGTATTTATTGTGTAACCGTAAAAAATCGGATTGCCGGACGGTAAAATTTCTTGTAGTGCACAATCGCCCTATGTGTAGCAATTGAATTATGCGTTTGATCTAAAATAGCTATAGCATAACATAGAAAATGTCGAAAAAATTAAAATTTGGACAAAAGAATATTCGGAATAAAGTAGGTATTTTGGAGTATTTGGGTGTCCCCATTATTATAAAAAAAAAATGCGAAACAAAATTTGGTTACAGAATTGACAACAAGTTTTTAGAGTTGTTGGTAATTCTGTAGCTCTGCCTACCCCATTCTGGCAATTAATGTATGCATTATTATATTATAAGAAAAGCTTAGATTTAAGTGTTAATAGTATAACATATCAATCTTACACTTTATCATATTGACATCAGTAATGCCCACCGTGAGGTGCTTAGAGGATCGCAGGGCGGCGTGCGACAGGAGCATTTTATGACCATTATGGAGTCGGTCAAATGTTCCTCCCAGAGCAACATACTCGTATTTCTTTACAGGCTCTTCTGGTATACTTTTAAAGACATTTTCACTCAGTTCTGAAACATTGGGATTGATTTAAATCAGAGAAAAGGGAGGGAGGGACGCTAGCACTGTAAACAAAAAACAGTATGTACTTACTTACCAATACTTTGTAATTGGTATCCAGTTCTGACAGTCTCTACTGATTTCTTCAATTTATCTATATCTGATGATAGACTATCATCATAAAGGACAACATCTATGGCATAATTTGTGTGGATTTTTTTCACAGGTTCGTCAGGCCGTATTATCAACCGTATGTCCAAGTTGATGTTAGAAGTCTATGAATAAAAAAAATAATTATTATAGCAATTTAATTTTTACAATACGGATTGATTAATAAAGAGGCAAAGGCTGGAGTCCGTTTATTCATAATTTTAATTATGGCTACATGACGTGAAACTCATTAAGCATTGATAATATCCAAAACCAAAGGACATCCTTCAGGACACATGCCACCATCTTATGTGTTCAAGGTAACAGCATCACTGTCATTTATGTCAACTAGCAACAAATCTCAAATGTGGAGTAGGTATTTAGTGCAGCCTACTTACTGAACAAACATCTTTTTATCTTTATATCAATTGTCCACCGGAATGGAAAAGTTCGTGGCGCTGTTAATAAATGTATACACAGATAAGTAATGCTTGTGTTACTTACCCTAGAATATAAATTAGATATCTGGTTGCTAACTGCTGGCATTGTATTAAGTGAATTCTCACTAATTTTTACATACAACACTTTCTGAACTAACTTGGATGCCTTCAGACAGTAACTATGTGCCTTAGCGGCATTCGAAACAAATAACAGACCATTATGCCCCATGCTACTAGTTTCTGCAAAAAATAACAAACATTATAACACATTCTATCAAGGAAAACGGGCTTTTAAATTTTAAACCCACCTGTTTTGATATTAAACATCAGTAATAAATATGTAACACTAAATGAAAGAAACAACACTGCAAATGACAGAGTGAATACTACATAGTTCATTTTTTGTAGGTATTCTCTTCAAGTCCAAAGGTTACTTAAACATAGAAATGATAAGGATTTACGCCACCCGAGCTGCAATTTCCTTTAAGAAACATAGTGTATAGTTTTTATAGCTTTCATACAACTAAATGCGACGAATAGGAATACAGTAAAAACCGCTATTATGTACTTATTACCCAAACACTATTTAATGAGGTTATTCATAACATAAGTACGCACAAAGAAGCCCGGTAAAGTATGATACCATTACAAAATGTTCAGTAGAAAGTTTTCGTACGTACATATCTTATTCAGATACAATTTATTTAAATATGTTGCTTCTTTTTCGGCGTGTTTTGGTTTTAATAAGGCTATGAACGACAATACGCCGATCTGCGTCAAGCACTGACACTGACAGGACACAGATAGGTAGGACTGTCAAGTTGACATTTATCTGACGGACGGACAGCAAAGTATACCACTGAAAAGATGGTTCCAAACATGGAATTAGTAAGTACTAACGTACATCTGGAATGCTTACTTCAAAAATCGCGACAAGTAAAATTGAACTCAATAGGTTAAATTAGAATGCTGATTTTGTAGTAATCAAGTGTACGAGCCGAAAGAGACTTACTTTGTCTTGGTTTGTCACACTTACACACGTAAGTAGTTAGTAGGGTGACCGAGCAATCATTGATATCATAATTCCCAATGTAAATCCGTTGACAGATTGAGAAAAAATAGCCGCGAACTTGAACTTTTTAGTTATTCAAATGATTGTTTCCAAAATCGATATCTGGGGATCTGTATGGTCTCCGACAACGAATCCGATGAAAGATTGAGAAAAAGCAGCTGCCATCTTGAACTTTTTAGTTATTCGACTGATTGCTTTCAAAATCGATATATACAACAACAACAACAAGACAACAACAAGATAACAAGATTAAGAAGTAATTGACTTACGCTTTTAAGTCTATAATGTTACGTGCCTAATGGTGTAGTGATTTTTAGTTTACTTTGTTGCTACACGACCCCGCAGTCGTCACCTGTATAACACTAACGTTAACTACGTTTGCCGAGAAGTTTGGTTGGATCAAACTACTGAACACTGATGATCATTGATGATTCCTCACTATATAGCAAACGCATGTAAAAAAATATATTAAGTAAATGACTAAACGTGTTCGCAAGGTCTGCATGTCAATATGTACCTATTTCATAAAAAGTTATAGGAACAAGAGTTGAGATAATTATTGACATGAGTTGTCATAGGGACCATCCTATTTAGAATTAAGCTCCTTGGCCTGTTTGAAACAATGTTTGAATGCTTTGTTTGACCCTCAGCTTTCAATCGCTAAAATTAAAACTACGGATCCCTTTTATACATTATTCAAGACTAAATAAAGTGAAAGAGCTTGGAGACTACTGGCAATTTAATAAAAAGAAGGATCACACGTAAATTCTCTTTGCACGTCACGCCGCCATAGAGTTAATGACATGTTTACTTTTACAATCGGATCAACCATTTTTCCTTTTATTTTTTGATAGCAGCTGGTCGTGATATGGCCGTTGTTGTATAGATATATTTATTTTTTGTACATCTACACCAACTTATCGGTTGAAAAAGTTGTTCCACAGTAGTCACACCTGAATATAAAACTAAATTTAATTTTAATCTCGTGAAGAACATTTTTTAACCAACTTGCAATATTCATAAATTAAATTCATAATGGATCTTGCATATTCATATATGAAGCAGCGCGGTGAATTTGGGCGGCAACCGCTATTTTGCGAGTATGGACCTGAGATGTGCGACTCTATTTTGCCCAACCCCGCGGAGTTCAAAAATTATATATTGCGGAACCCTGTAAATCAAATTTCGCAAAACACACCTAGCTTCTCTCAGCGCGAGATTAACACTATACGGTCAGTTACGGTTACTTTTATAATGTAGGTACTTTCTGTTCTTAAACTTGCTTTGGTAAACGTGATAAATGGTCGCAGTTTCCGCAGCACACTGATGGGACCATAGGGCCTGATAGTTACCGAGTTGTCGAGCTGGATGGTAGTTTATAGCAACGAATTCAACCCAAGTTGTCGAGCGCGTTTACCTTCCGCGCAAGCAGTCGATCTATAAAGGTCAAAATAGTGAAAAAAAGACCGCCAATTATTAATAAGTCCCTACCACTAAATAATTTGGTCATAGCCAGCTTTTATTCCAGCTATGGCTTGTTTTATGAAGCTCGCACTGTTTTATAATGTCACTGTGACACCGTTCTATGGTGGATCAGGGTTCCATTGGGCTGATAGTACGTTTCACTTTCCAAGAAAATAGTTCTTAGACTCAAACAAATTTAAAAAACAAAAAACACGGTTATTTATATTAACTGTAGGTAACAAATTCAAAAATCGTGGAAATCGGACTACATTTAGGGGGTGAGACCTGTTATTGCCCGGAGCTAAATTTGTATGGTTTTTTTTGACAGCTACGCGATTTTAGCGGCGCTTCACGATCCTAATAAGAGCATGAGAAGTGAACAACAATATCTTGCCAGGTGTTCCTTGTTGTTGTCGACGAGTTTCGACGGCATGGTCCTCGCGTGGGACTTCCTCCGGCGGCAGCACATGCCGGTGCTGACCCAGCAAGTGTGCAACGAGCCCCTACTGCAAGTCAAAATACAGGAACTGGTAAAACGTTTGACCTGTGCCCTCTAGTTCACCATCCTGACAATGACAGGCGACAGGTGACATTTTAGTATACATGGCGCAGCATATGTGAATCCTAGCGATGTGAAAATTGTTAAATGCAATGAATACCGAATTAGTCACCTATCATAATCCTGTGACATTTTTATCATGATAGATTATTATTGTGTTGTCATCTGTGTCCTGCACGTAAGATACCGCTGAAAAACTGATGAAATAAAACATGAAATTAATGTTTTTTCGTGGCATGGACATAAGGAAAAGGAGTGTCTACGTATCAAATTAGTGTTAAGGTTTTCCGTTAACTTGGGTACCTACGCAGCTACGGAAATAGGCCTCCTCCATCAGTTTCCATTGTGCCCGATCGTGTGCTGTGCGGGTCCAGACGGCGCCAGCGCAGGCCTCGATGTCGTTAGACCAAACCATTTGTATTTTATAGGAAACTCAACCTTATTGTTGTACAATGGTAGATTGACTTTCGACCTAAGGTGGGTGCAAATAAATTCTTGACTGTGCAGATAGCCGGATACCTTTTAATCTAAACGATCAATTGGTTCACAGGGTTCGCTGGCAGCGGTTGGCAGCAGTCTGGGTAATATCTACATGACCGAGCTGTCGCCAAATTTAACGCAGTCTGACAAAAATGACAAGCAACTCATGAATGCGGTTAGTTATTTCCTTTTTTCCTTGTGTGGGTTTTTGATCATTAGTTGATTAAATAAAATTAAATCATAGTTAATTTTTTATTACATTTCTAACTTTTAAGCGGGATTCTTGGTCCGCTACTCATTAACAAAATAGAATGATAAACAAGTTATTTAATCACATCCCAAGTTAGTTTAAAAGTTACTATAAGGTAATAGTAACATCATAAGTTCATAACCAAAGTTTAAATTTGAGCAAATTGTATCGGACGCTATCGAGAGTCGACGGGTCAACTAACAATAACCTGTAGACGTCAGACGCTGGCATTTCCTTCGGTACCGGAAAAAGGGCCAAAACCCAAATCACCATTTGACAAGCTATATCATTTTAAAAACTTTCATTTCGCAAAAACGTGTTTGTGCCTACTTTTGTGACTACCTTTACATATAAAAAAGGTTACATGGGCTTATTAAATAAGTATTTCTTTGCGAAATTAAAGTTTGTGAAATGATATATTTTGTCAAATGACGATTTGGTACAGCATTAGTGAACCGGAAAAAAATCTTAATCTAATAGTAGAGTTCATAGCAGTAATAAAATAAAAACATCGACTCTCGTTATACTACTTACTTGATACATACATTTGATTTCCTTACAGGGTGTTATAATTAAAGCCGCATACATAGTGAGTACGAGGGACAAAGATATATGCATAGATATAGCTATGCATACATAATGTTTACCTGAGCCCGACTTACGGCTAGTAAATTACCGTAGAAGCGTATAGAGCCGTTTTGTGCCCTGGAGAACACTAAGTACCACTGACCATACATACACGCTCTGCGGCATTCTGCATTCTGCGGTCCAGTCCCCAGTCACCAGTTTTGCGGCTGGTAGGACCTTGTGCACGGTCCGTCCGGATCGCTACCACCATCTTATCCATTAACCTACCGCCTAACAGCAGTGTTCGCATTGTTGTGTTCCGGTTTGGGGATAAGACAGCCGGTGAAATGACTAGCATAGAGGCATTCCATCTTAGTCCTCAGGGTTGGCAACGCATTTGCAGTCTTCTGAATTGCATTGCAGTCTATGGGTCAAAGTTTCCACTTACCATCAGGTGGCCTGTGTGCTCGTTTGTTTTCTCTATGCCATAAAAAAAAAGTCAATCATCTTATGTCTCTATCAGTTTACAAGTCTAGACAGATATATCTTATGCTGAATCGGACCACAGAACGTAGAATGCTTCCAGTGTGTAGGGTCACTTAGCGATATGTGTTGTTACGTTCCATCCTCCATTGTTGTTTAACTTGCTATGTCCGCTCTACTGTACCCCTAAACATAAACTCGTTTCCCTCTGAACAGGTTTTCGAACGAGAGAGTAAACGTGAGAAGATTCTCGAGGCTCGGCTCCGTGAGATCCGCCTGAAACAGAGGCAGGCGGAGGAAGGCAGTCCCAAACACAGCGTGGGGGAGATAGACTTCAGCGTAGGCGATCGAGACCTAGTCGAGGCTACCCAAGAGTTCATGGCGCTCGTTAGAAAAGAACTTGCCAACATGTGACTTGTCTCTTATTCTCCATTGGGTATTGCGCAACGGTAGAGTGAGAGCGAGATCTGTACCCTTACCATGAGTTACAATTAACGTACTCGCTAGCGAGTTGAATGCTCTGTCCCTAGCACTCTATAAGAATACTTGCGAGGTCTGCGCTGCGAGGGACAGAACTTCGACTTGCTAGGAATCTCGTATTTACTAACTGTAGAGTGTTCAACTTTCAACCGATTACTTGATAATCACGCTAATTTCATATTTATGTTATTTTTATGTGCCTAATTTTAAACTTGTTGATTTTGTACATTTATATGCCTTATATTTTGTAAAATGACTTGGGTTTGTAGATTTTTTCAAGTTATAATCCAGTAATTGACAGTAATGGGTAGTTTGCGTCAAATCCGTTAGTTTTGACGCAACCTCATGATGGCTAAAGTTACTGGAGTATTAACGTATAAAAATATTTTTTAGAATACCTTTTTAGATATATGACTTTTTGTTAAGTTTATTGTTTAGTTACCTATTTTTTTTCTAATACAATTCTTATTACCGCGGCTTTGTGTTATTTCCTTGCCTTATTTTGCAGTACCAACCTATATAAAATACATGTAATAAACCGAAATTATTTATTTAAAATACATTAGAAATAGTTACCGTCATTTTTTTTTAAGTTTTGGCTATAAATCAAAATCTTCGTCACGGGAAAACATAACTTTAATTTTCAACCCCCCATTCTAGACCCTTTTTCAAATATTTTGAAAAATAATTTCATATTGTTTTTCCTAAAAACAGATGCGGGCAAGCAAGTTATAAAACTATGCCAAATTTCAAGTTGATAGCTTCTACTTATAGTTTCAGAGAATAACTGCTGTGACATACAGACAGACACCGAAGTCTCACCATAAGGGTAATTTTTATACTATTTTGGTACAGTATCCTAAGAAAGGGGGCCCCATTCAAGAATGGAACGGAACCGTTGCTTGCACTTGATCGGCGTTTTTCCTATTCATATAATGGGTTGCCATAGTTTATTTGACAAACTCTAAGAAGAAGCTGGAAGAGATCGCTTAAAGGAATAAGTTTGCCATTGTACATAATTTATATTCATGTGAGTGTTTTTTGTTAAACGATTTCTTTTTGTGCAATAAAGAGTTTACTTACCTACTTACTTACTCAATGAATAGGTTAATTGTGTAACCTACTCTGTGCTCCGAACTTCACCAAACTTTTAAAATTAGAACAAGTTTTTTATTCAGTCTTCAGCTACAGAAGAGCTGAGATTACAATTTTAACTTTG
The DNA here is from genome assembly GCA_963966035.1 of Acleris laterana. Taxonomy (NCBI): domain Eukaryota; kingdom Metazoa; phylum Arthropoda; class Insecta; order Lepidoptera; family Tortricidae; genus Acleris; species Acleris laterana. The sequence goes on along the minus strand of OZ014443.1, from coordinate 12,844,938 downwards.
ATTATTTACACGAGTTTAAGAGTTGCTTAAAATATTAATTTTGATACAAATAAACTACCTACATCATGTCGGACCTCGCGTATGCGTACACGAAGTTACGCTGCGACTTCGGTCGGCAGCCACTGTTCTGCGAGTTTGGACCAGAAATGTGCGATTCTATCCCGTTTAACGTTGTAGAAACCAAAAATTATATACTGAGGAATCCCGTGTGCCAGTTTTCACAAAACGTAACTCCTCAATCTGCAAACGAGATCAACACTGTACGGTAAGTCATTATTGTTATACTGTTTCACTCTATTTGTGTAGGTCCTTCACTTATTGTAAATACTCGTAGTTCAGATAAATTATAGAAGATCAAACGAACTTCGATCACATGAGCACATGTTACACGAGCCGTTTCATTTGAAGAAGTAATTAGCCAATAGAATCGGAACACTGGTACGTTAAGGCACTGTTACACATGTTAATTACTAGCACGAGAGCATGCTCCTAAGTATTGAGTAAATGCTATCTACTAGCGTGTGTGTCTACACATGCAGTAGCGGTTTTAGGGTAGGCTGCGGTTGGGCGACCGCCCTGGAAGTCAGATATAAAGGGGCGCCTGCGACTGGTTATTTCATTCTAACTTTTCCCTTTTTCGTATCGGTGTGAATGGTAGTTTGGGGGTTCCGTAGAAATCTCACCCCAGGGCGCTGGTAGTGCTAAAACCGGCACTGTACACATGCTCTAGAATAGCAAGCTAAAAAGTATGAGTATGCTTAATAAGGGCATGTTGACGAATTGTTTACATTATTTGCTAGCAATAAGCATGCTAGTTTTAGGTATGCTCCTGAATACGCATGCTCAAAACAAACACTCCAATAGGAATACATGCCATTTGATAACGTACTCTCTGCCTTAATTTAAAACATTTAAAAGGGTTATTATCCCTGACACATTTTTGAGCGGCTGACGTGATAATTGGGATGTGAAGTTACGTGTATTGGAAAACCATTTATTTTTAAGTTAAATTAATTATTAACTTATAATATTTATCGTAAAATAATATTAAATATTTTTTCTTCATTGTGAAAATTTGTTTCCCCAGAACTGAATATGCAACTACGGGCATCAACCACGGCGAAGGGGGCTGGCCCAAGGACGTCAATGTTGCAGACCCTGAGGCCACGCAGCGCTACCGGCGCAAGATCGAGAAAGACGATAATTATATCCACTGCGTTGCCTCCGGCGCGCCAGTACGTCACTTTATATTATTAATAATCTTCGTCGTCACTATGACATAGTCCAAGTTGTCTAGGAATCAATTTCCTGTATTGTACGAAACTAGGCATGGGTGTTTCTTCGACATCGCGTCATGAGTTTTGCTTTGGTTTATTATCATCAAAAATATTTCATTTTTGGGGTTTTGGATGCAGCCAATGTGCCTTGTGTGTTGGAGCTACGGGATCTTAATCTTGCATGGTAAGCCGCCAGACGGTTTAGCGCTGCGCTGGTTCCGTGAGCTTGGGGGCCGTATTCTCTGGTGAGTTGCAACGTAGGACAGCACTTTTGCTTCCACACACAAGTTTGTTGGTCTAACAAACTTTCAGTCCCTAAAATAAATGCAACGCTGTATACCTAACCTAGCCGAAATGGTTTTGCAATGGCAATTCGTATATTTAATAAACTTCCCAAAAAAATGTTTGCTCTATTCAATTAAGGAATATTGGGTCCATATTTACTCACATAAAATTCTTATTCCTATTTTTTGTTTTCCTACCGATTTGTATTCATAATAATCACGCTTCATAATTTTTTTGTTCATACTTTTTAAGTCATAATTATCGCAATTCATAATGCATTTTTTTTTAAGAAACTGTTAATTTTTGAGATTTTTTATAAATATAACCTAACCTAACCTTATTAGTATTACACGTAAGATATTTAAGAAATTGTGAAAAGTGTACGGCTTCATTAATATTGGCGTTATGAATTCAGATGATTATGAGTTCCGATGGTTAGTACTGAACATTTTTTAGAAGTGATGAGTGATCATTATGTGAAATGGTATGAGGATAATAGGACTTAAAAAGTTATGTGAGTAGATACGCACCCAGGAATATTTAAGGGACGGACAGACTATATTTCTGCTGAATAATTAATTGATATTTAAGGATAATGCGTGCCATCATTTATTTAGCTATGGATAAAATTGTTTGTACACCCCGGTTGGATGGTTTTTCTTTTTGCACTACATGGTCATTGTATTACAAAACATGTGACACTCACCTACTTCTTAGAATTAAGAACATTGTAACTATGTTTTTAAGCAAATAAATAATATTCTATTCTATTGTTGAATATTTTTATGCAGGGCATGGAACACTACGTGAATCAAAATAACGCTATCGACATGTACCGGATATACTACTCCGAAATGGGCTTCATGCCCCCTCTGGAGCGCAATAGCTTGCGTACCGTGAACGTTTACAAGGATCCCGAATTCCGCCCCATTTCCTCCATCAACTGGCAGCCCGAAGGCGGCACGCGGTTTGCTGTCACCTACGCAGACGTGGATTATTATAGAAGACCTCTTCACTCTGTTGATGCCCACTTGTGGGACGTCGAAAATGCAAACGCACCAGAGACAGTTCTTCTTCCACCGTGCACAATGTTCGACCTTCAGTTCAATCCGCGGGATGCCACGACGTTAGTCGGTGGTCTGGGGAGCGGGCAGGTGGCGGTGTGGGACAGACGCCGTGGCCAATTACCAGTCAGCTTGTGCCCACCACACGTGGCGCACCGGGACCTCGTTCGAAGTGTCCTCTTCATCAATTCCAAATCCGGTCAGGAGTTTTTCTCTGGTGGACCAGACGGCGCCTGCAAGTGGTGGGACATCCGCAACATGTCTCAACCTACCGAGGAGGCGATTATAGACGTAGTCAAGTATTCCTTTGATGTGCAGAGCATGGCGAATTCTTTCGGTATCAGTGTATTAGAATATGAGTCCACTATCCCGACGCGCTTCATGGTTGGTACAGAAAAAGGACATATAGTATCTGGAAACCGGAAAGGAAAGACAGCACTGGAGAAATTACCGGCGACAGTAAGTACTAGTAAACTTTGGGGTTTTAATCGATGCTGCAATTACGAATTTCTTATTTAAAACCCCAAAAAATATTTGCTCGCCTAAATGAGGACAAAGAACAATTTCAAGAATTCACCCACTTAAGTTACTAAGTTTTCCTACAATCTAAGGAAAAATACAAAAGTAGGTAAAGAAAACAATAGCAACCTTTCTTTATATACTTTCTGAGATTTTTCTTATAATAAGATAAGGTACTCACCAGCAAAGCTATTTCCAATATTCTGGGCGGCGTTTTACGGTTATTTGTCAATTTAACTGCTAAACGCAAATACTGTATGGGCTTTAAACCTTATTGCCGTCACATGTCGCATGTGTGCTCATTTACCCTCTCCATTGTATTTTAATAATAATTCGTAACCTAATTTGTATGTCTGTGTACACAGTTCGAATATGCTCACCTCGGCCCGGTCGTATCCTTGGAGCGCAATCCATTCTTCCTGAAAAACTTCTTATCGGTGGGTGACTGGAGGCTGCAGGTGTGGAGCGAGGACTGCCGCGACTCCGCGGTCCTGTGGTCGCCGCAGGGCAACCATAAGGTCACCAGTGCTACCTGGAGCCCTTCTAGGTTAACTTTTTTCTTAACCACCCATGATAATAGGCAAAACTAAACCAGAATAACAGAACTTCAACTTGTTGGTCTCTGTGCCAACAATGAAAACCCAAGTAACTTACCTACATACATACATAACTACACTCATGCCTTCTTTCCCAGAGTGGGTTAGGAAGAACAACAGGATTACCACCAACTCTAAAAATTTGTTGTTAATTATGTAACCACATTTTGCACAAACAGGCTAACATGTTTACCACTATACCGCCTAACAATACTACAAGTCTTTATTCCCTTAGTCGCCTCTTACGACTTCCACAGGAAGACATAAGCCGGGAATCTTACGGGATAATCGGCAGTTCGGCATCAGTTATGGCTTTTGACGTAGAGACCTCGTCGTGTTGTTCTCCTAGTCATTATTTTTAGTTTAATGTATTAAATACATTAAGGTCAAATTTTGACCTTAGATTTGCAATTTTTATATTTTTGTTGGTTCTAATAATTAATATTCGTTACTTTATTACCCTCTAATATAACTTACTTTTTAGTAATGTTGTATTTTATGTTTGAAAAAATACCCTGCTGGAGTTTCTTGCGGCGCTTCATCTCCGCAATGATGGTCTTATCCGAAGCGCTAGTAGATTCACTCAAGTCATTACCGACGTGTAAAAGAGCCCGTATATGGCCTATTTACTGAATAAATATTTTGATTTCTTGACAGCAACAAGGCGTTTAGGATCTGTGAGTAGACTAGCGACCATGTTTGTAAGAGAATATCTACACAGGTGTTCCCTGTTTCTATCGACGGCTGCTGATGGCCTCGTCAGCGCGTGGGACCTGCTGCGGAGCCAGCATACCCCGACGGTGACGATGCACCTGTGCGACGACCCGCTGCTGAAGATCAGAATACACGACCAGGTCACTACTAGGGCACGGCGCGTATTTAATAAATAGATAAATAATAATCATCATCATTATTATTGTCTAGGAGCCCACGACTCGAAACTTAGTTCTATAAGACTACCAGATGATGTCTATCTATATATTATATTATTAGGCAAACCTGACTCACTAACTTAAACCTATATATTAACGCAGAGCCGAAACTACTGTATTTAGAAACTTGAAATTTGGTACAGGGGTTCCTTTCATGATGTAAGTGAGCACTAAGAAAGGATTTTTGGAAATTCATCCTCAAAAGGCTTCAAATTGGGGGAACGTACGCACACGAAGTCGCGGGCGTTCTCTAGTATTATATTTATAATATAAATAGTCACTTGTGCTGTTGTGCTGTGACCTTCAATCATACATACCTAATCTTAACATGCTTGTTATTTAGCTTTTCTTTACCTTTATCTTTGTCTTTATCTTCTTTTTTATCTTCTTTTTTATGTTATTTATTAGAGATGCGCCGAATAGTGGTTTCACTGAATAGCCGAATACCGAATACGAAACGAATATTCGGCGCATCTCTATTATTTTTGTTTTCATAGTATAAAACCAAGTCGCTTCCCGCGTCTGTCTGTATATCCGCCAACTCCTTCTAAAGAACGTAAAGGACTTTGATGCGGTTTTCACCATCTGTTAGATATTTTTTCACTGTAACTTTTTATGTTTACTTAATCAATTCTGGTTTGTGAACGTGTGTTACAGAAAATTTTCATCCATCATCGAAGCGAAGCGAGGGCGGGCTTTAATACAATTGTGGGTTACAGGGTGCCCTAGCAGCAGTCGGCAGCAGCAAGGGCAACATTTACATGGTGGAGATGTCGCAGAGCATGCAGTCATCCGAGAAAAACGACAAAGGTCTTATGCTTGCGGTTAGCTGCTTTTTCTTACTACCTACAGTCCGTCTGCTCTTAGAAAAACCTTCGGGTTTCGGGGAAAATCGGAAGGATTCGTGTAGTAGAAAATGACAATTGTCTTTTTGACTTAGTAGCAAACCATCACGCGAAGAAAGAGCGCACTCGTTGTGTTTCTATCTACACTAATATTATAAATTGGAAAGATTTGTGTGTGTGTATGTTTGTAATGAATAAACTCAAAAACTGCTGTGCCAATTTCAAAAAATCTTTCACCATTGGATAGTTACATTCACCCTGAGTGACATTAGTCTGTTTTATTTTTCTGCGTGGACGGAGTCGCACGCAACACCTAGTTGATTTATATAGAGATAGTTTATTTTTCGGAAAATGATATTGTGGTTACCGTCTTGAATAGAGGCTCAGGGCCGGTATTCTAGGCGGTAAAACAATATCGTATTTGACCTGTTATGGAATTGTTTTTAACTTGGCCGCTATTACTGTTAAGGAAATGAGAGCTATCAAAACGTTGACAATACGATAACAGGTCAAATACGATATATCGTTTTTACCGCCTAGAATGAGGCGCAGCAGATACTACAAATTCAGTCCAATCGCTTTAGCCATTTCAGAATAAGGGGTGTTAACAAACCGACAGTAATTTCCTAAACTACTGATAAAACTTGTATCTCTTCTGCAAATACTCATTACAAACCATCGAAATATAATAAGTATGGAAGAGTAATCGACGCTCAAAATCTGCCCCACCACTGACTTAGTGCCGGCGGGGGTGGAGCTATTAATGAGTGCCGAACTGTCTATCAGTCGACTTTCTGACGTACCTAGTGTCAAACAGTTGTTTACAATCACAAAAGAAAAAAATCGATATTAATGATTACCAGATTTAAATGACGCTGCAACCATGCCAAGTTGCATTGTAAATTGGTGCAGGACCCACACAGATGCAAAACAAAGCGATATTTATTTTCATTAGTAAGTTATTGAATTTTTAATATTCCCATACCAAAATGTCATGGCCGATGTTATGCAATATAATATCTTTGAAAAATGTGAATAACAAGCAACTACTTCGAATGAATAGGAAATTAAATTTTATGTCATCTTTACTATCGTTAGTTTATGTACATAATAAAAAAAACGAAATATGACCTTTTTAAGTTTTCCAAAAAATTAAGAACGCCGTCTGGCTTGGGTGGATGCAATTCGTCGCGAATTGCGAAATGAGAATTGGATACCTAGCAAACATTGCAGGATTTGCAGCATCCATTTTGATGAATCGGATTATGTCATCTCAAAAACTGGAAAACATTTTTAAAAGTCACAGCGGTCCCACATTGTACAGTACGTTGTCAACATTTACAATAATTTAATTAATATTTAAATGAATATCAGACGTCGAAGAGTTTATCACAGGTCTATTAGATATGTTATTCTCGCAATATTTATCTAATTAACTACGATAATCATTGTAATTAAGCTATTATCACCACAAAGTGATTGATATTGATTGATCTTTATGCCTATAAGAATAAAAAAGGGGTTGCAATATATTTGGCACTTTAGATGCTAAAGACTATTTGACGCTGACTGCTCTTACAACATAATATCTTCTGATATACTATTTTACAACTTTATAATAGTGTAACATAAGTAAGTTAAATGATTCAAGGGGAACAATCATTCAATGATATAAAAAAATATTAATAAAATTCATTATTCAATTACTGTGTTGTTTTTGTATGAAACCATCCACGTCAAATGTTGAAAGACATGGCCGCGTTCAAATAACCCTTATGAAAAAAAATATTGACAAATGGAAATCTTGTGTCAGAGAGCTTGTAACCAATTGCAGATTTTTGTCTTTCAAACGGTATAAAACCTTACTGAAATTACTGTCTACTCAAACGTTATACCAGCATCTGACATAAATGACTTCATACCTTAACTCAATTAACATTTAGTTGATTATTGAAACCACTCGATACATAAGATATCGATAGATATAGATCATTTCAAAAAGTGGGCGTTTTGGAGCGGATTTGTCAGTCGTTTTTGTTAGACGTTACTCTTCCATACTTATTATATTTCGATGTTACAAACATGCCTATAAATATTTCTTTCTACCAAGTTAAATAGATAACCGATTTCCTTAAATAAAACATATTATTTATTATGCACGTGGGTGAACTTTTAGCGGGATACATCATAATACGCTCTTCGGTCTATACTTCAAAAATTAATGAAAAAAAACTGTGTTAAATTCATGCAAGTTTGGCCTAATTTTCCGTTTAATTTCCTCGTACTAAATAATAGTGGAACAAAAATAAATAGGATCACTAAACCTAACCTTTTATTTACTTCTAGCGTCGGACTAACTTATTTCTATGTGAATAGATTTTGGAACGAGAAGCAAAACGTGAGAAGATCCTCGAGGCTCGGCTGCGTGAGATCCGCCTGAGACTGAGGCAGGCGGAGGAGGGAAGCCCGAGACACAGCGCGGGAGATGTGGGCGACCCCAGCATCGGCGACAAAGACCTGATAGAAGCTACTCAGGAATATATGGCGAGTGTGAAGAAAGACCTTGCCTCCATGTAGTTTCTTGCGAAACCAGCTTTGACCGTTACCAACCAAACAAACTATGCTGCCCAGTGTTGGCAAAATGCAGCTTTTTGGTTGAGTGGTTTATCTTCGTTACGGGTGTGTGAAAGTTGAATAGCGCGACTTTTGACTGCGGTAGGTAACTAATAACTTTAGACACATTATGTATGTTATTTCCATATACCTTCTATATTCTTCTTTAATTTGTTTACTCTAATTTGTGTAGATTTGTATTGTCTCTTATAATAGGCTATGTTATATGAATTGTAAGCCTTTTTTTAATTTTAGATAGACTTAAAAGTTTGATGTTATGCAAAACCTTCCTCATTGAGCATTAGCAAAAGCTAAACATAGTTACAAATATAATGAACTAACTATATGTTAACTATTCTAAGAAGTATCGCGCATCTCGATAACGAAGCGGTAATTTATTGGTAGTGCTCATACCGCTGTGGAAGGACTACCGCAAACTTAGGTACAGTACCCTAACGAAAATGTTTTGTACTTTAGTTCATTACCATAATACATTTCAGATTGAACATCAAAATGACAAGGTAATAATTAGTATGCTTAACATTTTTATTGGGTGACTGTATCCACTTAAGTCTAATTATATTGCGCCTGTGTGAAGGATTAGATACTTACATTTAGAAATACTATTTTAGAGATATGTTATGTCAAGTACTTTTATTATTATTGAATATATTCACTTTATTGAAAGAGCTTTGGAAGTTTATTTGGATAATATACTTGGTTGTTGGTCTTTCTCGGATGAACTAAGGATAAATACTTTTTAAGGATGGTTAACCTCAGATTAGGATAATCCTGTTAAAATTGACAGTTCTTATATGAATCTTATGATGGAGTCAACGAGGAATCGACGGAACTCAAAATGTATAGGCACACCGGGCACACCTATAGCGATTTTGGTATTTTTCACTGTAACTTGTGTATTTTCTCTTGGAAAGCACTACTTGGTGAAGTGGAACTGACGATGAAGACTACAGATGGCCACTGGAACTCCTAAACGGTATATATTTCAAGGATGGCGACAACATATTATGTCGATTAAGATAGTTAAGCGACTATGACGAAGCATATTAATTAGGTTTAAATAAGAAAACTGTAACAACTTTTTTCGTCGCAAATTTGAAGATACAAATGTCAAATAATTTAATGAATTATTGAAATCACATGGCCACGAAGTTTTAAGGCTCCTTGTCATTGTAAATTAAAATACAAATTCGTCGAATCTTAAACTTCTTCGTTTTTTTAAGCCGATTAAAAATTACACGTTTTTCCCTCTACATTTTTTAATTTCCCTATTTGCCATGAGATTCTGGTAAGTACACCTATATCGTTATCCGATTATGTTGAAAATAAGTATTTTTCATTGAAAGTATTTATTAAGCGTTACCTTTGCGATATTTAGGATTCCGTAACCAAAATGCCAAAATCGGAACCCTTTTTTGGTCATGTCCGTCCGTCTGTATGTCACAGGCATCTTACTCGAAACCTACAAAAAATACAATAATGAAAATTGGAGTATAGGTGTCTTGTAGAAGCCGCTACTGAGTTTGGTAGCAAAATAAAAAATAAATATTTCTCGGGGGAGGGGTACTCCATTGCACGTCTTTCTTGTTTCGAGTAAAATGCCTGTAAGATACGAAGAGAAGGACGGACTTGACGAAACTATAAGGGTTCTGGTTTTGCTATTTTGGTTACGGAACCCTAAAAAAGGGTCCCCATACAAGAATGGCACGGAATCGTTCGTGTTCGAGTCCGACTTGCAGTTGATCGTTTTTTTTTTCCATTTCATATAATGGGTTGCCATAATTTATTTGCAAACAATATGAAGTCTGTTAAATGTGTGCCTACTCTGTACTCCGTACTTCACCATACTTTTAAAATTAGAACATCTATTTTCTTACGCCGTCAGCTAAAGATAATTACAATTTTAATTGAATAAGAGTTGTTTAAAATACTATTTTGATACAAATAAACGACATCATGTCGGACCTCGCATATGCGTACACGAAGTTACGCTGCGACTTCGGTCGACAGCCAATGTTCTGCGAGTTAGGACCAGAAATGTGCGATTCTATCTCTTTTAACGTAGGAGAAGCTAAAAATTATATACTGAGGAATCCCGTGTGCCAGATTTCACAAAACACAGCTCCTCAATCCGCAAACGAGATCAACACCGTACGGTAAGTTACTACCTATTTGTTTTACTGTTTTTCTCTATTTCTTTAGGTACTGCACTAGATGCAAATAACCAAAACCACATTATTTAGATAAATTAATAGCCAGTAGAATCTCTGTTTCGGCTGTTTTTTCGCGCCGTGACGTACTTATCCGTAGTTTCGATGAACACTTTCGTCACCGTCCACCGTGCTATGACAATACTGTCATGTCATGACGACGGTTAGTATCGCGCAGCTCATCGGTTTTTGCAACCTGCCAGTGAACTACTTTTTGACCTTCCTTTTGACCTTGAATGTTATATCTGTTTCCAATCAACTATCTTACTAATTAGGAAATAACATAGCATAAGACATAATTTTAACATTTTAACGTTATGCATAACAGGAACTGTCAAGGAACTTTGTTTCCAATTTGATTCTTGTATTAGCGAAACCGTTTACCTACGCACTTGGCATTTTTTTAACATTTACGTTTTTGATGGGATATCATTATTTATTTTATCAAATAAGAAGGTTAAATTTATTTTGCGTTAAAAGACTTATTAGGGGATCTCAAGTGGGCCGGAATGGTTCGTGTATATAATATAACCCTCGGCAGGTGTATCGCCATTTGCTTTGCGAACTTGGCTGACACGCAATAAAAACTAGATGAACGCGGATCACTATTGCTTGGGTAGGCCCCACGAGTCCGTTTAGTAGCGATCTTTAGAGGAGGCCTATGTCCAGCAGTGATGATGTAAGATTTCCAAGGGCAAGGGTATCACGTTCATTGTGAACATTTGTTTCCCCAGACCTGAATATGCGACTACGGGCATTAACCACGCCGAAGGGGGCTGGCCCAAGGATGTCAACTGTTTAGACCCTGAGGCCACGCAGCGCTACCGCCGGAAGATCGAGAAAGACGATAATTATATCCATTGCGTTGCCTCTATCGCGCCAGTGCGTTACTTATTATATTATTTTACCGGCAGACCGAAAACCGGTGGGGTAATTTGGACTAGTTTAGAAGCTTGATGGAGTATGTATGAGACTAGGCATGGGTGCGATTCTTCGAGATCGCGTTATTCGTGTGATTGCTCTGAGGCCCTAGCCAAGATGCAAAAGCTACTGACGTTTTTCTTTTCTATTATCACGTCCTCCCGGGTGACGCTTCGTTTTTAAAACAATCACGTCATGGGTAGATGACGTGATACGAATAGTCACGGGATCTACCAGTGACGCGATTGGTTAAAAAACGAAACTAATAGAAACGGTAGTTAGCATAATGCCTCTTCGCAAGGGCCTCTAAATTGCATCTCACCGGAATATTTTTATGCAGGGGATGGAACACTACATGAACCAAAATAACGCTATCGACATGTACGGGACATACTACTCCGAATTAATCCCCTGGCCCCCTCTGGAGCGCAATAGCTTGCGTACCGTGAACGTTTACAAGGATCCCGAATGTCGCCCCGCACTGTGGGACGAAAATCGGCTCTAGAGGACATAGAAATCGAAGTTCTCATTTTTATAATTTTTTGATGGGGATTGGTTTCATTTGCAGTTATAATGCTAAAATATTATTTTGGTTGGATTGCGTTTGGAAACTGATGAGTTATAATTTTTTTCCTTAAAATTTGTATGGGACGGCATGAAAAAGTCCAAATATCTCTGAAACCGCAAGAGAAACCGTTATATCCTCGCAGATGGTAATAAAAATAATTATTTGTGATTTTTTGGCGTAGTGCATATTTCAGTAATTGCTGCGGTTTTTTTTTTTAAAATCGATGTTTTTTTTGTGAGTCCTGGCGGATTATTTTATCAATACACGTCTTGAATATTTATATTTTGTATATTTTATACTCAAATTATAAATCAAACAATTTTTTGATTAATTATGATCGCTTAAAATATAAACAATTAAATATTTTTCCGGTAATGAGGCGATTATTGTGCATGTTTAATGAACTATATTCAGTAATGGGATTATACTTAATTTATTTTGGTTGTAAATAGTTTGTAATTATTTCTTGAGTAATTAGTTATAAGATTTAATGAGATCCCTTAATTAATTCTGATAAGTGATTGATAAATAAGTAGGTGATTACTTAACGAAGTGGTAAAGGAATCATCATTAGCTCACATCAATAAATAGACCAGACATTTTTCCGAGAGCGATAATCGCAATTATTCTGTATAACTGTGAACATCTGTACTCCTGCTAAAACCTAAAAATGACAAATTTTTCTACCAACTTGGACCTATTTGTCGTTTTACAAAGCAAGAAGCCGGCATTTAACCATGAAGTATTTATTGTTCGAAGCAGTGGTGCAACGTTTGGGTTCCAGTTTATCTGAAGACGAAATAGAAATACTTAGAGAATTCTGTACAAAGTTTACTCGATCTGCAGTTACGAAATGGCAAAAAAGTAACCGGAATACGAAAGACTTCAGAAAATACTACGAAAGTTGGCTTCAAGCTAATGTTGATTATCCCAGCTGTCTACAAACTAATCTACTCAGCCTTGGACTACTTCAAGATTCATCGTGTTCTGAGCCTTTGGAATCGTCAACTACGACTGATTTTACTTTACCAGAATGTTTGATACCATCTACTTCAACTGAAACAATGACCATTCGATCCAGAAAACCATTTGAAGAACTATCAATCAAGCAAAAAAAGAGAAGATTCGACAGTTATACAGGAGAAGACTCAACTGAATTAACATATGCAGCGGCAAAACTCTTGAAAGAAGATGGGCGTGAAGATATAGCATCCGTAATTGAGTACATGCTCAAAAATTCTGAAGCAGCAGCAAATATACAAAAAATGATCAAGAAATCAAATACTTCAGTTACATATTCACCAGATAAGGCACTCGGTCTTTACGTGGCATTAAAGCTGACTAAATGGCAATACATGACCTTAAGGGAGTCAGCTATTCAAGAAGGAGCCGAAGATCTTTATCCATCATACTACAAGATTCAGTCAGCGAAATTACAAAGTTACCCTCCGAAATCCGCTATAACCATAACGGATTCATCAGCTGAAATTAAACTTCAAGCTTTACTGGATTTAACTACGCAGAGGATTCTAAAAGAATTACCATCTAATATTGAAGACAAAGAGTTGACGCTGATATCGAAATGGGGTTTTGATGGTGCATCCAGCCAGAGCAAATATAAACAAAAAATGGATGGCGAAAACGATGACTCGAGCATATTCATGGCATCATTAGCACCACTCAAATTGGTTTGTGGTGAGGACATTTTATGGACGAATCCAAAACCCTGCTCACCGTCTTATTGTCGCCCATTGATGTTCCGTTTTGTTAAGGAAAGTAAAGCCGTAGTTTTGGAGTTAAAATCAAAGTTCGAAGAAGAAATTAAGGCTCTACTTCCTACGGAATACAATACAGCTAAAATAAAACACCTTTTGAAGATGACCATGATAGATGGTAAAATTTGTACTTATCTATCGGAAGCTAAGTCAAATGCTACGTGTTACTTGTGTTTGGCTAAGCCTACCGAAATGAATAAGTTAGATTCAGTTGTAGTGAAGCAGATTTCGACAGAATTATATGAATTCGGGTTATCTTCACTACATGCTCGTATAAATTCAATGGAGTGCCTTTTACACATTTCTTACAGACTGAGAATTAAAAAATGGGCTGCAAAAGTCGAGGAACTCAAAAAAATAATGAACGAGACGAAAAAAGTTGTTCAAGACCGATTCAAGGAAGAGCTCAACCTTTTGATCGATAATGTAAAGCAGGGATCGGGTACCACAAACGATGGCAATACAGCAAGAAGGTTCTTCGAGTTTCCTGAAAAAACTGCAGCAATAACTGGATTGGATGAAGAACTTGTTCGCAGATTTGCTGTAATACTGCAAGCAATAACATCTGGAGAAGAAATTGATGTTATGAAATTTAAGGAATATGCCTTTAAGACTGCTCAAAAGTTCGTAGCAATGTATGATTGGTATTATATGCCGTCAACTGTGCATAAGCTATTGATTCATGGAGCAGACATTATCGCCAGCAACGCCATTGTTCCTATCGGAAGTCTCTCGGAAGAGGCTTCCGAAGCTCGAAATAAAGATTTTAGGAGGTTCAGGGAGCATAATTCTAGGAAAAGGAGTAGGCAAGCTTGTAACGAGGATATACTGAATATGCTTCTATTATCCTCCGATCCTCATATTACGGCAATAAGACCTAGTCTGGATAAGAAGAAAAGGCAGGCATTTTTTGCCGAAACTAGGTCTTTATTTTCGGTTCAGGAAGTCGAACTGGAACAAGAGGTTTCAGATCCGTGTGATCTATATCAAAATGAGTCCGATATAGAGCATTCGTTAGATACCCTAATAAAAAATATTATGTATTGTGTTTATTTTAGTCACATTATGGATAGTTATTTTTTTTACATTTTCTACTTTTATTTCTAATTAGTTATACAGAAAAAATACTATTCTATCACGTTTTTTTTTTATTTTACTTTTTATTATAAATATTTATATATGTAAGAAGAGTATTTGCATTCCGCTACCTCCCCCTCCTACATAAGTTGAAAAAAAATATACGCCACGGACTTAAAAAAAAGACAAAATAACATCGATTTTTCAAAAAAAAACCGCAGCTATGACTGAAATATGCACTACGCCAAAAAATCACAAATAATTATTTTTATTACCATCTGCGAGGATATAACGGTTTCTCTTGCGGTTTCAGAGATATTTGGACTTTTTCATGCCGTCCCATACAAATTTTAAGGAAAAAAATTATAACTCATCAGTTTCCAAACACAATCCAACCAAAATAATATTTTAGCATTATAACTGCAAATGAAACCAATCCCAATCAAAAAATCATAAAAATGAGAACTTCGATTTCTATGTCCTCTAGAGCCGATTTTCGTCCCACAGTGCCCCGTTTCCTCCATCAGCTGGCAGCCCGACAGCGGCACGCGGTTTGCTGTCACCTACGCAGACGTGGACTTTTATAGAACGGCTCGCCACTCCACTGATGCCCACTTGTGGAACATCGAAAACACAACCATACCAGAGGCGTTTCTTCTTCCACCGTGCACGTTATTCGACCTTCAGTACAATCCGTATGATACCAACATGCTAATCGGTGGTCTGGGCAACGGGCAGGTAGCGGTGTGGGACAGACGGTATGGCCCATTACCAGTCAACATGTGCCCCCCACACGAGGCGCACCGGGACATCGTTCGAAATGTGCTCTTCATTAATACCAAATCCGGTCAGGAGTTTTTCTCCGGTGGACCAGACGGCGCCTGCAAGTGGTGGGACATCCGCAACATGTTTGAACCCACCGAGGTGATGATTATAGACGTAGTCAAGTATTCATTTGAGGTGCAGACCATGGCGAATGCTTTCGGTATCAGTGTATTACACTATGAACCCACTATCCCGACGCGCTTCATGGTTGGTACTGAAAACGGCCATATCATATCGGGAAACCGGAAAGGAAAGTCGGCACAGGAGAAATTACCGGCGATAGTAAGTACTTGAGTTGTTGAAATATACATTTTCGTGTTTGCATTTGGCTATTGATGATGAATTTTTGTTTTACAAATGTTTTGTTCGGTGAATTGACGTAACTCGACAAAAAAAACTGATTTTTTTAGGATACAGGTATACTTAACAACCTTTTGTTTCAACAGATAAGTATTTATTTTGAAAAACTTGATAGGTGACGGTTTAAAGACAATTTGGCAAATAAAATAGTAAACAGAAATTTGGTAATGTCCATAGGTTACCGTGATAGCTGTCTTGAATAAAAACCAATGATTTCGGCCAACACTTTAACATAACGTAACACCCAGTTGCACAAAATTGTTATTTTAGGCCAGCCATGAACGACATCAACGCCTGAGCGTCTTAGATGAAAGTAAAATAGCAGAAGATAGGTGACGTTTATAATATGCCGTACTCGAATAGTGGATATGATATAAATACTAACTAAAGAGATATATATATATTCAAAGACATTGAAAACCTCCATGACTTAGGAACAATTCGCGCTGATTACACAAATATCTGCCCTTACCGGGATTTGAAACCCAGCACTGCTAGGTTCATAGGGTCACTATCAACTACGCCATCGCGTCGTAAAATGTCTTTCCGTGGGTTGTTATTTGAAGATGTTATACAGTCGCCATCAGATATATCGGAGCGGCCGAGGTACTCAAATATTTCTGAGCAGCAATAAATTTCAATAAATTCTTTACGGTAAATATGGTCAATAAGATCTGAACATCCAATTCGCCACAAATATATGAGCAGTGGTTTTTCAATTAAATCTGAACACACAACGAGACAATAATATCTGAAAGCACAACTCGTCAAAGTTATCTGCACAGACAGGGTGATCATAAATATCTGAACATTTAAGGAAAATATACCTTAAAGCACTAGGCATACAGTTTAAATGTAATCGTACAGATGTAATAAATTTTCCTTTTACAAAATAAGTAGGTAGGTATACAAAATATAAATCTGCGAAAAGCAACTTCACGGTCTTCACAAGAGACACATTTGAATAAAATATTTGGCAATTTACAAAAACGGTAGCATAACCTGTCATTGCATATAATTCACAGCGTGTATTATCAAATGCAAATATGTAATATTGAAGCTGCCAATAGGTACGAATGCTTTGCAATATTTCATCCACTATTGTGTCAGTCCCCATGGCCTAGCGGTTTAGTAATTAGAAATCATAATTTATATATACCGTTGCATCAGGGTTCAAATCCTCAATTGTGCTTATTTTTTGTATTTTATTAAGAATTCATGTTCATTTTTTTTTTTTAAATGAAACCTGTAAACAAGCTTAACATCAATATTTATAGAAACTCGTTAGTTTTCAAAACTACAAAAAAAAACAAAACATAGTGAGTTCAAGCCTCCGTACCGCTCAATTTTCTTGATGATTCCAAATAGAAAAAAAATACAAAAAGATGGTCTTTGATTTTGTATAAACGGCCATACAGAGTCCGGGCGACACATGCATACCTACCGCACGATTCGCACAGTACGAGTAAGATAAGGACGCCATTAGTATCACGATGACGTCACGCTCTATCTCAGGCCAGGCAGTGTATACACCCTACATCCAGCAGAAAACTCTTTTTAGTTTTGACATTGATAAAACCGAATGGTGGTTGTGTAGAAAATGTATTCCAGCGTAGTACGTTAAAGAATTTTAAACTGTATGCTAAGTGATTTAAGGTATATTTTCCCTAAATGTTCAGATATTTATGATCATCCTGTCTGTGCAGATAACTTTGACGAGTTGTGCTTTGAGATAGTATTGTCTCGTTGTGTGTTCAGATTTAATTGAAAAACCACTGCTCATATATTTGTGGCGAATTGGATGTTCAGATCTTATTGACCTTATTTACCGTAAAGAATTTATTGAAATTTATTGCTGCTCAGAAATATTTGAGTACCTCGGCCGCTCCGATATATCTGATGGCGACTGTACAATGTCCTAATTCAAGGTAATTATTAACACGCATTAGTAAACTTTTGGGTTTAAATCGGTGCTTCATAGACCTGTCCTGTCCATCATTGAATTTCTTATTTAAAGCTAAGCCGCAAATTCGGTATCGTCTTGGGTCGTCCCGTCGTTTGTCAAGTTCTTAACTCGTCTCATTCTGCTTTCATCCTTTCTTCATTCGTCACTTTCGTTGGTAGTCTTTATCTTCTATGGTTATATCTGTTGTTTGTCTTTGTCCGAATCATTCCGGTGTTCGTCATCAATGTCATCATCTTCTTTAAACATGTTCGGTGTTAGTCTGTTTATTTTTTAGTCTCATTCCTAATTCGTCCTATCGTCTTTCGTCTTATTCTTTGATATTTGAAATTGATCTCGTTCATGATTGGACACATTCACTTTTTATCCCGTTCGATATTCGTCTCATTCGCTATTCGTCTCGTAGATTACAAGAAAATATATGAGATATGTTTAGTTTCGTTTTGGTTCTTTTCAACGTCCAATATAAGCAGACACTGACTATGTAACCAAGATTATAGTAAGTGCGAGTTAGTTTATAAATACTATAAATTATAACAAACCAAACAAACAATGCTTTGTCTATTTGGTCTAATAAGTATAGTTCATCTTATCGGCCAATAAATACATTCAAATTCGTTAAGTAAACAATTTGAAATAAAAATCCTTAAATTACGATCTAATAAAGATAAAGTAAAATGGAAATTGAGACGAAACACGAACGAATAAGACGCATTGTGAATCGAGCTAAATTCAAAAATGACTTATTGATAATGGGACCAACAACGAATGTGTCGAAAAAAAATGACAAATAGTGTGTGAGACTAAAAAATAAACAGACTAACATCGAACATACCCAAACAAGATGATGACGAATACCGAAAGAGCCTTAATAAGAAAAAGAAATACTACAAAATACGACCAAAGATGGCAAAGACTACCAACGAAAGTGAAGAATGGATGACGAAAGCAGAATGAGACGAATTAAGAACTTAACAAAAAACGAATGGGACGACCTAAGACAAAAACAACCTCTCCTCATATACTTTCTGAGATGTTTCTTCTAATAAGGACTCCCCGCCCCAGCGCAGCATAGCTATTTCCATTATTCTGGGCGGCGTTATATGGTTATTTGTCGATTTAACTTCTAAACGCAAATACTGTATGGGCCTTAAAACTTACTGTCGTCGCATGTCGCATGTGTGCTCATTTGTCCTCTCCATTGTAGTTTTAATAATAATTTGGAATCGTAATTTATATGTCTGTGTTCACAGTATCGTACGGCGCACATCGGCCCGATCGTATCCTTGGAGAGCAATCCATTCTTTCTGAAAAACTTCTTATCGGTGGGTGACTGGAGAATTCAGGTGTGGAGCGAGGAGTGCCGCGACTCCGCGGTCCTGTGGACGCCGGAGGGCACCCATAAGTTCACCAGTGCCACCTGGAGCCCTACTAGGTTAACTATTATTTTAAGCAGCCATGGTAATAGGTAAAACTGGAAGCCTGCCGTTTGGCCAAATAATTTTTGATCAAATGTATCATTTCCCTAAAAGCATTTTGTATTGTTTTGGTTTTATATCCGGTATATCGAAACCGCCTGCTAGGTTAGGTTAGGTTAGGTTAGGTTACACTTGTGACTATTTTGGCCAAACGGAGTAGACCCCTTAGCCTAATTGTGCAAAATGTGGTCACAGAACTCTAAACAAGTTTTTAGAGTGGTTGTTAATTATGTAACTCTGCCTACCCCACTCTGGAAAGGAAGGCGTGATGTATGTATGTATGTTATTATGCCGATATACGAGCCCCAATGCATAATAGATCGTCTAGTTGCACTTCAAAATACAATATTTAATTGTAAGACAGATATTTAATCTCGGATTGACTTTGATGATTAATGGAATACGCTACACACGAGGTCATTACACCTAGATTAATCTTGTGTTGTACAAAGTGTGATCATTTTAACGATCTTAATGTAATTCTATCATAAAGTTATCATCTTGTAAGCAAAAAATTACGTCTAGTTCATATTTGACGCAAAACAGGTCGTCTATTTAAAATAAAAACGGCTTTTTAAGTGGTATGATGTAAAATAATAGTTCATATTGAATAAAGAATATTCTCTGTCATCTAATATGTCAACGGGCTATATAAAAAGCCAAATTAGAAGCAAATTATCATTACTTCTTAATCATTATTTTATAAAAATGGCACGAGGTAAACCAGTCCCCGAAGAAGTGCGGAAAATTATCATTTCTCATAACAATAAGGGCAAATCGACGTACCAAATATCCAAGGACCTGTCGTTGCCACGATCTACAATTCAAACGATCATCGAGCATCATCGAAAACACGGAACACTCTCCTGTTTAAAGAAAACTGGCCATCCACGAATAACTAGCAAAGCAGAAAACAGGATTCTGAGGAAGATCATAAAGAAAAATCGTCGTGCAAGAGCAGGAGAACTTACCGTACTATGGCGTGACGCTATTAAAAAGAATATATCAGTCGACACCTGCAAGAGAGTGCTGAAGAAAATGGGCTACGGTTTTTACACAGCTAAAGAGAAACCGTTACTTACTCAAAAACAGAAAAACAACAGGTTGAAATTCGCTAAAGAACACAGAAACTGGACTGCCGATCAGTGGCGAAGAATAATATGGAGCGACGAATCGAAATTCGACGTCACAGTTGGCGACGAACGAAGTAAAGTCATTCGAGAAAAAGAAGAGGCATTTCATAATGACTGTCTTAAGCGAAAGGTGAAGTTTCCGGCATCTTTGATGATTTGGGGCTGTATGTCGGCACAGGGTGTAGGCCGTCTGCAATTTATAGATGGAACCGTCAATGCCGAGAAATACAAAAGCATCTTGGAAGAGAGTTTGCTGCCGTCTATACCGAAGTTGAAACTTAGAAATGCATTTACTTTTCAACAAGACGGTGCCTCATGCCATACCGCCAAGACGACGATGGCGTGGCTGAAGTCCAAAAAAATCCTTACCATGTCATGGCCGTCCAGCAGCCCAGACTTATCTCCCATAGAAACTTCGTGGTGGAAAATGAAGAAGAAGTTGCGAAAGGACCCTTCTAGGTCAAAAGCTGATCTTAAGGAGAAACTACGCTGTGTCTGGAATGGAATAACTCCTGAAGAGTGTCGAGAGTTACTAGATTCAATGCCGTTCAGGATCAAAGCCGTTTTAGATGCAAAAGGTGACGCCACCAAATGGTAGACGTTCTATTCTGCGTCGGTTGAACTGAAGACGAACTTTTTTGCGGGTGTTACATTTTGCGAAATAATGTTTTTTTTTTAATTACCGTGGAATGTTATATTTTTTTTTGTTGGAAAATAAAATATTATTTATAATCTATATGGTTTTTATGTTAGATTTTCTACTAAACATCTAGGTCTCCCTGAATTTTATGTTGAAGTTAGGTTAATATTTTTTTGTCTGGCGGACGAACTCATTTGCATTGGGGCTCGTAGAACGTACTTGTTGGGTGTGTATTTAAAAATCGAAAGTTGATACATCTAAAGTTAAAATATCAAACACCAAACCATCGAACGGCTACTCGTATTATGCCGGTCGATATCTGAATTCTAAAAGTTAGGTACGACGACGAGCGTAGCGAGGATGAGTGCTAGGTTGAACTGCGATAATTTACCGACTGACCAGCCTGTTTGCATTGGAAACTGGTTGATTTTGCACAGGTTTCTGACAGCAACTAGGCGTTAAAACTGTGAGTTGCAAAAATCTGTTCTTTATTATTTAAGTCCAAAAAATACCGTTACTGCATAAATGCTAATTATGAAAAAGACATTGCCTAAATGACCCAATCTGTTTATTCAGTAAACATATATATGCTCATTGTTTGTTACGCTACGCTTCTGACATAGCCTTCTGAACCTAATCTAACTGAAACGGTTTCGCATTGGACCAAGGTCGAAAAGACGCGGGCACACAGTTTATACGTCCAGTTGGGCTTGCCACTAAAATCGGAGAGTAGCGACCAAGTTTGTGAAAGAATATCTCTACAGGTGTTCCCTGTTTCTATCGACGTCTGCTGATGGCCTGCTCAGCGCGTGGGACATGCTGCGGCGCCAGCATGTCCCGGTGATCACGATGCGTCTGTGCGACGACCCGCTGTTGAAGATCAGGATACAAGAACAGGTCACTAGTGCACAACGTACACTACGCACGTCGCGTATTTTTTCGACGTCATAACAAGTATACCTACTAAAAATTAATAAATTATCATCTTTATCATCATCGCTCCATTTTGCCTCAGGGCGTTCCACACGATGATTGCCAAGACGTTTGTAATAAATAAATATCAAGGACAGTCTCACACAAATTGACCTAGACCCAAACTAACGTCTACGCATGTACTAGGGTTACAAAAAATAAAATTAGTTACCTAATTATATAGAGAAATACTTAAATACACAGAAAACATCCAAAACTCAGAAACAAATCATCACACTAATGTCTGTTCTTACCGGGATTTGAGCCTAGGACCACTAGCTTCGTAGGCTAACTAACAACTTGGCTAACGTGTCGTCTCAGTATGCCTAAAACCCGCATTTATAATACATAATAACATTAATAACAAGTAGAGATACAGTTTCTTTCAAAATTTAGATAGAAGAAAGAGTTTTCTGAATTTATTTACTTGATTTTGCTTAAAGTATAAATAGATGGCCCTAATCGGGCATTGGTTTCAACATTGCTTGCCAAGATCCTTAACGATCCCATCCATGACGATCTCATACGTTACTCTCTGGATGAGGCCAGAGGTTTGAGCACCTTAAAATGAATAGGTCCCGAGCACCGAATCAAAGTCAGTTGTCCGCACATAAGCGAACTTAAGGAAGTTGATGGCATGGACAACTTCTGTCAAGTTAATTCTTCACTCAAGGCTCGTTGTTTGATCAGACCAAAGTACTGAGGTGGCAGTGGGCCGGCCGGCTGTGGCCTCGTAGCTACCAGATCGATTCAGACACGTTTTTTAAAGAGAGCTAAAATTCTCAAAAATCGATTGGGCCGTTTAAGAGGTATCGAGCCCTTTGTATACGGTAACGTCGCCTTTTACCGGGGGTATCAAAATCGGGGACCATTACCGCGGCATTTTCAAATATGCATTTTATAAGCAAACCGATCGAATATCTAAAAAATAGATATTACACAAACGATGCTTATTTAGTAACCAATAGGTATTAGCGCGAGTTTTTGAACAAAATACACACGATTCATTAGTTTCCGCGAAGGCATCGCAGTACTACAGGTTGCCATACTAACGCAAGACGCCATAATTACGTAAAAGGGAACTCGAATCTTACTTAGTATTTTTCACTTTTCATGCTCTTAAAATGTTACTTTAGTCACACATCGGGACTAAAACTCTTTATTAATCTCTAGGGATTTAAGTAATATTTTTTAAAGATTTCGGAAACTCCTAAAAAAAATTCCCAGTGATTGTGCATGAACCATTTTTTGAGCGTGGAAATAACCTCAAAATGACAACTGTACAAAAATATAAAAAATAACGATTTAATTCCGTGAAACGCGATTAATGATTACGAACATGAACCTATTTAATTATATTAAGGATAATTACGTGACGCGCATTACGAACGTGTTTAACGCGAGACTTAAACAACCATAATGACACTCGAACTATAGCCACTGCGCTTGGGTGGCTAAACATCTCAAAGTCATTATGGCTTGTTCCCTTGTTGAACAATCTATTATTACGTAATATTTAGTTATGGCAATTGAACTATTGTTATGGTATTTAAATGGTGGTTTATTGTTTATTGGACAACTTCTGAGTACTCTATAATATATTTTTTGCCCTGAAAATACATTTAAAATGGAAAATAAAATAAAGCGGTGGTAGGTGCCATTTTTTGCTATGAATACAAAAACCGTCTCGTATACCACGGTAATAATAAGTAGTCATTTTGGCTTTACAGGGTGCCCTAGCAGCAGTCGGCAGTAGCAAGGGCAACATTTACATGGTGGAGATGTCGAAGAGTATGCAATCATCCGAGAAAAACGACAAAGCTCTTATGCTTGCGGTTAGCTGTTTTTTCTTAGTACAATCATAAACATAAAAATAAGGCAGTGCTCGGAAACCTGGTTAATTAACCCCGGACCCAAAAAGACGAAACATGACACTCGTCTAACCCATGGTGTGACGATATATTTTTGCAGAATGAAACAAATTTGTCCATGGAAATTAAAATATTTTGTTTTTCTTGGATTGTACTTCAAGTAAAAATATTATCAGCTATTTTAATACATAAAATAATTAAAATTAATATATAAATACGCTATCAAACAAAATTAAACAAATTGGAGTAGATTAACAAAATGATAAACGTAATTCCTTTTAAAAAAACTGCGGGTGTGAATTTTTCGCGGTATACTACATCTTTATTGTTCTCCAGGGTAGTGATTCCCTCAACAACGACGGTCGGACGGATGGACAAGTGAATGTCCAAGCGGCGAGTTTAAGTAGTCCCGTCAGTGCGAACAAAACATTTTAGCGCGTGCATTTTCAATTTAACAGCATGGTTTCTGCCGATGGATCGAACGTATAAGGCTGCTTAATTGAAAATGCACGCGCTAAAATGTGTTTTGTTCGCTCTGACGGGACTACCTAAACTCGCCGCTGCAATTTCGCCCGTTCGTCCGCCCGACCGTTGTTTTTGAGAGAATAACACCCCTGTCTAAACACATTAAATGGAAAAAAAATGCTTATTTTAATTCATGCAAGGTTGGCCTAATTTCCCGTTCAGTTGTTTAAGTGTTTGATAGAAAAATTATAACAGAAAAACTTTTATTACATAACACATTGACCAGTGAAGTTGCCACAATTAACTAATACAGTACAAAGTAACACTAGTAAAGTATAAATGTGTGTTTACATAGTATGTATGTGTGTAGTAGTAATAGTGTTTATAATTCCCCGTACTAAATAGCATTAGAACAAAAAGTAAGTGGATAACTAAGCCTAACCTCTTATTTACTTCTAGCGTCGGAGATGAGGTCGTTTAAAGAACCAGTCGTTTTGCTACAAAGTCATTCGGAGATATTGGCTTTCAGCAGAGATGGTCCTTCTGAGATCTGGACCTTATGATGATTCGGTCGTTTTCACAATATAGTTACCCCCTTATTTCTATGTGGACAGATTTTCGAACGAGAATCAAAACGTGAGAAGATTGTCGAGGCTCGGCTCCGTGAAATCCGTCTGAAACAGAAGACTGAGGGCAGCCCGAGAGGGAGCGCGGGAGATATAGGCGACCCCAGCTTAATCAGCGACAAAGACCTGATAGACGCAACGAATGAATATATGAATGGTGTGAAAAAAGTCTTGAAACTATTTGATTAGATTAGTCTACATAGAGAAATCATCTAACCATCGATTTTATCAAACAGGAATTAGACTTGGTCCGAGATTAATCTATACAAAGTCGGCGTTTAATCTAGGTATGAGACCTCATTGTCGTTTGGTCGCATCCGCCCTTAGACCGTTTCCAACTAAACAAACGAAGCTGGGGTGTGATTCTCTCAAGAAGCAAACGTGAACGAATGAACGAGTGATGTCCAAGCGGCGTGATTAAGTAGTCCCGTCATTGCGAACAAAACACATTGTAGCGCGTGCATTTTCAATTTAGCAGCATGGTTCCCGCCGATGGGTCGAATGTATAAGGCTGCTTATGCACGCGCTAAAATGTGTTTTGTTCGCTCTGACGGGACTACTTAAACTCGCCGCTTGGACATCACTCGTCCGTCCGTTCGACCGTCGTTGTTTAGAGAATCACTACCCTAATTGAATATTATTGGAGAAGAACTTTTTATTTGTATTGGCAAAATGCAGCTTTTTGGTTGAGTGGTTTATCTTTATTACGGGTGTGTAAGTAGAATATCGTGACTTTTGGCTGCGCTAATGGACAACTTATTTATTAATCGAAATGCAGTCGACGCCTTAGGTCGTCACGGTCTATGTTACTCCAGTGCTGGTCGAGATTACAGACATGCATCGATAAACGAATTGATCCGTCAGGTTCTTAGCACAATTTCATTCCCGGCTTCGCTTGAGCCCACTGGCCTATCTGCCTCAGGTGGAAATAAACACGATGGAGGAATCGGCGCCTCTGCGGCGATTATAGGCAAGGCTTTTTTTGCCCAAAGACTAAGCATCGCAGTGCAGCCTTGCGGTAATTAGATAATAACTTTAGAAACATTATTTATGTTATTTCTTTAAAAGTAAGTATTTTATCTTATAAATAATAGGATGTCATGTGCATTATAAATTATAAGCCTTATTTAATTTAAGATAGACTTAAAAGTTTGTGTAACAAAACCTTCCTCATGTGTATCAGGAAGAGACAGCATTGAACTGACTTTTATTGCTGTTATAAATATAATGGACTATGTTCAAACGACAAAACTCGAAACAAGAGCTATTGCGTCCCTCGATAACGAAGTGGACATTTGTTGGTAGCGCTGATATGGCTGTGGAAGGGCTGCTGCAAACTTAGGTACGGTATGGTACTGGTACCCTAACGAATTTATTTTGCGCTTTAGTACATGCCATAATAACTTTCAAACTGAACATCAAATGACAAGCATGACAAAGACATTCACAATGACAAGGTTATAAGTATGCTCAGTATTTTTATTGGGTGACTTACTTGAGTCTATGATCACATCGCACCTGCGTGAAGGATTAGATATTTAGTTTTTAAAATACTATTTTAGAGATAAGTATGTTTGATTATTTAGTAAGTACATGAATTGCATTAAGTACATTATTATTGAATATATTCACTTTGTTGAAAGAGCTTTGGGATTTTATTTGCATATAGTACTTATATAGTATGGCCGTATAAATAAACTCATCTCGGCGGAGATGCCCGTCACAAGAACAAGATACGTCAAAGTTAACGACGGGTTATAGAAAACTGTCATTTTTAACGCATCTTGAGACGACGTTACTGTCGAGATAAGGATCTGGAAATCGTTGCCACCATTTGATTAAGTAAATGCTACCGTCGGTTAAAAAGCAATATGGTTTTACCGAGTAAAATAGAACCCGT
Source organism: Acleris laterana (assembly GCA_963966035.1). Taxonomy (NCBI): domain Eukaryota; kingdom Metazoa; phylum Arthropoda; class Insecta; order Lepidoptera; family Tortricidae; genus Acleris; species Acleris laterana. The sequence continues at coordinate 12,818,002 of OZ014443.1, read as the reverse complement.
GGCATACCTATTGTGTCTAACACGAAAATTTGTGCTTTGTGAATTGGAAATGACTAGGTGTTTGGAATTATTGACACTTATGTCCTTAGACTATCTGAAGTTCAAAGAATCAAAGGTGAAATGAAACTCCCAAATTGGTTCATTTTAATGAACAGTTGCATTTATTTAAACTGTCATTGAATGCATTTTATTTTCGCATAGCGTGTATCGATTAAAGCTTAACCTTTACAAGTTTACACATTATCAACAATGAAAATGACACATGACACGATATAACATTTGTACTCTGGTTTTGCCGTTAAAGCTATTATCATCAACGACCGTCTAGGTACTTAATTAAGAAACAAGTAATGGCGCATTTACATAGGCGTTTTCTAGTGGTCCTACTATGTTTAACCAATTTCTACAAAAACAGCACCTAGATTTGATCACCAAATAATAATAATGGTTGTAAAAGTAGGTAGGTTAGGATTGTTAGGTGTCTTCAGGGGGGTTATTATGACGTACCTTTGCAATTCATTTTACGCTGAGAAAAAAGGACAGAGTTATGTAACTGCTATAGCTCCATCCTTTACGCTCACCGTAAAATGAACTGCATTGCTATGTCGTAATAACCCCCCAGATGCCCGAAGGGCAAAGCTCCCAGAAACAGGAGCCCTGCCCTCAGGCGAGGCTTCGCCGGAAGTCAGTAGGACAAATACAGTAGAACCACAAGTAAACTGCGATTTAAATTAGCTCCGTGACCGAATAAGTCAGCCGCGTTTGGTTTAACCGGATTTGATTCCAACTTGAAAACTGTTTACTCTAGTCTGTGAGCGAGAACGGGCTGCAGGAGACTACGGGTAAATACAATGAACCATAGTCACACCAGTGGTAAATTGGTGTGACTACAGATCGGACTTGGCAGGTGAATACGCACGGTCAAACCGAATAATGTAAATGCACCATAATTGTTCCGAGAACTAGCTCTACCATCTTAACACAGATCAAGCTGAAAGCTCCATGGACATTTTATTATTACTTTATAACAAATCGCACAGTAAAAGCGTGCGAAAAAGGCAAAAAGCGCTTCAAAATAGCTTAAATTAAGTATTTCACTTCTTCAATCATAACGTTGAATCAGACATCCTTGTATGATATGATTGATATGATACGATTGCCGATTGGCTATATATAAAACTATGCATTTCGACTCATATCGATTCAGGTAAGTAGTCTTATACTGGTTATGGATGTTATTATTATCTGCGTAAGCGTCGTGCAGTTCTTTGCGAGTTGGAGAGGGAGCTATTTCTATACACAGCATCACAGCACGCTCCCACGCAGACTCCTAACCTAAGGGTTTTATGGAGACGCGGCGCGTCACAGCGATGCCACACGAGCTACGATGTGATTTTAACATAGAGCGACGCACGCATTGTGTGGCATGTCGTTCTAATTTATATGTAGAACAACGCAGCGGTGACGACGCAACACACCGGCAACGCCCGTGTAACATCGTGCGGCGTGTAGTGTAGTGTACCGCGTGTTACATCTGCTAGAACGTGAACGCTCTCATATACACTTGAATTTGCTGCGGAGTTCGGCGCACAACACGCCGCTCAACGCCCCGCATCTCCCTAAAAGAGCCTTGTCCCTACCAACGTACATACAGCATTTGAACTGCAACCCAGCTGCAAAATGGTAGTTCGAGTGCAGTTGACGTACATACGTTTTGTGGCAGTTACGTCAACTGCATCAAAACTTATATCAGAACTGCACTCGAACTGCCATTTTGACGACATGTGGGACGGATGGGTGTGAACTTGTTGGTGTTTTAGAGCTGTTCACATTTTTTATTAAGAAAAAAATCGTACCTACTTATGTTAACATAGTACTTCCTTACAAAAAAAAGACTTACAACAAATACTTTAAAAAGGAATAAAACAGACAATCACCAGTTACCGATGCCACATTTTGCACTTACTTAACTAGATAGGTACCTAAATACTTATGATTGGTACTTAATTCTCATGGTAATTAACGCATTGACTGATTCATACGACAGTAGGCCTAGCCAAGATGCAAACGCAGCACGCTGCTAACGTTTTAGATGTTTAGGATCGATCGACTCGAAATTAATGAAGCTTACGCGATCAATCAATTACGTCAATCCGATACATTTAAAGTCGACTTTCAAAAATCACCAACTTAGGGCCACTTGCACGAAAAGTTTAACCCTGGGTTAAGACACTAACTCGAGTTAAAATGACAGTTTTCGTATGAATCTGACGTCTACTAACTCGAGTTAGTGCCTTAACCCAGGGTTAAATTCTGCGTGCAAGTGGCCCTTAGCGTCTAGGCCCAAATGCAACTTCACCGTTGCCAATATTCAATCTACAGTAGCTATCTATATTTTCTATACATACTGACCGCCATCAGATTGAAAAAAGTATGGTAGGTGGGTCGTTTTCAAAAATACAAGTTAGTCATACAAACTATATGGGTAACTTTCGTAACACAAAGGAATCAATTAAGTTTTGTTTTCATTAAATCCCTTAACTACACGGGAAGACTGGCGCGTACGATTTGATTTTGGTACCTACACTGAAAGGCCACCATAAGGGTCTCCCCAGACCTATCGACGCGGAATCAGCTTGAGCCGGTAAGAAAAAGTTTTATGTCCGTGCAGTAAGAGTGAAAAAGGTATCGCTCGGCTCGGCTCGGCTCGGCTTGCCGTTGCGAACGGAACGACGTCGTTTTCGATCTTATTCCGTGGACATAAAACTTATTCTTATTGGCTCAAACCGATTCCGCGTCGATAGGTCTGGGGAGACCCTAATTCGCTCGAATCTTGGCAAACAAATGATGAGCTCCGGACCAACGAGTATGTCAACCAACGTTTATTAACATCTTACTGGTTATTTTAGACACATAGATAATGATTATGATATCCCGGCAACTTCGTGAGCGGCTCTTCCTGCTAAGGTAAGCACCTATTATGGACAAGCCTCCAGTGATGAACATTTATAATTTTTTTAAATGAAAACATATCAATACTAAACATTTTATTCTAATAGTAGTAATCCCGAATAATTTAATATAATCTAATTGTAGCACTAAAAGCATTATCAATCTCAGAGACTTACATTTATGTAATTGTTCATAACTGGAGCACTGTCCATAATAGGAGCTTTTACCTTAGTATAGTATTATGGGGAGGGGAGGTTAGGGCTTTGAGTGACGACGAGGGGGAAGAACGCACGCGCAGACCGCTCTCCTCAGTCATTATAAAAAACCGGGCAAGAGCATGTCGGACCATGCTCAGTGTAGGGTTCCGAAGCCGTAACGACAAACACAAAAAACTATCTCAAAAATCAACATGTATGAAACAATTTTCTATTTAAAGTTATTTGGCGCTGTCTTAGATGATTTTTAGTAGGTATAAACCCGTTAATCGCCTGTATCTCAGGAACTAATCATGTCTACTTAGCCGTGATAGTTTTCCTTTAAAATTCGTTATATGCGCTTTCGTTGAAGATTTTTTTCAGATTTTTAGTACTTGTAGTTTTGGCTGTAGGGGGGGGGGGGACACTTGACTCTAACAAAAAATAGCGCTTTAAAGCTTAATATTTCATAAACGGATCCCTTAATCGAAAAATTGTTTTTATAAACCCGCAATATTTTTGAAAGACCTATCCAACGACACCCCACACTATGGGGTAGGCAAGAAAAAAAAAGACATCCCCACGTTACGTGTAGGGGAGGTGCATTAAAAAAAAATATTTTTCAAAATTTTATTTTACCACTTTGTTGGCGTGACTAATATGTACATTCATGCTAAATTACAGCTTTCTAGTACTACGAGTCTCTGAGCTAGACTGGGGACGGACGGACGGACGGACGGACATGGCGAAACTATAAGGGTTCCTAGTTTGACTACGGAACCCTAAAAATGACCGTTATTTTTCAATGTCCTTTTGCATGGAATAAAATACACCAGTGGCATGATTTTTTGCAGCTATCGATTTAAGTAATTAGAATATAGATAAAAAAATAACAAACACGACTGCCGTTAAAAAAAAAACTAAAATGGTGGATCAACTTTTTGTTGTTGTTATTCTGTCCCGTAAGTCCCGTAACCCAGGAGACATCAGTGTTAGAGTTTCTTAGAAAAAAATGCTATAATTATATACTTCTAGCACACTCAGGAGAAAGCCCATAAAATAATGGGTTTGTAATTGCCAATAAAACTGATTTTTAGTGGACTTATATTCTTTGAAATCACAGTTTTAAAGAGTGACTCAAGAGACGTCACCATGGCAACGAGCTACAAAGAAAAGTTGATGACCCAAAAAGTATATGTATTTTCTAGTATTTATCAAAAGTAAGTATATGTATTTTCTAGTTTACAGGTGAACCTGCTACTACATTAGTATATAATTTGATATGGTCACATTAATACCTTTCAAATTATACCTTTACTGTAATAATTAGAATCAACATCAATAATTGACATTTTGCCATTGTTGTTATTTAAATTTCAACAGTTTAGGTATCCTACGTCACCCGGGATGGTGAAAGTATTCCAACGATACCACACACATATAAATCGGCTCAGGCGTTTTGAAGTTATGGTGGAATAAAGAATCGTACATACATACATATGTACATGAACTCTGAAAACATTACTCTTTTGGGCAGTCATGTAAAAAGTAGCGTTACTCCTAATTCATTGGTAGAATAACAAATAAAAGAAAGACACTTCTGCACTCAATACTACCCAAATTGTTCCCTAAATGCACCTTTGCCTAACTATCCCCTCCCCCACTTTAACCCTCTAGAGCACGTTATACAACTATAAAGCACAAAGCGCATAAAAATCAAGCAGAAACATGGAAATGATTTTAAAATTGACTAGCATTAAGAACTATGTAACTTAAAAATATTATGGTCGATGTGTCTTAAGTAATATGTCTGAGAATTCTTTGGCTTGGATATGGCATTTTGTTCGGATCTGAAACAAAAAAATAAATTATAACCTAGACTGTCTTACGTGAATCAATCTAATTTTGGTAAGTATTTACCTACGTTTAATTAGAAATGAATACCAACATGTTTATTTTTAGTTGGTTTAGTCTACGATATTTTGCCCCACTTCTTTATTTTGGGTGTGCTGCCGTTGAAGATTGAAAGCTCTATTAATCTCTAGATTTGTATAAAATTCAAAAAAGGCTTCAGAAAGAAGGGGGGTTAGTTTAAAACAACTCAATCGATTATTTTTACTGTAGCGAAAATGTACTACTACATAAGTGTACAGGTTTGTTAAAGTGCCTGTTATAGTTAAAATAGCTGTATTAACTATAACAGGCAAATACATCCGTGTTGAGCTAACTCGCTGTGACCTGTGAACCCCCACCCCTCACAGGGTGGCTAACAAAGCTAAATTTAACCATTCTTGCATCTCACTATGATGTTGCAACTAGGTAATGCAAATAACCGGTTATAACAGGTTATAACCGGTTATTTACATACAAAAACGGTTAATAGCCGGTTAATTTACATTCCCTAGTTGCAACCTTTGATAAGTAGGCCCGTATTTGAATGCTTTATCTTGTTCAGGGAAGTACAAAGTAAAATCTTACGCGGATACGAAAATAAGTTTAGATAGCTAACTTAGTTTTGCGCGCGAAGCTATCTTTGCCTGCATTTGTAACAATGCAGTTCTGGGAGACACCTGCCTCCTCAATACCGCACGAGTATATTACAGCGCATACAAAGAGCCGCACGCAAGACTGAGTTTAACAGATGGGTTACCTTGGTTCTAGTGGAGCTCCTTCATCCGCAGAGCAGTCTCGTCAGAGGATACCCTTGTGTCTTCGGTCGGAGCAGAACTAGTCCTTGTGGCCCATTTGCCCATAGAGTCCGTCGCCGACCTGGCACCAGTCAAACTGTCCCATCTGAAATGTATTATATACTCTTTGATTCAAAATGGTAAAAGATCTAAGGAAATGGAACTCTTGCATGTCCTAAGTCAAGTAGTTTACAAATCTACGTGATTAAGGGATAAGGGCGGGGCAAGGTCAAGAGCCTTAATTAGCGGTCCACGTGGAGTCCATTGCGTCCACCAGGATCCCCTAGCCTGATCCCCAGGGGATCCTGGTGAACTCATTCAACAGAGTCGACGGAGCTCCGCTGACGCGGAGCTCCTACTTTTGGGTTGTTTTGGCCCTTCGGGCCCTCTGAAGAACTAACATAACCTAAACCTACTTCTATTTTAACGTTATAATTCTGATAAACACCTGAGTTCACTAGGATCCCCCATGGAGGATCGAGCTAGGGAATCTTCGTCAAGCCTAGTCGAAGGCTTCGTGAACTAATTTCACTTATATTTCTTAAATATTCTGTATGTGACACGATGTAATGATTTCACTTTAATGCTCAATAAAATAATATCTCTAAATAATATCGCTTAACGATGGCCATCTTAAATATTTTCGTGATCCTAAAATAAAGAAGGTAATGCGCGGTAATAATATTAAATGTTATACGGAACGCGGCGCGGGGCAGTCCATGAGAGACCTTTAGAGCTCTAAACATTGTATTTTATTTTTTATTACTAGGAATAACATAAACTGGGCAAATGGTTGGGATATCGAGGCCTTGGCATTTAGCCAGCCTTGCCACCCTGTTACGTCAGTGCCTGCCAGCAATATCGGATCTGAAGCATGTTATATTAATAACATGAACAACAAATGAAGGCTGCAATAACTTTAAAATATCAACTTATATCATATAGCAGTTACAACTTAAGCAAATACCTACCATGTGACGTATTAATACGTGTAATTTTAGAAACATCTGTGACCGCAACACGTGTTGGTTTGTGGTAAGGATTGTTACCATCGAGACCTTGACATAATTTAACCAAAACCAAGGAACTATACCTGTTACAATAGAACTATTTGTTTGAATTGTTACTTTATTATAGGACTTAATAAACTAGCTGCCCGCCAGCGGCTTTGCCCCTTTACAAATTTCAGACGTTCCCGTCATTGAATTTTTCAATATTTTTCTTACATATAAACCTTATTCTGACAGTAACGAACACAATTATATTTACATTTAGTGATTCATTTTTATTTAAGTATATAGATTACTTTATATCTACGTATAACTATAAAGGCCTTTATTTTTCCTACTTTATTCTACTCTGTTGCCATTACTGCAAAATTAATAAGACACAAGCATATAACATCCACCCCCTCCATCCATCCTCTATTTTATGACTGTAATGTAAAGATTTTTTAAAATTTTATTCATAACGTTACGTAACAATACTATAGGTATAACAAGATCTGAAATCATCATTACAATGCACCTTCGTGGTTAAAAAACTCATAGGTACTCGTCGCATTTACTCTGCAAAATCTTGTAACTATCATGTAACTGCTTACAATTATTCGACAGCATAAACAACTACGAGATAGATACGATGAGATGGGGAGAGATGTGATCAATTTCCCGCGACAAAACCAGCTTGCTCTTCATTGAAGTGGCTATGCTATCGATATACCTACCTACTTGTAAGAAACTGAACCAAGATGCGAGTTTAATTAGAGTTAGATAAATATGCCATTTACTTTTGGCTGATAAGTTGCCTACTTTTATATTTCTTAACAATTACTTAACGATGTGTGCAAAATTGTTAGTTTCATGAAGATATTCAAGAAATAAAACTTTGAATAAACAGCTCAAGTTGCCTACTATAAAAGTAGCGGTGCTATAAAACGCTGCATCATAACTTAGCTAAGCACACAAACTTCTGAAGTAAATTGTTAATTATCACTTTGCTGTGGCAACTTAACACGTTCCGCACCCAGTGACCCCAGGGTGAGTCATAAATACATGCAAATTACGATTATGGGCACACTGGTAAGTGGCATATAACAAACGAGTTTGTTACTTGTATACGATAATTGGTTAGTCTCCCCGCTTAATTAATGTTCACATCGGTTTAATGGCCGCCTCATAAACATATAGTGGCTATAATAACAGTAATAACATTAGGTCAATATGCGACGCATATAAAGAGAGCTATTGTACAGTCACGTCTCTTTTACTAGAGGTACCTATAAGAGTGTTTCAGATATTTTTTAACGCGAAGTATTTTTTTTATTGGCGCTATTTTTGTAAAATTGTTGTAACTTATTACAAAATACCAACCCAATTTAAAATGGTCATACCATTCATAAAATGTCTGCTAATTAAATAAAGATATTAAAACAAAACTATTGGGTCAAATACAAAAATAATGAAATTGGTCTCTTAGTCTTAAAATTACATATTCTTTCGAATTAGAACGTAGAAAGTCTAGTAATAATAGTGTTGACTGTTCTTTTTAAAAACTACTTTTCTCCCTATGGATAGAAATGCCATTTTTATCCCGCTATTTAATTTAGATACTTATACATATATTATTGCTTGTGGCTGTACATACCAAAAACCTGTTACGTAGTAGGTGTTGTAGCTGATTTACGAGGAACATAAATCGTGAACATGAAACTGGGCAATATTGATGGCCCACACCCTACACCGTACTCAAGTGACATTTGCAATCCCGAGATATGGAATAGGATATATGATTATACATATCATGTGGGATCATAAAAGTACAAATAAGCACCAAGTGGAAAAAATTGAGTAAAATTTGATATATGACGCAGGATAGACCTGTCGTTTTATAACATTCTAAAGGCATTTCGCGACTACTGTAAAAATCGAATAATTTGTATGACTTACACCGTCGAGCGTTCGCCCTGTGTGTTTTCATACATTTTGACAGATTTCTACATTCTCTCGTAGAACGCGACTTGGGTAAGCCCCCAGGCATTTTTACGAACCTACTTGCGTACAAAAAACTACTTCCATGAAATAAAGTCCGTCACAGTTAGGTAAATAAAGATCCAGACTAACATATATACGTGTATCACCAAAACATTATATTCCAGCAAATAATGAAATCACCCTTTAAGGTTAAGCCGTGTTTTAGTTAAGAGATAATTGACAACTCAAACTCATCGTTATATGACGCTTTGATATCGCTCGTGTCATACGAAATTAAGGATCAACCACATCATTGGTTGTTCATTATACACTGGCGCACACACGGAGTGACGTGACTTATGCGTTACGTTTTAAACGCATATATCACTGAAAAAGTGGCAGTAAGTTTAACCGAAAAAACATGAGCATTCACTGCTTTGAGCTTAACGATCGAAACGGTAATTGCATGTAATTGAGTCTGGTCCCAAACAGTTAAAACTTGCGTCCAAATTTTACTGTCTTGACAGTAAATTGAAATGTACATTGTAAATATTATAAATTAATTAAATAGTAATGTTCAATCAGTAAACGTGAGTGTTTTGTCTTTTACTGTTTTTCCAGCACTTGACCTTTCGTGTTCAGTTATTTAAATGTTTTTGCTCTTCTGTGTGTAGTAGAAAATGATTTTACCGTCCACGCTGGTGCTCAAAATACGCTAACGCACCGCACCGTAAACGCAGTGACGCATAAGCCACGGACGTCTCTGCGTTTACGGTACGTCAGCGTATTTCAAACGCCGGTGTGGTCGATCCTTTACTTGTATATAATTATGTATGTATGCATTGCACAAACAGAAAATAACAAACTAAAAAGAAAGGTGAAAATCACAAAATGTGTGTGCAGAGGCGAGCTTATCCTTTGAAGGGATCTCTTCCGGTTCACTTTGGAGCGATTGAAAGATAAATGAAAACCACAGATGGCCAAACGTCAACAATTAAATATACAGAAAATAAAACAAGCAAATAAATACGTAGAAATATATAGGTACATATAGAGGTATTTAAATAGGACAAAGAAACGAATAATTATTATTCAGATATCGGTAGTGGCATCTCTAGATAGTACAACAGCAGCTTTGACAAATATTATTCGATTCAAACATTTCAAAGCAATCTAACTTCCCTTTCGGTCTATTCCGGACGCCGCAAATTTAATTCAAACTGAACAAGGCATTGCCTGACCGAGATAGCGAAACTACCAAAGTTGTATATCGAACACGGAAACTAATATTACGAAATCGTGGCCGCTGATAACTGGTCGTAGTTACTATTTTAGTTCAGACATAACATAGACGTATTTGAGGCGAAAATGTCAATTAACAAGGGACTTTCTGGGGGCCTAATATGGCTGCGTCTTTCGCGTGACAAAATATGGCTAAACCATCTGTCACTTTCTGACTCGTATATAACTACGACAGTGACGGATACTTTATCCACATTTTTTTACGCGATAAATGCAACCATAGTACTAAGAGCGCAGGACCCGTGTATTATATCGACAACTATTTTAAATGCCTAACTCGTAGTAACTTTTCAAAGTGGATATTGAGTTCATCGGATCAAATAAGATTAACCGGTATTCACCACCATCGATGTTATTTAAAGTATGTATTTTAAACAAAAGTACTAATTTTAACAATTATAATTTTATTACTTAGGTCTTTTTACATAAAAAACTTTCCTACAAGATCATTGGAGGTAATCTTTTCCCATTCCAATTGCCTGGCAACAAGGTCGAGTTGAATTGTGTGTCACTACCAAACAGAAAAAACCGCATTATACCTAAGTAATATGGATTATAAAATCCGTCGGTAAAATACGAAAATACCTAAACAGACAAAGGTTCAAACTCATAACATTTTAGTCAGGGGTTAGTAATATGTTTTCTCTGTTCATTAATCATTACTTTTCATGTTTGACATTGGAATCCTTTTAGTAAAATAAAGATGAATTAGACCATTAGCCAACGATGTAAGACTCAAAATGATACCAGTTGTATAATGTTTATTGTAAATCACCGCAAACCCACAATTTAGGCAAGGCAAAAAATGTAGTCACAAATTTTTCATACATTGTGTCGTTAGTTAATTCGTGAAGAACTGCAAATTGTTGATTCACAATTCACAAATTTCTGGAACTTCTAAACTTATGAAGTTGGCACCTTTATGTTGCTGATGAAAAAAACATGGATTCGAAATTAAAAAAATATCAATGCAATGTATCCACGATCATGGTGCAGGATACATTCGGGTCGCTACCACCTTGTACCTACTAACTTGTCACCAAACAACAACAGCACTGCTGTATTTTCGTATGAATGGAAGTAAGGTAGCTGATGTAATTACTGGTATAGAGAATTACAGATATTCACCTTAGTCCTCAGGGTTCGCAACGCATGAACTACCTATATTAAGATTTGAGGAATCTTTAGAGCTCACTATTAGGGGGCCTGTGTGCACGCTTGCCTTCTCCATGCTATAAGGAAGCCTAGATTCAATAGACATTTGGGAACTCACTTCTTCTTGACCAAGTCGCGAACCTTCCTCTTCCACACGAAGATGAGGAAGATGAAGAAGCCCAGTATGACGTTGGAGAGGTCCACCACGACCCAGTACCAGTTGGAGCCGCCCACCGTGAAGCTCACCAGCTCCACGGTCCAGTTCACGCCCATCACCATGAACAACTTCAAGTACAAGCCGTATCTGAAAGAATAATGGTTAGGTACATATCGTCATTGCTTTGAAAAATCCTCGTAACTTTATATTTTGTGACGTACGATTTCAGATACTTACGAGTTTTTTCTAAACGAGTTTACTTCGAGTTTTTAGTATATTAAAACGACAGGTACTTTGGGGTCTGTTTATGTTTACCACGCCACAGTCACTCTTATGGGCGTATTAATAAACTCATCTTAGCTGAGACACCTGTCACAAGATACGTCAAAGTAAGCGTCAAACCATAGAAAACTGTCATTGTTAACGCATCTTGAGACGAGGATTAAAGTCGAGATCAGTTGATTAATACGGGCCTTAGTTGCTTCCTTCTGAGCGTCCTGATGGCAATCGAATGGCACTTGGCAATTCCACAATTGGGTTATACTAACTAAGAGTACCTTGTTAGTTAGTGTAACGCAATTATACTCTAAGGAACAGACTTCTATGGAGGCGGCCATCTCACTTTTAGATTTAATGGCCTACCGAAGAGAAAAGCAAAATGTGCCTATATGATAAAAATAACTACCCTTCACGACTTTAATGTATCGGAAATAAAAAAGTGGATACATATTATGACTTTCGCTATTCCTAACAAAACAACGAAAGTAGATAGTACCTAGTAAGTCACTGTTTCGTTTTGAGAAATAAGATTTTAGAAACAAGGAACTTTTTCATTTTTTTAAAGTTTTATATTGTATACTAGCCAGTAATTTAGGTTTCCTGTTAAACAAATTTTTGGTTTTGCACCGCTGTTGTTAAGAGTGATACAGGCATTTGAGGATGGTACCGATACCAAAGAATAAGTCAAATAAGAAGAAGAAGTGGAAGAAGTCGCTTTGACGGCGTAAAACAATCAGAAATGTAGGTACTTAACGTGCAGAAATGGCTTAAAAGACAATAATGACTGAAAAAATCTCGATTAATCAGAATCACTCGATATGAGTTATTCCTATATAAATCAAGTTTACACGTAGTATATTGCACCATAATCGAATGACGACTATTGAACATATCAAACACTTTAGATAAAGCAGTCCGTCAATGCCCTTGCACCACTAACACGATACGATTAAGATCGTTATCTCCTATTGTTTTACCTCGACGAAATTGCATGTTGTTGTTTCGATTATCAAATTTTTGTTTGTAAGCAATTACTACAGTGTAATACCTAGCTCTTAAAAAGTCTTTCGGGTTATAGTAAAACATAAGGGCGCATGAGAGCGAGTGAAAGAGAGATACAAAACCCATAAATAGGTTGTTTTAAAGAGCTAGTTCCTTGATACCCATCGCCTTGCTATCGCTATCACACTGGCACTTGCGTTACAAACACGATGATTACCGATAGCTATTAAAAAAGTAGTACTCAGGCCGTATTAATATCATAAAATTGGCAATTTTTAATATTTGCTAATTTCCACGCTGGGAATGGGACAAACTTCTAACAGTCATAAACTTCTATTTATTTATTTATTTATTTTAGGAAGACTTACAGACTAATACAGGAATGTAAGAATTGGGTATATATGACAAGTGTAAATTGCTGACAATAAGTCTGGTCTGGAAGTTCTGGTCAGAACAATCATACAATTCACTGCTTGCAAGTTGAAAAGTGTAATAATTACGATACCTAAAAATAAAAAAAACATAGATTCCATGTACTAACTAGTACTCAGTGGGTACCAAAGTCAATACATCAAATTTTATTTCATACAAGTTTTCTTTTGTTACCAAACGCCACACATCCATCACAGATGGTATAATTGCATTTATTAAAAATGCATGAAGCCTATTCAGCGGTTCCCCTTCTGTCTCTGGGGACGTACCTCGTCTGAGTGAGAATAGCCTCATCAGGTTTATACAGAAAACATTAGCAACTGGGTGTGACGAATACTTACACTGAAAGATTACAAATATTACAATCTAATTCAGTTTAAGAAGTTCCAGTCCATGTTTGATTGTAATATTGTCGCAACCGTACAATGTCAATTTGAGTAACAATGACACATGAATTCCAAAATACTTCTCTACTCTTTTTACCAGATTTCCAAAACATTAATTTCGAATTTTTGGGTTAAGATATATCTAGTACATTACTGCAGAGACCAGGAACAGGCTGTTGTGGGACAGTATGAGTTAGAACGGCCAAGACGCAGTCAAGGCTATATACGACGCGTTATATACCAGTCCAGTCCAGGGAACGATTGGACGCCAAGCCTTTGGGGATGGAAGGCAGATTAGGGTAGTGTACCTTTGTTTGTCTTTCTTAAGGCGGTCGCTCCTCGCAGACTCCGAGCCCTTCAGAATGGCGGTCTCCTGTTTGATGGACCGGATCCGGTGCGCGGTCACCGAGAACAGGATCGTGTTGCAGACCACGAGGATCAGCACCGGCGTGAAGAAGTACAGGAGGTCTCGTTGCCAATCTGATGGAGAAATTAATTAGGATTAGTTATAATAATAATAATAGTAATAATAATAATAATTGAATTCAGAATAATTTCCATATAATATGTTAGTAACAGTGAGCCAAGTTATGCCAAGTCGTGCTGAATCCATAGTTAAGTCGGATTTACGGCAAAACATGTAAACAAATAAGTACTGGATACATAACCTCAGTTTATTATTCAGTTTATTCATTGATTTCATGGGTAAATTAGTAGGTACAATGGTGATTAGGTAAGTACAATTTTCGAACCCTGCTGAACAGCACCTTCTGTTTGGCACTATTTGATATTCTGTGTATTAGCACGAAATTATGATAAAGCTTATACAGGCTGTCCCAGAAGATAAAAATGTTATGATCACATCGCTGTTACGAATATGTATCTTTTCCCATATTCAATAATATTGAATACAATTTTAATGACATTCTTGAATCACTAACATCTGTTTAGATTATAAATGATGCTGGCCTGAAAGATGTGACAGCACAACCTCTGCCGTCCAAAAGCCTAAGAAAGAAAAGATGCCTGCCTCTAATCTTCTGATAAATTACTCTGCACAAAAAAATGTCAGCTAAGAAAATTGCATTTTATTTTTTACATTCTGTCAAAGCTTTTAGATTTATGGGTCTGCTAATAAAACGGGCCATATTTTACTCCCACGCTACGGTTCAACTCGTAGCTGATAAAATTATACGAATATTCAGGCCCATTCCCGGTGATTAATGTTTTAAATTACATCTGCTAGATAACTCGTCCTGTACATCTTGTTTACTATGGCTTAACTGGCATAATTCTACATTAAAATTCATGGTGGGATAACAGAACAAAGATGGCCGTATCCTTAAGCAATTAGCATTTTGCTCGCCTTCGGCCTTAATGGAGGAAGAGCAAAGAAATAAGTAAAGCTTTTAGTGATTTCCTCGCTAAAAGGAGGTAAGTGTTTTCCGTGTAATAAAGATAGTTGCTCTATGTGCAGTAATTTTTAAGGTCTTTACTGTAAGGTGAATGTGGTTTAAAATATTTTCATTACACTTGCTCGTAAATGGTGTTATTCTATGGCTGTATACAGAAGGACAATGGCCTAAATTGTTCCCACGGGAGTTATGGCGAGTTTGTAATCCCTACGTTGACTTTCGTTTTACAATTTGCAACTATTTCGTAAGTACATCGTTTATGACTAAGGTTAAATTTTAAGCCAAAACTTCAAACTTCTAATTTCCTCTTTAAAACTTAGCTATAGACTAACTTAATATCACACACAACCTATACGCTTCATTAAACTTCATTATTTTTATATTTTAAGTTATAAGTTATCTGTGGTAGATGTCACAAAAAAAGATTTTTTATCTGCATTAGCGAAAAGTTATTGTTTTATAATTAGCCTAAAGTTGAACCGCCTTATGTGGAATAACCGTGACACTTGAGTAGTTACGAGGGGACATAGGAACGGACCTACAACCTACATACATACAGGTCAAACACATAATCCTCCTTTTAGGCTTCACCGCAGTCGGGTAAAAACGCTGAATGTACTTATTCAAGTCACTTTCCAATTCGTTGACGAAGTGTTAACCGGCAGACTTAAGTATCCCCTTGCGCTTGTAGGCACGTAAGGCATAGGTACCGTAATAGTCGAATCCAATTGCTTTGCCAAACAAAAAATACACGCTCTAAATGTTATTTTCTTTGATGAGACAACGAAGGCGCACTAGATTCGTCATTAAAAAAAGGTGTAGAAAAGTCATACTTTTGGGTCCGGGGTCAGCTGTTAATATTCCTTTCTAACTCGAGAAAGGCTCAACCAATTCGATTTGTTTTTTGTTACGTTCGTAATTATCAGGTCAAGGTTTGTATGAAAATAAAATAACACCCAAGCGAGCCCGACATGGACATATAGTAATAAATAAAAACGTAATCTTGCGTTGCTGTTGTATTAGCGGAATAGTGTTGCCAGTGTATGACTAGAAAAAATATTTATATTAATGTTGCAATTATTAAAATTCCAACAAATGGTGAGTTGTTAGATAAATCACCTAAAACCAGCTCAGTGCACAACGCTGCTGGTCGCTTTAGACATACGTTACTCTTATCCCCAACAAACAAAAATTGGTCTTGTAGTGGCTTAAACGGCTAAAAATAATATTCTTATAAGAGCCGCATTACCGCTAATAAGGGTGCGTTTGGGCACAAATTATAAGAACAATAACTTTATACCCCGCTTTTAGCTTCCTTATTGTCTGCTTTTTTTTCTTAAACGTCTCATATTATGACAAGTAACAAGGATAACTTCCTTATAATGGCAAGAAAAAATCTCGTAAAAGTCAATACATCTTATAAGAGCCATTTATAAAACGTTAATAAGGGCGATCACCCTTATACATGTTTTATTATGTTCCGATACAAGGGAGTTCAACTTATTGCGGCAAATCAAAGTCTCTTAAAAATCCGTTGGCCCTTATAGCCGTCTGTTTATGATTCTGCAATAAGTCTTTTTTTAAAGTGATTTACATTTTCGTAACAGTTTGAAGAAGAAAGACAAACGTCAACCATTTTATTGGAAAGTGAACGGTAAGTTATTATTTTATGTAGTTTATTTACCTGACTTATGTGCTTGTGTATAGTGAAAAGTGCATGGGAATTCAAATGCATGATAAAAGGTGGTACGCTGTGTGTTATAATATCAACCCGCCCTCGAGTTTAAGCTGTTTTTGTGCTCCAAACGTTATTAATTATTTAGTCAGGTTATATACACTGCTATTATGAGGGCAAAACGATTCGCACATCCTCTACAAGGAGTCTATGAGACTGAAGACTTTATAATGGCAACGTTATATTACTTATGCTTTCGCCATTTTATACATCGTTAGGGTTCCTTAACTCACGAACAAAATCATTTACCTAGCTAGTCTTGTACCTTAGTCTTGTTTTTATAATATAAATTTATTTTTCACTTTTCTCTATAGTTCAGTTGGATGGAAGAGATCTATATAGGGATAAGCTCGGTTTGTGCACTAAATTTTCAGATTGACATACAATTTTAATTGTAAGTAGGTACACCATAAACGATGTAATAATAATGTTTATTAATGTTTGTCCGCAGACATTACAATGGTTGTGTACATATTGGCAGATATTGACAAATTTTTGAAAAGAGAAGATCTTAAATTGCATAATATTATGCGCTGGCCATGGAAGTGGACACATTTTATTCTAAGAAAGGAATGTTTTAATTGTGCACATCCGACCCATTCTACTTTACCTTTACAATTACAATTATATTCTTCCTCACTGGATTCCTTGTCATTTTCATTTTCTGTGACCACGGAACCACGGGTGTTACGGAACCACAGGCTGATTCGTTGGTATCGGCTTGGTCATTTTGTAGTACCATAGGCACTGAGATCATAGGAGTACAAGTGGTGGGTGTAGTGCTCACAACCATGTTTTCATAGACCTTTTTCACTTTTCTTCTGTAACTACCGCTCCTTTTCAATTTCTTCCAGTCTTTTGAATCCATTTTGAAATGTAAATTCCGCTGCGTAATAAATTCACACAATCTGCTGTTTTTCTCAAAATGGCAAATCTAGTCATATAAAACATTGTAATATAACCGAATAGAGAATAATATCTTTATAATCTCTGTATAAGGGAATATGGATTGCTATCATCCTTGTAGAGATCATATAAAATGTTAGAATTTGTTTGTTGGATAGACGTCGTATCAAATGCTTCTATAAGTTTAAAAGCTCAATAGTTACCTTATGCATTACTTTTATAAGAATCATTGGCCATATTAAAAGCCTTTATATAACTTCGAGTTTTATACGGCTAAAAAGCAATGTAACTAGCCTCTATAAGAAGAACAGATTTCGAACCCTTATTGTACCCTTATAAGTTGGCTATATTAACGTTTACCCAGCAAAATTATAAGAATATAGGTAATATTAGCCAAATCTTCTTATAATGTGCCATTATAAGGAACATTGACATAATGAATGCTCTTTTATAACAAGTATAAGAATTTAGACCTTATAGACTTAATTTTATAAGGTTAGTTTGTTTGTTGGGTCGTCGCTTATCCAACAACACCGCTGAAATTACAGGAGAGCAAAATAACTGAACAGTGTTGGCTGGCCAACCGACTTAGCGCGTTTTTACAACTTTTTGAACACTGGTATTTGATTGGTTGAAAGTCTAGAATATGATTAATAGTTCAACGCGTAATTAGTAGCTCTATCCAATGGCATATAAATGTAAAAACCGCTAATTTTAGGCTTAAGCGGTGTTCCTAGATTTTTCGAAAGGCCTCTCCTGCCCTGTTCCATATTTAATTAAAATCTGAAATACCTTCAAACCAGCACTTCATGTCTCCCAGCCCAGGCTTCAGGACGTAGTCAGGCAGGTCCCCGAACTGCATGAAGGCCACGATTGCCGTGAGCACCAAAGGTGCGCCCCATGCGTACGCGCCGTACATCGCGAACCGCCGCCGCTCTTGCCGCTTCTTACTGCTACCGCCGCGGTACCCCCTGTTTCACGTTTAAATAAATTGTAGAATAATGGACGTACTAATTGCAAACGGAACCAAAGCACAAATATTTTGCAAAACTAGAACCAACCCACGGTACCTACTCAGCATGACAGTTGACATTTTATTGCCATATCTTTGTGGGTTGGTTCCCGTTTGCAAAAGTACGTCCATTAGGATTTCTCAGATGTCGCAGGTGGGAGTGGAGCTCCGAGACCTTTGACATGTTTGAACATGATTTTTACTCGAATCTGTGTTAAAAATGCATGGCATTGTAGAAAACGATCGAAAATTGTTGTGCAAGCAATTTCGAAAATTGCTATATTTATTTCTAGGTTATATTATAAGTCAATATTATACCTGCTTTTAAAGTTAAAACTGCTGCTACACGAAATTTTTTAGTAAAACAGCCATTGATACAATACCCTCCGTGTCCAAACTCTTTAAGATTATGTATTTGTTCCCAAATGGAACCACAAAATTATCCACATCAGGCGCGTGAGGCGCGTGACCGGATTACATATTTAATCATCAATCCTTTATTTAGCACGTCCTGATAATTACCCAGATAACGCATTATAATAATGGGAAATGTTCAGTTCGGCGTACAAGCAATAACCATTAACTTGACGGTTGCCTAACACAAGGTCGTATTTACGTTCCTAATTGTTTCATTTGTCCAAATTTTCTAAAAGGTAGCGTTTAATCTATTTTCTCTGAAATCGTTTTTTTTTACCACCTAGAAAGAAAACGAGCACACCACCACCTGCCACCTGGTGGTAAGTGGGATCGTACTGGAATTTTTCAGGATTGTTAGGTATAACATGGGTATAACATAAACATAAATCATAGGTATAAGACATCTGATATCAGACATCAACATTTTCAAAAGTTATGCAATGGATTGTGAAAAAAAGGAAGTTTAAATTTATGAATTTTCTGACAAGTGAATCAGATCGAACAATTAGGCCACCTTGTAATATGTTACGCAGACATATTTAAATCGTTAATTTCTTAGTCATTTTACATTCCAAAGATATTCATGTTTTTCAAGTGGTTTTTATAAACGTGAGAGAACATAATACTTTGCACAAGCAAATAAATATGTTGGCCTCGCGGGGATACTACATCAGGTTTAGCCGCTTGGCCAAAATCACTAAAGTCGTTCTAATATATTGGCGGCGGTATCAACGAAGGGAGATTAACGAAGGACACCCTATTATTTATTATCTTTGCTTTACGTAAGTTTTCTTATTGGTCATTTGGTACGTCACTCTCGTTAAAGTCCAGTTGAAAATAAATAGATTGACGTATTAAAAGACAAAGGAAGTATGAAAAATTCAATAAAATTAACGTTGCTCGCATTTTGAACACTTTTTACGCAGATTACATAACTAGCAACGGTTAATTTCCTATTTAACAGGAAATAACCAAATTAGTAGACTCTGATGAGTAATACAATTTCAGTGGGCAGTTTAAATTATCGCAAACGGACATAATCGTTTTATAGAACCATTTATAGAACTGAATTCTTTCTGCTCTCCGGAAATAGTATGAAATGGGTAGTTACTGAACTAAACTTCTACGGTACAATTGCTAAAACTGCCGCATTGCGGAAAAATTACCGGAAAGGTACTAAGCAGTTTTTCCTGATTCCTAAAACGACGAGGTTGATGGACTTACCCTTACCTTACCCCATAACACATCAAGGAATCACCTTAGACTAGACTGTCAGGATTAATTACGCAATGACAACACCACAGTTGTTAGAAAGAGACGGGTTCAGTAACTTTTAGTAAGTCTTTGTCTTACCGTTGCGATTGCTGTGTTATCGCTTGTCCTGATGTCCTGTAGCCATGGTTGCATTAACAAAGCGAAATAAGTACATTAATGATATAACTTAGAGTTACACTAAATTAACTTCGAACAAACGTGTCTAAATTACGATAACAAGTAATATCGAATAGTTTCATGCACTAAATAACAAGATATTCCTCAAATACACGAAATTAAATATTACCTTAACGACGAAACGATTTATTCGATTGATTTTCTGTACCAGCCCAAAACCTTTCATATTCAATCATCAACAATAAATTTACCTGGAACTGGAAGTCATTAGTTCCTAAGTTTTAGTGAATAGTCAATTGATATCGGATCATAATGGCTTAATGAGGTGCTCAGAAATATTTAAACTCAACTCTATTATTATAAGCGTTAAAAGGTTTTTACAGAGAGATATTTCTGGGCACCTTATATACTAACTATACTTCTCAGAAAACTACAGAATGTAATTGTATTTTATTCCCGAAAAAAAATTGTTACATAACATTTATCATGCAAATATTGAATATACAGTAACAAAAATTACAAAAGTTTAAGTAGCGTTGCCTTGGCTTCGTTAACAACTAACTAACCGTTGCCGAGTTGCCGGCACAATCGTTGTTTCGTTTTAATTTCCATATACATTCCATATTTAAACCGGCATGCATACCCAAGTGAAATGAAACTTTGCAGTTATAAATGAGTTAGAATAAGCCCAGTTTCATCTTTATCGGCTGAGTCATTAAAAACGAAAATACCTTTGAATGACTTTTTGTGTCATTTTGACGACTAGTATAAAGATATATTCTGTAACTTGTTCTCTTTTTGAAATTCGAACTAAGAATATTAATTTTCGGCATTAATAGCTCCAGAATGCAATTAAACCTGCAAATTGATTAATATGAATGATTTTATCGTATTCTATTAAATACTACGCCATGCTACTAAACTATAAAGTAAATAAACATCTCTATCATAATTTTCGTTCCGAGAAAAATCACAGTGACAGCAGGTTTAGAAGGAGATAAAAAAGAGGCCAAGTTTTATTTACGCGCGATATTGCGTCTTTAATTAAATTCCACGAACGCGAAGGAATATTTATAAATAGAAGAGATCAAAGAATTTGCATAATTATATTATGATAGCCGCCGGAATTCAGTATCGGAAACATTACACGGTGATCTAAATATATTTACTATACCTACCAAAAGATTGAAATTATGCTTGTAATCGTAATCAATATGTGCGATTAGTTACCGATGATCAATGCCGATGATGCTCTAAATGCGTCAAATACAAATAGTATTAAATAGAGTGTAAAGAGTATTTAATAGTTCTTCTTCTTTTTTTTATTAATAGCGGTCCACCACGATGTTCCACAGTGATCAAAAAGATCGCAAATTAACAGTTAAACCATGAAGGATATCCGAACTCATTCTACCGACCCAAATATTAAGTGAACGATCTATATATGTTATACCGGCGCGGCGTAGGTTGGCATTTATAAAATCGTCATATTGTGATTGTGAGCAATACTTTGCATTTATTGATATTTAGATTTCCTATATTCTCACTGTTTACAAGCTGTGGATCTCAGGAAATTTCAGATTCCAATACAAAAAGAAACCAGTTTCGGATATTGGCACTGAAAGTTACACGGTGGAAACAGAAAAAAAAACCCAATCGCTAACTTATTTTAACACTTACTACTTTTTTTAAATACATAAAGCCTTTTAAAAATTTTAAGTCCTGCACATAGAATAGGTAGAACTTTCTGTCTTACTCAGCGGCAAAAAATACTCGGTTATTCTGAAAACAACTTGTCGATGGAACTTGGCCATATTTCTGCCGCTGAGTTAATGACTGTACAGCATTCTATCTACGACCATGCTATTGTTAAACATCGAAGTTAGTTACAACGATGAACCTACACAGAGTTTCCGGTACTTGTGGGGACCGGAGTGGCCGATCTGCAATCGTAACAACACAATGACACAATGTTAAATTGCCAATACCGGCTGCACGTATCACGCTAAGAGTTTGAAATAACACATTTGAATTGCATTGGTTAACCGCGTGATTGGCGTGGGCGCACACGCTAACACGCTAAACAGAAAATAATGAGTCTCTGGTTACACGTAAACACAATACTTTGTAACTTTCTGAAAATAAGTCCCTTGATTGCAATTTTAACACGTATTTAAACCAATGTAAGTAGTTGCTTTGTTCACTCGACCTGTTAGCATAGTGAGTAATCACTAATCAACAATGCTGTTAATTGAATGAACACAGAAGTGCGAATGCATGTAGTGGGTGATCGACAGCTATTGATAACGAAATCCGATGCGCTACGAGTATTATAGCATAGTGCATTTCCAATATTATGCTCGAACAATAGATCTTGCAATTTCCTCATCACAACGATTTGAATTGTAGCGGTTTAATAAAGGGTAACACTCGTGTAGGTACCTAAACCTCTTTGGAATTCGAGATGAAAACACAAAACTTCTTGAAGCAGTCACTTAACAAAATTGCTTTGTGAATATAATCATGAGGAACCTTCCTCTTTCTACAAATATAACGTTAAGGGACGATGGCGCCAACAACCCGTGTTACGAGTATTTCATTTGATTTAGCACATTACCTTTATTCACCGGGTTTCATTCAGAAAATAAGGCCCAAGAATTTTGTATAGCGGTGACGATCCCAAATTACGAATCTAGTTCGCGACCGCGCACTTTGGATAAGGCAGCAGTTTTCTCGACAGTACGAGTATTTTCATTGAATGCCCGTAAGAAAATGCCTTTATGACAGTCAGAAACTTTGTTAGAGTTTTGGTTCTATGTTAGGAGAAACTACCATTCTAAATGTAATCAGAAACATGTTTCAAACTACCTGAATGTCCTCCAAATGTCGAAGCACATCACGTTCAGCCAGAAAAAACTCGATTGGAACGCGTAGTACACGATGAAAGCTGGAACAACATTACGAGATTAAAACTAGATCTATACATACTTATCTATATAGGCTACAGGCATAGATAATCTAAGGATGGGATAATTAAAGTAAGTAGTTATGAGGCCATGCCTGAAAGAATAACAGTATCTATAGACGTTTATACATACTACACACATAGTCTAATTATACTAAATTTAGTCTAAGACTCTTTCATGCTATTTCAATGTTTTGACATTGAGGCCTCTTGTATTTTTCTGACTGTACCAATTCCAATAGGAACCAATTTAAGTTTACGAGTTCTCCTGCAACATTTAAGTGCTCTTGAACTTTTTCGATTTCCGACATTTAAGTACCTTCTTGAAAACAATAAGCCTAGCGAGATGCCACACAAAAATCCCCTGCAAATTGGGTCACACCTACGTCTTTCTCGATTGCGATGTGTCACACTGTCAGCCAATTGAGTCGTCATTGGTTAAGTAGGGCGACAATAGGCAATAACTATAACAATCATCAAAAGAAAACCCAGCTCTTTTTCTGTGTGTTTTTGTACGATTTCCGCCGTTAAAATGTCTCTCATCAGGCTCTTTCATCTTTTTGCCTCAGTTATAACAAAATAGTTAAGTAAAATTCATCGAAGCCAGTAACGATATTTATACACTCTTTAATAAAATAGCGTGTTCTTCAAAACTGTTGCAAGATCGGCTGAACACGCGACTCGGAAGCCATTGTTAATAATTTAACAAATCAATACCGCATTTCGCTACTTCAAACATAGCAAAGCGAAGCTAAGTTAACGGTCTTTACTTTGTAAAGTTCAGACTACTCGTACGTCCGGGACTGGCGTTCCGGGCGCCCGTTGGACGTTTGTCCGTCTGTCGGATCAAACCGTCTTGCGTTACTTACGAGCAAATGGCCACGATTTCGGATCGCGGTGAAATCTGTTATTCCTGACCGACCGGTGCATTAAACGATTTTTAAGTGTTCGAAACTCTGGACGGCAGTTTGGACTGACGCGTATGGAACGTGAGCTTTTATAAAAGTTTTTTCCTTGGTTCATCGCGCTCTAATTGCATTTATGTGTAGTTCAAAACGAGAGATGGAACAGTGCGAGGCGTATCCCGCGATGTAAACTTTATGTGCAAAGGCTGCATGGAATTAGGGAATGTAAAAACCGGTGAAAATCAAAAACCGGTTAATAACCGCCTCGACGGATTCAAAACCGGTTAACCGGTTTTTAGCCGGTTTTTTGCAAACTATTTGAAATCGAAGTATTAGACGATAATTTTACTATTCTTGGTTACTATTGGTGTTACTCGTAACGGTGTATTTTTTGAGATTTAAATGATATACTCTGTACTAAGTAATCTAATTATACAATGTTAAATTTTAAAAGTTTAACAAACTTGCCACAAAAATATTGGTACTAGTGGTAGGGCAGGTAGCAAACTAAAACAATGGGGTTTACCCAGCCCAGCCACAAACTCTTTCTGCTCTTTTAACGCGGCAAACTAAAACGGAGTGGGGACGGTTACTGTTTAAAGCTGTTCGATTAGTATAGGGAGTAAGTATTGAGTATTATATAAATTAACTTCAGCAATGTAAATGTTCCATGTGGCTCGTGTATTGTATAAATTGTATTGTTTCGTTCAGTACGTTAATGAAGAAATTTAATTAACAAAACTTCTTGCTATTCGCTACACGAAAACTTCGAGTATGTATTCTTGATTTTTACAAAATAAAGATACGTTTCCACGCTATATTCGTCAGTTTATAGTCTGAAGAATATTCTGGGGTATCTATAGAAGGCTATTTACAGTCTTTTAAGGACAAATTTCAATTCGGTTAATAACCGGCGAAAGTTATAAAAAACCGGTTTTTAACCGAAATCAAAAAGTTTCGGTTAATCGGTTTTTCGGTTAACCGGTTAACCGGTTTATATTCCCTACATGGAATGGATATGATTTTATAGTTTATCTGTCAATAACTTCTGTATCACTACATATTATAAAACAAAGTCGCTTCCCGCTGTCTGTCCCTATGTATGCTTAGATCTTTAAAACTACGCAACGGATTTTGATGCGGTTTTTTTAATAGATAGAGTGATTCAAGAGGAAGGTTTTCATGTATAATAAACTTTGTTTACATACGGGTATTACAGAAAACTCACATAAACCGAAGCGAAGCGAGGGCGGATCACTAGTAAATTTTATAAGTCTCCGTGGTTAATCTCCAACATATCATTGTAGGTATGTCAGCTATATTTATCGTAAGAAACAGAGATTTTTAGCCTAGTTTATTACAACCGTGACAGTAATGTTACGTTATTATGAAAATAATCCTTGAATTATGCATTTTACTTTTACACCTACCACCTCCGCCTCCCCTCCGCCTGTACCGACGAGCGTCAACGCAATGTTTTTGTTTTCTATTGCTTGGCATTTGATTTGTTTTTAGTTTTCGGAGTCGAATTTCTATTATTTTGTAAGTAAGTACTCTATTATATTCTTTATACATACAGTGGGTAGGTAGGTATAGTTACGCTAACGGACTTCATATTATTAAACTGCCCTTCTTTTGTACGGCGTTATGCGTGTTTACCGGTTTTTCAACAGAATAACAGAACATCTGTGCAGATCAATCTTCGTTGTTCGGATTAAACAACGTGCGTTGAGATTCTTAGTTTGTATGTTTATTATGGTAGGAGCGTCAGTACGCGTATAGCTCAATATATTCAGCTGTTGCAGTTTCATATAAAACAGACCATCTGTTCATTGTGGGTAATAAAGAGAAATACGGAACCCTAAAAAAGGTCAAGGCTGATATTACTTGGTCTAAACAAGTAGTTAGATAGAGTCATTCCTGATACTGATTACCTACAATGTGGCGAGATGAATTTGCAAAACACGAAAGTGAAAAATGTATGGTTAAATTCGATTCGAATGCATTTTTCGACTAATATGATCGTTAGATAAGAGAGCCCAAGATATTCCAACTTTAAAATCGTATAAAGTACTGTTATGAAATCATTTTGTACGGAACTCTAAGGATGGGGTAATATCATGAAACAGCATGCCGACGCCGCATAGCTTGCAGGAAGACTCCCGGAAACACTATCTTATATTAAAGTAGCTACATAAATATATCATTTTAAGTCCTGCTTCGTTGCAGTGAGTAGAACTATAAACTTGAACTGCGGCAAATTGAAGGTAATGAAAACAAACAGTAAGTGCGAATTACAAAGTGTGCAAAATGTGCTTCCAATCTTAATGTAATTCGCAAGGAATCCGAATCGCCGTTAACAGATATTTTTTGTGCCCTACAGGAAAATTTATTCGTGCAAGCAGCAGAAAATAGTTGGAATTATTTCTGTAATTTATGAGAATATATCTGGGTGATAACACTGTGCACTGATAGACGAGTGAATAAATAAATAAATATCCAGGGACAATGTCACACCAATTGACCTAGTCCCAAACTAAGCTCTAGGCTTGTATTATGGGTACTAGGCAACGATATAAATACTTATAAAGAGAAATATATACTTAAATAAATAGAAAAAATCCAAGACTCCGCAACAAATATTCGCGCTCATCACACTAATATCTGCCCTTACCGGGATTTTGACCCAGGACCGCTAGCTTTGTAGGCAAGATCACTACCAACTAGGCCAGCGCGTCGTCGTATAATTGTTAAGGTTTGAAATCATACGTAGGTAAATTAGCCGTGTTACAGATTTTCCGATGTGACACGACTAATGACACGTAGAAAATGTATAACCCGGCAATTCTATGTATCGTCTCAAACTG
Source organism: Acleris laterana (assembly GCA_963966035.1). Lineage (NCBI taxonomy): Eukaryota > Metazoa > Arthropoda > Insecta > Lepidoptera > Tortricidae > Acleris > Acleris laterana. The sequence continues at coordinate 12,790,870 of OZ014443.1, read as the reverse complement.
CTAAACAATCCAATTCCTCAATAAACGCACTCCTAAGAATTAATATGTCTCTGTCATATTAAATCAGCAAACGTGACAAGAACAGATGCTAGAGAACTCGCTATTTCTATTTCTCGGCGAAACACTTCGATTTGTTTACATAATGTAACCTATTTTAAAAGCTATAAATGATGTTAATGAACTGGCTTGTCTGTGGCTTCAGAAATGTGTTGCCAACATTAAATAATTTCCCCTAAGTGGCTTCAGGACTTTTGATCGCGTGTTTTGCTGAGTCAGTGACAAGTAGTTCATATCTCCATGCAAAAGTGTGTATACTATAGGAATGTAAAAAAACTGGTCAAGTGCGAGGCAGACTAACGTGTTTAGGGCCTGTTGTTTGATCAGTAGTTAAACTAACTAATCGTTAATATTCGAAAAAGGAATTGAAAATTTGACACATTTCCTTGAGATTCCTTCAAATTTTCGATTCCTCTTTCAAATTTTAACAATTAGTTAGTTTAACTACTGATCAAACAAGAGGCCCTTAGAGTTCCGTATCATCGCCCAGTGAGAACTCTAATGAAATGGTATACTTACCATGATCTCATGCAAATAGGTAAAACAATATTTTATAGCTAGCAGCCCCGACGTAATAGGATTGAAAGTTTAATAACATTGATTCAAACTGCTCTCTATATCCCTTGCTGTACACGCGACGAGTAATATTCGTAACTCCACCTAATTATTATAAAACCTCTGGGAGACTCCATCGCTTAGTTTACACGCTCGGAAAAGCTTTCAAGCTAAATTATCAAGGCATGGCTAATTATTCCGGAAGTACAATTTATTATGAGTAATTAAGTATTGTTGGGGGAGCGGCCAGCGATGCCATCTACCGTGATGGAACCGTAATTAGTAATGTGATTCTGAAAACACAATTGGGTCAGTAGCAGGTGAAAACACTACCCCACATAAAATAAACACGTCATTTTGTATGGTGATTTCTATTTTCCAATCTGATATTAGAAAATCGTTATCAGTCACATCACGACTAGGAAGATTGAGGATATACTTTTTTGACTCCTTATAATTGTATACTTGCTGTCCTTTGATTTACCATTATTTTTATTTACATACATACATACATACCGCCACGCCTTCATCCCAGAGTGGGGTAGGCAGAGCTACAGAATTACCAACAACTTTAACAGCCAGTTGTCAATTCTGTAACCACATTTTGCACAAACAGGCTAAGATGTTTATCATGTGTATATTAGTGACAGGTTGCAAGCCCATCGCCTAAAAATACTACAAGCCTTTAATCCCTTAGTCGTCTCTTACGACTTCCACAGGAAGGTATGGAGTGGTACTATTCTATTCTGCCGGCAACCACACGGCAAATATTTTTATTTGTAGAAGTATATATATCTTTGGATATATTAATGGTTTTTTGTTTTAAAATGTTGTTTGTGTAGTTTCCGTAAAGTTTGTGATGTCTCAGTACTCGATGCTTATTATTTCCTATTTTACTCTATAACCCAAGGGTGAGCTAGAAGAGGTTCTTTAAAGGGATAAGTTCCCTTTTGTACATCCTTTTTATGTTAATATTGTACTTTTTTTATATTGCAATTTGTACAAAAAAGTATTTACATAGGTACGCACATACTTACATAAATCCACATTGAACAACAAACATGCTGCCAATAAAAATACACAATTTGTCGTCCATTGTGAGATTATTACGTTTGTTTTTACTACAGAGGATAAATCGTTTGTTATTTTGACAGTATTTATTTACTTCTATTGTGCGTCAACACAAACAATTTGGCCCTTCCTTTGTAAGTGCAATTTGGGACAAGTATACTTATGCGTATATCTAATGAATACACCCATGAACGCCCCAAACGACTACGTCAAAAGTGGGGGTTACATGACACCCAAACATCGTGGGGGATGACGTCAATCAACAAATGAGACATACATCAAATTACGACATACAGTGTTACGTACACATCCATGTATTAGCGTAATAGCTCAAGGGAAACAGTATCATGATGTTATAAATTACAGGTTATAACGATGAGTTCAGTCTTCAGCTGTTTTAACATAATTAATTAGAGAGTAGGTATTGTTAGAAACACTGCATACATTTAGTTGGATATATTAAAAAAAACACATTTAAGGAATTAACAAACAATAATGAATGATACTCGTAACTTGGAAGTTAGTTTCGAGAGTTAGGTATGCAAATCGAAATAAATAAATAAGAGAGAGAGTTTAAAACCTATTTTAATCACCTTTTTGCTCTCTAAACTCAACACAACAGAAGATAAGGGTGTTAATCAACTCGTTGACGTATTGTCAACGTTACGATAAAGCTCTTATAAATCTGTCGGCTCAAAACTCCTTATTGTAAAATCACATCACGGTACAAGTACGAACACTTTAAATTGACAAATTAAATGGACGTATTTGGGACGCATACTTCAAAATTGTTTATTGATAGCTTTGTTTAAATATACATAAACCAGCCGCGTGAAATTTGACGTGAAATATGCAATGAATGCGTTTAACGCTCAATGCAAATTATATTCATGTATTCTGGCTGTGGTGTGGTATTACTCCCTTTGGAGGATTTGAGATAAGTAAGTAGCTTTATGCCTCTTGCTGGAATAACTTACGAGTATACCCATAATAGCAGTCTGGCATGAATGATATAACAAAAGATCGTAAACGAGAAATTACATCAAAAGATTGAATGATTTTCAGGGATAATATTAGATAAAGTCCGGAATCATAAGCGAGCGAAGAAACTAGTGGGTTTAAAGAAAAGTATGGCCGAACACAAATCGCCTAAGTAGTATTGCATGAATAAGTAGTATGGAATCATATTGTATTAAGCGACCAACTTTAATAAGAGCACCAGCGACCCTAGACAAAGATGCTTAACTCGGTCATAAACGATTTTTGAAAACTGTCAAAGTACCTATATGGAATTGACATAAGCGTTTGACGCGACCATCCGTCAGCCTACGTCAATCTTATACATTTTCAATATGACGATCTCGCAATGTTTCTTATCTAGGGCCACACATCAGGTCTATGGTTATCTATGGAAGAGGCTCAAGCTTATGATCAGTCATGGACCTCTTCCATCAGTAACGGCGATCCTACTCACCAATGATCACGCAGCCAGTCATCCCCACGCCCACGGTCCCGCTGTGCAGCTTGAGGTAGGCCAGGAAGGGGTACGCCACGATGAGCCCCATGCAGTACGCCATCAGACACATCCCATGGAGATTCCGCAACTCAGGGATGAACGCGTACACCAGGAAAGTGACCAGCAGGAATGGTAACGATAGGAGAAGACCTGGAACATGTTACTCGATGTAATAGCTAGCCAGACGGCCGGTGATATAGCAGCCAAATTATTCCTCGATTGACCATCTTGTTAATCTTTATGTTTTTTTTAAAGGCCATTGTGGCCATTGTAAGGAACGCATTAGGTTGAGTTAGGTTAATTTTATATAAATCTGAATAGTTTACAGTTTCGGAAAAAATACTAATACCGTGTCAGTTGTAACGAGTGATATATCACGTGATATACGTCAGTTTCATACATTTGTCTAAGACAGCGCAAAGCGACAGTGATCGTGATCGCCAAACGCTAGCGTTTATATTCCATGGCAACTTGTCTAGCCCCGCTGAATAGTTTACGGTTTCAGAAAAAATACTATTATATATTATGACCATTATGTACCTATTATGACCCATTATGTATTTTGAACTTTACAATTTTACATATTATGACACGTAGGTACCCGTCCGGCCCCTTTTAGACAGGGTAAAGCCATATAACCTTTGACATATTATCGTAGTCTCAACGTTATGAATGTTATGATAGCTCTGACAGTGTAATAGCTGTCAAGTTATAAACAATACAATAACACGTCAAAGGCGACATGGTTTTACCCTGTAGAATAGAGGCCACGGTGTATTCTTGAAAATCTCCCATATAGGTTGTTGGTGGCGCAAAAGCGACATTGACTTTATGATGGCACAATATCCATAGTGTTATATAAATTGCCACTTCAAAACTATTCAAGTAGCCTCTCCCGGCTAAACCCGATAACATGGCAATGTTAATGCTTAATCTACGCTGATCGCACTTAACTTAACATTAAGTACTACTTGTATCAAGCTACGCTGATTACGGGCTTCTACGGCGTAGCGGTATCGTAGCACTTTGCTATTGCATTATACAGATAAAATATGCATTGTGGCATTATTGCTTTTAGTTGGGAACGCGCAAAAGACCTTCACCAATGTTCGTATTTCTGTCATAATAGAACGTTTCATTTCAGTAATGCTCTGTCCTGTCCCTCACAGTATTCTCATAGAGTGCGAGGGACAGAGCATTCGACTCGCTAGCGAGTACGGTAATTGCACATTATGGTAAGGGTACAGTTTAACTCTAATTTCGTAACAGTAGGTATGCCCGGAAATTATCGTTGCATAGCGTGTGAAATTGTAATTTTCCTTCGACTGTTAACTACTACGTACTGAAAATATTCATTTTTATATTTGCAGTGATATTTCTGGGACTTTATTGCCATTTCGATAATCTACATAATTACAAGTATTATGTAGATTATCGGACACCGAAAAAAATTATTAAGATAAATAATTTTACAAACACACGGATGCACAAGAGTATTTTTTTGTATAATAACGTTTTAAAGTTAAATAATTACTGATTGAACATACTGTTTGATTTTATTTGTATACTATCCTATACCTAAAGTTTTTTAACATTGCGCTACAGAAGAGCGTCTCCTGGCAAAAGTATACAACTTTACTTTCAAGGAGATCTCAGCCATGAATGTGCTATAATAAGCAGTAGTAAGTTTAAAGATATTTCAATTGGTCTTTATTTCTCCCGCTAGACCACGTCGAATATACCTACAGCAAAACATTTAACTAATAACACTTTTATGACGGACACCGATTTTTCTAAAACCTAATTAATACCGCCATAACTTCGTGTTAACATCCCATAAAACTAGACGCGTAAAACTTTATGGGCTGTTAACTCGAGGGCCGCTTTATTATGTCCCAAATGGGCTTGTCATTATTCAACAATACGTTTAACGTGACCATCAAAATCGACTTTAACACAGCATATACCTATAGTAAAGCTATGACCACACACTCTGACAGACGAGGCGTAACTTAAGGTTCATGTATTACCAACCGTGTTAAGGCCACAGCAGACTTATAGTTCGTCGGCCGATACTTAACATGTCACTTCATCGTATTTGAACAGATTATCAGCTTCAAGTTTTATACATTTTGTCTATCAATCATCTGTCAATTGGTATCGTAACATGCTTCATGACAAAGGGCCGCGTGCGGACGCGTTTTTGTATCATCTAGCTAGTATACATATAGTTATATAGATTAAGTCGACGTAATAATCTGAAGTTAGTGTTCATATTGTATCATACTACAACCACCTGAAGAGCCTCTAAACGAAGCTTCGAACAGCTTTTGGGGGAAGGTCAAAAGGTCAAATCATGGTCCAACGAGTGGAGCAGTAAGCCCGTCAGTGTCATGGCTAGTGCACTCGAAAAAATGGGAGCTAACAAAGAGAGATATTCACTTAGTTGACGAAAAATTACAATAGAATAGCAATAGTAACAATAGCAATTGGTTTAGTGATTCAACTAACCTCTTAGTTGAAGTATCCACGGTCTTAGTTTATGTATCTTAAGTTTTGTTGGGCTCTTATGGAATCAAGACGCTTTTATGCACTACAATCACAATCTTGTTACAAGGGACCAATTTCTTTTTTCAGTGTGATTATTACGCGCACACTTATTTACAGATCTTAGGCTGTGAGACCGTCGGACGGACTTGGGAATGCAGGTAAACTGTTAATCTTTAGTGCCCTCAATACGGAACGTCTGTATGCTAGTCATTTTACAGGTTCTCTAAACCCAACACAACCATATTGCCTTTGACATAGTGTTACGTTAGTCTTATAAAACAATACTATAACATGTTAATCAAGGGTAATATAATGTACATGTAATAGAAGCCCTGGTGGTATGTCTACCACAAAATGTTTGTCAAAATACGCCAATACCATTTCCATTAAGCGTCCGATTTCTCTTCTGTTCTAAACGTTTACAGCCGACTGAGGCAGGGAAAGAGCAAGTTTTGTTTAGCGCAGGCTATTAGGCGACTTTAGACGAGAAAAGTTAAAATTAGACGAGGATACGATCTTAACTTGTTTGAAACTCTTTGAAGTTTTTTACCCTTTCCGTAAGCGACAATTCGAGATCTTAACAAGGGCCGACCGGTGAGGCTCAGGCTAGACAAGTTGCTTAGCACTCACGTAAACAAACTGTCGAAAATTGTCAAAATGTATAAAATTGACGTAGGCGCTCAACGCAACCGTCTGATAGCTTACGTCAATCGTATACATTTTGGATAACGACAACAAAAGCCGAGCTGAGAGAACATATAAACACTTTTCTGACTTTCACCCATTTAAACGCTTATATGATATGATAGATAGTTAAAAAATTAAAAAGCTTTATTCATGTACGAGTATTAACGCCATGACATGTGAAACACGTTTTCATAATTTAGTTAAAGTAATTTTTATTTATTTATTGAAACCTTAAATTATAATTAAAACTACAACTAAAATTAAGATGCGGATTCAAAAGTTACGGCATAGTTATAATATGTGCGTGTTTACTTTCGGGTGTTTTGTATAAAACATATGATGCGGCACCTGCGGAGGGATTTAGTTAAAGGGACTACGACGTCAAAGGGTGCTGAATAGGGTAAGATGGATATCGAGGATTAGTGCTTTAGAAAGTGTATAGTAGTAACTGTGTAGTAAATAACCCACGTAGAGCGCTTTGTGTATATCACACAAAACACACACATTCAATATAATTCAATTAAAAAAATATACCTAACCGCCGCTTACAGTTGAGGCAGCGCAATTGTAGCGTTAGTTGAGAAGACGAATAGTTAGTTCTAATCCGATCTCGTCTTGGACGCCGCTTGAAACCGGGAAAAATGGCGGCTCAAGCGCCGAGAACATCGGAACTATTTTAATGGAAGGACGGCAGTATTATTTAGTTCTTAAACTCACCAACAGCGTACATGGAGTAGAGGAGTCTGCTGTCGTCGGCGAGGGCGTCGTCGTCGGGGTAGCAGGGCACGGCCACGAGCCCCGACACGTTGTCGGTCATCCGCATGTCCACGCAGAACTCCGTGGGCTTGTGCCACTGCGAGCGCCCGCCCACCGACTCCAGTAAGCTACCGTTCTGGAACAAGGTTTCTTCTTAGAATACCTACAAACTTTAATGAAACAGATTGGAAGCAATTTAGATATTTTTTTACTTGAGATTTTTGAGTGGAGTTTCCTTCTTTTTTGTGTATTAAATACTTAGAAATATAATTTGAATGTCTTCAAAACAAGAGTTAATATTAATATAATATTATCGTTACCTATCGAAAATGTATAGGATTGACGCATGCTGTCGGACGGTCGCGTCAAGCGCTTACGTCAACTGCATACATTTTGACAGTTTCCTGTTTTATAAAAGTGAAAAACAAATGAAAATCTTGAAAAAAGTACCGTTTAACTGAGGTTACTTTGATTTACGGGGTAACATTGCTCACCCTTAAAACGACAACAATTTTAGTGGTAATCTTCTTAAATTATTTAAATAATTGTATAACTACTGCTAGCTTGCTCCTGATGAAACATTTAATAGAATAATTGAATATTAAAACTATTTTTTGGGGTGGGCAATGTTACCCCGTAAATCAAAGTTGATGGTACTAAATAATTAACATTTGAAATATGGAAGAAACAAAGTGACTTCTACTTTTTATGCAATGGAGACACAAACTCAGATTCGAAAACGTCTGACCGCCGCCGATACTTTAGACGGTTCCAAAAACTATCTTAATAAGTACCTCGTGAATTCTAGCAACTAACAAAATTTTAATACGTTTTTGCGACAGCACTAAAACGGTTAAGTTTTATTTGAGCAAAGTTAATTAGCCCGAAGCATTTCGGAGTAGCAAACGAAACGTCTGCATTTCAGCACTTTATTGACTTAGAGAGAGCAGCTGGTCATTAAAACGAAGCTTTGTTTCCTGGTACAGTAAGAATTAGAAATCCTTGGATGTTATTTTTAAGGTAAACAAGAATGGTTTTATTTATCTAGCTGTTAATTAAGGTGAGGTTGGATACATCGCTTTCTAAAACGTGCAGGGAATGACACTATTTCGTAAATACCAAACTTTATGATCGATATACATTCAAATAATATTAGTGTTTGACTACCGATAAAAGAATAAATCAGCGACGCCTCAATCGCGTAGATGTCAAAAAAACAAACAAATTTTGCTCCGCGCGATAACGTTTCTCACCCCCTAAATCGAGACCAATTTCCACGTTACTGTTTTCTTTCTTCCTAGTTATTTGTTATATTTACAAAGTATTCGAAAGTCGTACAAGTTTTTTTAAACAACAGTAGTTTGCAGCAGCAAAATCAATTGCATTAAATTCCTCTGACCGCTAGCTCTCGCCTTGAAACTAATACTCAACCTGCAATATCGCGTTCATTCCTCGAAAAGGCAATAATGCGCTATTGCAAAGGCATGCCGGATATTGGCAGGGCATGCAGTTAAATCTGTAAACTAAAGTAGTGGTGATTAGTCACTGTTGTGAGTTGAGAGATATATTGGGAAGTTCGTAAATTGAGAGAGAGATAATTCAATAGAGTCAGATTTCATCTACGTACGTGCAAGACTGTCATAACATAGGCATCAATCTTGCACCAATTTTACTCGTACTGTGCGACAGTAATAATGGTAATACATATATTTGCCCCCGACGCAAGAAGAGGAATGTTATACATAAATTTAACATTTTCACTAAGTATTTGTACATAGACTTTTTTTTATCCGTTCACAAGTATTTAATAAGAAATATACCCAAATTATTAATTAACGGATGTTATTATTCCATTGCAATACTGGTTCTTTATAAATGAACAAATAAATAAATATCAGGGAACAATGTCACACCAATTGCCTTAGTCCCAAACTAAGTTCTAGACTGTACTATGGGTTCTAGAAGATGTAAATACTTATATGTATAGAGAAAATGTTAGTTAAATATACAGGGTGTTTGGCACTCGGGTGTAGGCGTTTTACGGGATGATAGTAAGGGTCATTCTAAAATTTTTTGACCACATTTACTATTATGCTAAGTTTCACGGTTTTCGAGATATTGATCATTTTAATAGGAATTGTTGCCATTTTTCCTTATCCGTGATACGAAAAATCTCGGAATGCCGTAAAACGCCTACACCCGAGTCCCAAACACCCTGTATGTAGAAAACATTAATGACTTAGGAACATATATTCGCGCTCATAACACAATTATCTGCCTGTACTACGGTATTGGAACCCAGGACCGCTAGCTTCGTTGGCAGGGTCACTAACAACACGTGACTGTACCTTGTTTAGAAAATAAATGATTCTGATTTTAAGTCTGGTTCTGATTCAATGTATATGTGTGTCTGTCTCTGGCACCGTAACTTCCAAACAGAAGGATCGATGCCAAGGTGTAGAAAGCCAGTTTAATCAAACAAACTAGTCGGTAATGTTTCATTTCGATATTATGTATTTATTTATATGTATAATATAACTATTTATGTAAGTATACCTATGTATAGTTTATGGATATTTAGATGCAGAAATATTGGTTTATTTACCTTTCTGCACATTCTTGTAATCTTGCCTACAGTTTCCTCAGTCATGGTCAGGTTTACTGGAAGAGATCCCTCAAAGGGATAAGTTCGCCATTGTACATGTTAATCTTAAGTTTATGTACAAATTAACTTGTTTTATTTGAGTTTACGTACGTACATACATACATACATTCATCAGGATGGTTCTTACTCGTAGGTACATAGATAGGTTTTATTAAAATCACTTGGGCCGTAAGGATCGCCATTATTTAGGGGTCATTATATGTTTTTTTATTATATGGATATATTATAGAGGTTATCATGGTTAAATTACGCAAACCCAATTGTACTCGTTTCCATTTATTTCCAAAATTTTATCTCTCAAGACCAGACAGGAAAATAATAACTGCTAACCGATATTCTTTGACAGCCAATTCGAAATAAAGCCGACAGTAATATCGCTGAAAGAAAAAGAGGCGCTTTGAAATGGTGGCAAAAGAAATATTAAAACGAATTCCAATTCCAAACAAAACGTGAGCGTTTAGAAAAAACAGTGCAACCTTAACTAATTCAAATATAATTTGCATTATTATCAAGCGTAATTTAGGCGGATGTATTTATACTTTTGTCCCTAAACAATGAAATAAATCTTAGTCACAAAACAGACGTTCATATGTATACAGATATGTAATTAAATAATTGTAAATCGAAAGTACAGCAATAGTTATCTGATTTACAAGGTCAAGTGATACAAAATGCAATAAGATCGGCATTTCTACTTTTAAAAAAAAGTCCGCATAGTTATTATACCTATACTCCCATCGCAAAGATACAGAATGCAATATTAATTATACTTTTTACATATTTTGTTGCCACATAGATAACATACAACAAAACCAAATAAGAGAGTAATCCTTAAAAAACACACTAACACCCGTATTCATAGTCAAGAAAAGTAATTACTTGAATATTAGTAGTGTCAAAAGTCATATAAAAATCGTTACTTTAGTCATTCATTACTTTTACTCAAGTAAATTACTTTTCTTGACTATAAATACGGGTGTTACCATGAGCAACACAGGATTTAAAAAGAAGTAAAACTTCGTTATGTACAAAAATATCTATACATTAAGCCTCTATGCCACTGAAATGTTTGAAAATAAGTTTTGTGTATACTTATACATATTATAATATTATGTTTATTTGTAAAATACTTTACAGTAAAAAACAGTAAAATTAGAATTATCAAAATTTACAGAAATACAAAGGCGAACTTTATGCCTTACACAAGCGCCATTATAGCGTTTATAAATTTTTGCTTTTAATCTTGATCATGCCAAGCGCGAGGTCAGTATTAAAAGTTATGGAAACATTTATATTACATTTTCCACAAATCGACGGGCCATAAACAACACGCCAACGCCATGAGAAAAGTTACTTTAGTAATGCAATCGTTTTAATATTTATTAAACGTGTTTTTAATTATTATGTATTAACACTGTTAAGGGTAAAGAACGGTTGATATTACATAAGAGCAAAAATTTGTCGTCAAAGTTTACGGAGATATTTATTTTTATATTTGAATCAACAGCTAAAAATAGTACATTTTGAGGCAGGTGCGGAAAATATATCATTTTACACGAGTCCCGACGTGATAAAAATGTCAGTTCCGCAGATATATTACACGACGTTTTTTTAATACATTTTTTTTTTACAGTGAAACAAAAATAAAACAGTAATTAAAAGAGACAATTTTACTTATTTTGATAAAAAATAACAGTGCAATTTGAACAATTAACGGTAAAAAAATAGTAAGTAAAGTACTAGTGTGAAATATATACAACTTTCCACACGATATAGAGCTACAAAAACGACGATGGCCTAGTTGGTAGTGACCCTGCCTACGAAGCTAGCGGTCCTGGGTTCAAATCGCGGTAAGGGCAGATGTTTGTGTGATGAGCGCGAATATTTTGTTCCTGAGTCATGGATGTTTTCTATATATTTCTCTATATAAGTATTTATATCGTTGTCTAGTACCCATAATACAAGCCTTGAGCTTTTTTTTTTATGGCATAGAGAAGACAAACGAGCACACAGGCCACCTGATGGTATGTGGAAACTGTGACCCATAGACATTCGCATTCACAAGACTGCAATGCAATCCTAAGACTGCAAATGCGTTGCCAACCCTGAGGACTAAGATGGAATGCCTCTATGCTAGTGATTTCACCGGCTTTCTTATCCCCAAACCGGAATACAACAGTGTGAACACTGCTGTTTGGCGGTAGGTTAGTTTGGGACTAGGTCAATTGGTGTGACATTGTAAAAAAAAAAGTACCTAACACTATATGACCAACTGTATACAAAATGCATTTTATGTAGCATTTTTTTCGCATTTATCTCCGTTAACCACGAACTACAGTGTTATTGGACATTATGAATACCATTCCAATACCTATTATCTGCGATGACGCAGTCCCGCGTACTATTCCTCTTCGAGCTCATGAGCACACAGCTTTTTCAATAATTATATAAATAGCATGCATTGTCCGCAAATTCTTCGTATAAATGACTCCTCAGATATTTCGTCATATCATAACTAATTGAAGGTTAAGGTCTCCATTCATTTGAACGTGGGATCAATTTGTCACCAACAACAATTCAAGTTACTAGTAATACGGCTAGACCGTCTGTCGGCTAAGTGCCACTGTTATTATTGATCGACACAATAAATAAAAGGATAAGGTCAAAGAAAAATACAAACTTTTTGTCCCGTTGCACTGTAGGTACCCCTACATGGCTAATATGACTATTGCTATATATGTAGATGACTGTATCACTACATGACTGTATGTCTTCCAGTGGATGTCGTAAGAGGTGACTAAGGACATAAAGGGTTTTGTAGTACTGCTAGGCGATAGGCTTGCAATCTCTCATCAACCTAATACATACATACATCTTAACCAACTAAACTTATTGTCAGTGTGCAATAAATCAGCTAAGCGTGGGTTTCGTTTTGAATACGGACAGTAAATGTACCGTCCTAAACGGTGCGAAGATAAAGTGATGTTCGCACTATTTTTTGTATTTTACGTAACATTTACAAAGTATTTACTATGATGTTGAGCAGCTGTGCCACTATTTAAACTAACTCGGTCGATTCTCACGCCGCAGACGTAACGTGACTGGTGGAAATCTTTGAGAAACTTCTTGCGCAGCACTGTGTAAATAAATATAATCTATCGTCACAATTACTAAACAAGGAACAATATACTAAGATCTCATGTTTTTTTTTTTTTGACAACAACCATGTTCCAATCGACATAGGTAATCTTGGGATAATTAATTGAAGTCTGCAGGCCATCTATTCTATGACGTTAAACCATATGTTTCAGACGTGTTGTACCTACTTAGTATTGTATTTAAGTCGGTCACCATGACTGTCAAGTAGGTAAATAAGAGCTATTAAAACGTTGACAATACGATAACATGGCCTCTATTCCACACGGTAAAAACCATATCGTTATTGTTATCGTATTGTCAACATTTTGATAGCTGCTCTCTTATTTACTTGACAGTAAAGGCGGACGAATTAAAAATAATGCCATGACAGGTCAAATATGATTTGGACTTTACCGCCTTGAATAGAGGCGCAGGTCAAAACAATATTGTTTGTCGTTAGAATAAAGGACCCGGTAAGGAGACAGTTAAGAAAAGCTAGTATGGCTCTATCATATTGTTCAAACACATCAGCAGATCTTTAAAAAAATTACCGTGGTAAGCGGTAAAAATAATAACCCGCTTTATTAACTTTAGTATTCTAAATAATAACCGCAATAGTTCAAAGAAGTGTATGCCACAAATGGTGGGTGATTGAAAGTACGTCTTCAGCTGTGTAACTGTGATTTTCCGGAGCAAACAGTTGTCCCATCTTGTAAATTAACTTATGACTGTATAAACAGTTTATCTATCCATCTATTCTATTAAATACCTTATTTCAAGCCTCACAACCATGGAGTGAATCTTAAAGCGAATTTACGTCAAATCACTTATCACGGCTGCCAATAACGGCATTAATCTGGCAGGCCGCCGGATCCATCCCGGCTAGCTCAGCCGCAGTTGGTACACCCATTAAGGTGATCCGTTTCCCAAACACAATGGCACAAACTTCTGCTTTGTTAAGTTGGCAACAAAGCGAAATGAGCGTGCTCAACGCATAAATTTATTAATGCGACATAAAAATGATTTTTGACGAGAATATTGTAAACGAGCCCGTAGGCCAAAGGTTGATACAAAAAAAAAGATAAAGCACTTTCTTAAAATTGTATATTTATATCGACGACAGCGTCAATTCACGAGATAGGAATAACGTCGAAATTATCATTAGCTTACTCCGACATCGTTCTAGGTATAATGGCTTAACAATAAAAGTTGTAAGTACTAAAAGAAAATGCTCAAGTCATTTATATTAAGGTTTTTTTATGTATCGCCGAAACAATTTATTATCTAAACAAAGTACCGCCGCAAAAAGTTTTACGATTTGCAAATGAAAGCAATGTGTATTGCTTGTTCAACAAACTGTCTAGACGGAATTTAATGGCTCTCGGGCTGTAACTGAATGAGATTGACTGAAACGTATCGCGGTGTCGGTTTGTGTATCTCTGTTAATTGACTCACTCCATTGCTCTGTTTACGTGTGAAAATAGATTTTTTTACGTGTATAAGTTACCTATACGCAACGTACGGCACATATAAAAATAATATGTGATCTATGTTAAAAACATTGTTTATTCAAACCGTGTCGTTTTGCGTCAATATTTTTTTCTGTTTTTTTTCTTATATAGTACCTAATTCCGTTTTACCGTGACATTTACCATCACAGCTTAGGTAGGTAGGTACTATTAAAGGGATCTTAAGTAATTGAAAGTTTTTTTGTTAATCATCATACAGACTTTCCTAAATGCTTCAAAGTATTCAATGGAAACCAAAGGAGTCTTCGGGGTATTTATATAGACACCTAGGTACTTACGCATTATAATAATGAAAGTTTTTAGTGACTTTTTACATTCAAACAAATGAGAAAACAATTCTACAATCCGATTTTAGCAGGAATCCCGGAATGCAGGAATGCAGACAGAAGTGTCTATGTGTGTATGTAAACGCTGTGCTTACCACGTAGGTAATTCTCGTTAACAACTCGTTCTTGAACCCGGCGACCAAATATAAATCGGCAACGTGAAGTTGTCTAGTCAGAGCGAAAAAAACACATTTAAGGGCGTGTATTTACAAAATAATTAGTACTTTATCCTTCGGAGCGCGCTTGTATGACTTCGCTCACTTGATCGACCGTTGGACAGAGAGCCGTTTTTAGGGTTCTGTACCCTTACCATGAGTTACAATTTCCGTACTCGCTAGCGCGTCGAATGCTCTGTCCCTTCCCTTGCAGTCTATAAGAATACTTGCGAGGCCTGCGAAGGATAGAGCTTCGACTCACTAGCGAGTATGTGAAATTGTAACTCATGGTAAGGGTACCGATTTTAAGAACCCTTATTAAGAAAATAACCATTCTGCGCTGTCTATCGTGTCTTAGTCTAAGCTTAACCTACTCAGCGCCGTCTCATCTCTCAGTGCTTCTTTATCTTGGCAACACGTTAGAGAGAAGCGCATTAAGGGATAATTTGCTCCAGTAACATTATTTCCAGACGCAATGACTGTGATCGTATAATAAATACGGTTCCTTTATGGAATCCCTAATCGTCATTTGCCCTAATGCATAGTTTGTCCTAAAGTCATTTACCTAGTAACTTTTTAGTGTTGTTAATACATCCCTAACCTAACAAACCGCAGATATAATTGGGAACATTAAAAGTGTTCTGACTCAGCTGAAAAACAGTTTAGGGCAAATGAAAATTCGGACAAACGAT
Source organism: Acleris laterana (assembly GCA_963966035.1). NCBI lineage: Eukaryota > Metazoa > Arthropoda > Insecta > Lepidoptera > Tortricidae > Acleris > Acleris laterana. The sequence continues at coordinate 12,775,173 of OZ014443.1, read as the reverse complement.
GTGTTAGGACAAACGTTGTTAATATACTTATTAGCTTTTTCCCTAGACACATACGTAAAATTCGTATATTTTCTAACCCTCGGGAATTGTAAGAGAATAATAAAGTTACTTCACACGCAAACGTGGCATATTAACCGCATTTTTAACACCTGCGGTTTTTAATAGGTTTTTCGCAGCATGTAGCCATTATTAGAAACCGGGCGGTGCGCGCTGCACCGACGACAGCAGGAACAACAAACAGGCCCTCTATCCCACTTCGTCTTAAACAATTTATTTTCGTTCGTTTTCGTATTGTTTTGTTTTGTCTCTAGCTTTACGTCTCGTTCGTTCTTGGAAAGCAAGGGAAAAAAAAAACGCAATTTACGCAATAGATATCCTGAAACGTATTTTTTTAGGCGATGTTGAGTGGATAGAGGCCTATTCCATTAAGACCTCGTCTTGTTACCATCACACAAATTAGTTATTCAAAATGTTTCAATGATTTAAAAGGTCGCCTGCAGTCAACAAAAGATAGTTATTGACGCGCTTAAACTCAATAACTAATTAATTCATTTTTACTACTTTCAACGTTTCGACCATGTTAAAGCAGGTAGGTAGTCTTTTGTTATTTTCGGAGTTGTGTAACGTAAAACTAAACTAACTTCCTTGTTATTTTTAGTTCTTACAAATATGTCGAGAATCACAAATATGTGTGAACACAGTTGTTTAAAAATACTTAAACCATAATACTGTTCATGTTTTACAAATATTTTGCCTAAAATTCATTTTCACTTAGTATGTTTGACTTGAAACTGGCACGTAAAAGGGAAACAATAAAATATCGAATGTAAATATTAGGCTTGTCAAAGGTTATGTTTACAGCGTGCGCTGTACAGTTGTTAGTTTAATGTTTTGTGCCGAAACGAAGAAATAAATAAAGGTGTGTGTTGTGTGCGTAGAGCGGAGGACCTTGTGTGCTATATTGGTCACCAATACAAAAATTAAGGCTGCAGTAACAAGAAAGCGACTGCATTTTATATCAAGAGTTTATAAGCGTACAAACTCGGATATTTTTTAAACTACTTATTTGAATATTGCAGATCATAGATCATTCAAGCTGGATATAAAACCTCATGCAAGAGTAAAAACACGATCAGCCTTTTTGCATCTTGTGTCTATGTATTTGTGTATCTGTGTGTCTCTCTGTGGCGTGTCGTGGCGGTTCTATTTAAATGGAAAGCCAGAAGCCAGTGCTATTCTTACCTAGGTTTCATTAAAAAAAATGTGTCGTTTAAAAGATATCAGGTTTGTAATAAAGGATCGCAATTATAACAAACAAGGAAAAAGTAAAAAAACAACTCCTTTATCAAATGATAATAGGTCAGTCAAACTGAAATCTACTTGTGTTTAAAAAAAATGCGGAAGAGCGAATTCAGGGCCTCTATTCCCGTCGGTAAAAACCATATTGTATTTGACCTGTTACGGTATTGTTTTGACGTCAGCCGCCATTATTGTCAAGGAAATAAGAGCTATCAAAACGTTGACGATACGATAACAGATCAAAAGCGATATGGTTTTTAGCGCCTAGAATACCGGCCCAGTTTGACTGACTTGTTAGTATTATTATTTGATAAGGAGTTATTTTTATTCATCGTAAGAATTGGCTAGGCTATTTGTCTTATATTATATCTTCGTTCGCAGAACCAACCGCAAGAAATCAAAAACACACCAGGTTTTCTTGAAATCGGGCGGATGACCATTGTCAACACGTCTGTGGCCTTATCTCCCGTGTTGTTTGAGTAAACAGTGACTCGCTCGTAAACGTCACGCTTTACTTTATTTTATAAACACGTATGAAATAACAAACTTAACTAAACTATGAGCACACGCAAAAGTTTTAGTTGGATGTGTAGATACACTGTAAGTGAAGATGTATCTTACAAAGGCGAGATAACTACATCGCAATTTTACCGTAAATATTTGAGCAAATGAGCGGAAGTTGTATCCGATATATTTCTTGGTCATAAGTCATAATGTATTTAATTACATAATTATTATTAAAAGTCATATTTTTTATAGCACCGGAACTTTTCGCAAGTACGGTTTAATACCAAAAATCTGAAATTTAACAGTTCCATAAAAAAAACTTTACGAATTGCGACTGCGTGCTGACCTAAAAAAAATTATGGCCGATAATAAAGCTCCGATTTAGGAACAGAGCATAAATAAATAAAAATAAACAGAGCGAAACAATTGTTGCCCAGCCACCAATTCTACTATGTAATATTATAAATGTGAAAATAACTTAAACCTGTCTGTTTGTTACACTTTTACGGCTCAACCGCTGAACCAATTTCGATGAAACTTGGTACAGTTTTCCACGAGTAGCGATAACTGACTTCTACGCGGACGAAGTCTCGGGCAACGGCTAGTGGTGTCCTAATGAGTGACGTCAACCACTAAAGACAAATCACAAAGCATTACCCATCCTGTGCGGCAGTCCGGATATAAAAATGTGTCATTATCTTTCTCAATCTCAAAGGTCTCACAACATAGATAGATACTTTTGCGTTTATAATCGTGTTAAAGATAAGGATAGCGTAGTTACGTTACTGTGTTATTACTTGTACTATTCCGAATCAAGGCTAGTAAGTACTATTTAAAACCTATACCAATACCTGCTAGCATGTCATGACGAATATTGAGATACCTTTTAATAATCCACGTGCTTCTAGTTGTCCTCCTTATAATAATCGCCATATTAAGATATTATTTACTATACACATACATATAAGTGGGATAAGAGTAATTTCTCTTTGCTTATTTATTTATGCGCTGATTCTGTAAATCAAATTTGCTTATTCGACCATTCGCACATTGTAAATTTTATACTGTTTATGTTTATTGTATGTTGTGTGAATTAAGTGTGCCACCTAACAAAACTGTAACGGTCCTGTAAATTTATATATTTTTTGGTTTAATAATAGGGTTATTTTCAGCGGTTGTAATGAATAAGGGTCACTTTTGCAGAAAGTTTAACATTGGGTTAAAATTTAACCCAATGTTAAACCGTTTTAACCGTTAAATCACTAACTCGAGTCAAAATTACAGTTTTTGTATTAATCTGACGTTTATAAACTCGAGTTAGTGTCATAACATAACCCAGTGTTACATTTTTAGTGCAAGTCCGTCAACTTCACTTTTTAATTCAATTCAAAATTTGGACCGCTGTTCCTTGCAAAAGACTTGTTTTTTTGTGATTTAATTTAAAATGGATAGTTTCTGATTTTTCCTTATACTTACTTGTATTATGAGTATGAGACGGTATTACTTGGCTTTCATAGTTATAGGTCAACGGAATATCGTCGATATATGTATTCGTTTTTGCAGTATAAACGGCCGTATCTTTTTAAACGTTAACGTAAAGTTTATTTTTTTCTCAGTTTCAAGGGATTGTAGAACTGAGTACTTATTTTAATTTCAACTCCAGGAACTCCTGGAGGTATCCTCCACGCGTTCTCGAGATAAAGAGTCTTAACATACAGACAGACCGACGAATGGACGGACGGACAGACAGCAAAGTGATCCTATAAGGGTTCCGTTTTTTCTTTTTAAGGTACGGAACTCTAAAAAGTAATAATTTTAAATAAAATGAACCAGACTCTTTATTCCGCATTGATTTCGCCCACCTTGCTTTGACACACCTATTAATAGCTGTCAATCGTCTACAATATTATTACGATATCGAAACAAAATGGTTTAATACAAAAAATGAACGAAATTAATGTTATTAAGATTTTTTTATCAAAAGACACATTCACTTTCCGTTTGTGCCTAGTGTTGCCTTACCTAATTACAGTAATTACGGTTTAGACCTTGGTAGTGATTCTCTCAACAACGACGGTCGGAAGAACGGACGAGTGAATGTCCAACCGGCGAGTTTTACCCATGAGCGAAACGAACGAGCGAAATCGTAGCATCGTCAGAGCGAACAAAACACATTTTAGCGCGTGCATTTTCAATTAAGCAGCCTTCGATCCATCGGCAGAAACCGTGCTGCTAAATTGAAAATGCACGCGCTAAAATATGTTTTGTTCGCACTGACGGGACTACTTAAACTCGCCGCTTGGACATTCACTCGTCCGTCCGTCCGACCGTCGTTGTTCAGAGAATCACTACCCTGATCTTTCATTCCTTAAACAGCATATACGATGAAGTCTATTTACTCTACTAAAGCGATGCGTGACTAATGCGATGAGCTTAGATGAATACACCACGCAGGTAATCTAGGTAGGTAGGTAGGTTCAGTCTAGGGATTGCAATCCGGAAAACCGGATCCCGTAGTCGGGTGGATCCGGCATCAATATACCTTGAACAGATCCCTTATAGGGATATGTTCGCCTTTGTACATGTTAATCTTAAGTTTATGTACGAATTTACTTGTAATTGTTTTTTTTATTGTGTTATAAAGAGTTTACATACATACATACGTACATACATATACACTTATCGGATCCGGTACCAAATTATCCGGTGACCGGCTCCGGTGATGGCATATTTTGGCAAAATACCCGCGCTGTTCCATGATTAGGTACTTCTGCAGTCAAACTGTTGTGACAGTTTTGCAGACTATTTTTTAAGAAAAATATGTAATTTTTGGTTAATAAACAAACAATAAAAAATGAAAAAAAACGCGTATCTGAGAGAGCCTTCTCGGCGGCAGGCTACATTTTGTATCTCTGTTAGAAGTCGATTGGCAGATGACACGATCAATACAAATTGTTTTCTAAGATCCTTTTAGCATACCAATAATTAATTATTTGTTTCAAACTAAAGAGTTATTTTTTTAAAGAATATTATAGTTAATGTGATTGTTGTGTTGTGCTATGCTATTCATTAGATAGTTTCGGTGGTCTGACATATAATTTAGAAGAATAAAACTGAATAGCATTCTCAAATAGCTAATTATTGACATTATAGTTAATTAGAATTACATTAAGTTAATGACGAAGAAGATGAGATTTTATTTGTGTTGACGATGAGAATTTTTTTGGTCTTTTTTTTTAATTATTCATAACTAAGTTGATTTTGTATACGTATCGTTTTTATTTTACACTCCTTGGAATGAAAAAGACAAGTTACCTGAGTTATTCGGTTAGATTGATGAACATCAGGTTGGACGCGGCCGGATTGAAAATGAGGGCGATTCAGTCAATGTAGGGTGACAGCCGTAATTCGTATTTCCCAACACTATACTTACTCGCAGGTAACTATAGCTATGCTTTGATTTTGGCACTGATTGAAAGAGTTGATTGATCTAATCATTCGAATTACTGAAGGTCGTCGCTAGTTTTGTAATATAGGTAGTATTTATATCGCACTGCTACATCAAAACAGTATCAACTCAAATCCTTGCTAGTTTTGTTATAAGTTCATAGACGGTGTAATAAAGTTGTCTCAATCTCTCAAGGGTTATCTGGAAGAGATCCCTTAAAGTTAGAAGTTCGCCGAATGTATTAGTTTGCCAAATGCCAAGTTTGATTGTTTTTTAATGTTACTTACTGTGATTCTATACCAATGTTGATTGGTGTTAAAATACCTACTGATATTTCTACTTTTACTTTAAAGAAATTATTAATAATAATATACGAAAAATTTGAAACCCCCCGTAACTATAATTAGCGAATACCTACTAAACTTTTTGTTTTAAAAATATTTATTAATTTACATATAATTTATTGACATTTTTATTTTTATCTGCCCAACAGTTAATTAAACAAATAAACCAATAGCCAAACAAAATGCACGATTTTACATTAAAATACCTATTATATACCTAGGTATATATGTCACATCTGGATATATTACGAAGCCAGATTTGTTGGGGATAGGAGGTAGGTATCTACTGAATATCGAAATCGTTTATATCTTTAAGATTCTCATATGCGATAAGCCCTTGCCGTATAGTACCTACAAACAAAGCACTTTGTTACAAAACTAAACATCCTGTTCTACTAAACAAAAAACTAAACAAATTTAAAGTTTTAAAAATCCTCGACAAGGCTTTACTTATTTCAGATATTTTGATCGTGTCGTCAGATGTTTTATATAAAATTTACTCAAGTAAGGTCAGGACTCAAGATTATTCATAGACGAGCACACAGACGGACATAGGATTCACAAAAATAACAACCTTATTTTAATAGACGGTAAAAAAAAAGAGAAACTAACCTGTTGAATGTATATAAAATTTTCGGGAAGCAGAGTGTTTACTAAATATCGGACACTGCACAGTTCGTTGTCATGCATGTAGAAAAAGTGTTCATGGGCGACTATGCTGAGCGGTTCAGTGTCTTTGAACATTGGAGGGCTGAAGGGGTTCACATCTGGTGACTCGGCATCCTCGCACTCCCGACCGACGAATACTTGTCCGGGCCCGCAGCATTTCCACAGGCAATTTCGTCCGAGGCAAGGACACCCGAGCCTGACGGTCTCATTGTTTTCCTCAGTTACATACCATGACCCAGTAACGTACTCCATCCCTTCAAGAATGATCGAACCATTTCCAAATTCAGTCCCATTTGTAATATCAACGCTTTCGACCCTCCTGCACGGTTCACAGTTCACACACCACACCAACATCAACTGAAAAATCACAAATAGTGCTTTCGACATTTTCAGTTTTAAAAAAACACTAGTTAAGACTTCTAGTGTCTCACATAACTCTCAAAAACAACACGTTGCACAAGGACAATAAAATGTACTGCGTTCATTTCAAAAAATCGTGGAAGAACAACAAACAAGTTGCTTAAGTTTTCTTGGAATTTCGGCGATGACTAATAATAAAATTGCAATGAAATCAAGAAGTCGCGTTATCACGGTTCCAGCGTTATCAGGGACTCGTGAGGTAATTTGATATCATTTTTACGAGTACTTTAGTGATAAGAGATAAGTGTTTCGCGATGTGTCCGAGAGAGGGCGCGACGAGTGGCTGGCGCGCCGGCTGGTCCCCGACTGACTGTGGTCCGGCAATTCTTCCCTCATTGCTCTGCCCACACGTAATGAATGAACGGGCAAAGCTATCGTGCGGCCAATTCACGTAAATAAACAGGGGTGTTATTCTCTTGACTAACACATCGTCATTCATCATTAGTTCATTACTATCATTACGAGTAGGTAGGTTTAAGGTGGAGTTTTGTAATTGCAACTTCAGGCGTGATATTGTATTTCTTAGAATAGAAGAACAAATATCACCCCTGTCATTGTTTCAAACAGTGATCCTAGAGGGAGTTATTTAAGTCATTTGGAATTACCAGATAGTTGCCATTGCAAGAGTCTAGCTTAGTGGAACTCATAAGTAACTGTTCATTTTACGAGTAGTACCTAGTCGCAGTTAAAACCGCCGTCAATAGAACTTGCAAAAGATGTAAACACAACTAAGCGTTCCAATTCCCCAGGATTACTCGATAATCAATTCACGTACTTTTGAAAATCAAGTCAGGTCTTTGCAATGATTTGTACATATATACTAGATCATTATTTTCATATTAAGTTCACGATGAAATAACTAGGTATTCATTATACGTAATTTTTAATAAAAATACGCTTGGTGACTATTTGAGGTTATGTGTCAAAAGTAGGGCATGCACCCGGTTCTACCCGGTCCTGAAATACCCGGGTATACCCGGTTCCTTCAAGGTATGCGTAGAACCGGTTCCAAAAGCAATAAACCCGGTTCCCCCGGTTCTCAAAAATAAGTAAAAATGGTTTAATTTCACAGAATTTATTTCGCTAAAACGTTCAAAAATAGGATGTATAGTAATTAGGTTAATTAGTAATTAGGTTCTTGCGGGCTGGCATCGCCGCATGCACTAAGTACTATGGGCAATATGATGATAAAAATCGGTATAGAATTAAACAAACAATGATTTAAGTTGCATCAAAAATGCTTGGCACATGCAATTCAGCTGGCTCTCTTAGACGTGTTTTACAAGACACCTACTGCAATGTATGATGATATTGTCGGTCACGAAATTGTTGAACAACAAGACTTGGATGAGGAATACAAGGATGACATACCTTTAGCCGAATTGGCTCCTTAATGGCGTCAAGATAATTTAATTCGCGAAAATTTAAATGCAGTAGAAAGTGACGATGATAATGATGGGGTACAACTTTTTCATTTTATATTCCTTATAATAGTGCTTTATCTTCTTAAATTTTCTATAATTTATTTTAATTACAAAAAGTTCCAATTTTATCACCCAGAACCGGGGGAACCGGTTCCCCCGGTTCTATATGCATTCTAGAACCGGGTATCAAAAATCTGGAACCGGGACCGGTTCTGCATGCCCTAGTCAAAAGGGTGTTGTTTACATCTTTCACAAGTTCTATTGACAGTGACTTTATTGAAATTCCAACCGCTCTCACTTTAATACGATATAGCGACAAAGTACTAAAATGTAGTTACAGCTACTTATGGAGCTAGTTAACATCGTTTGGTGAAATTGGTACCAATTGCAGTGTTCACCAACAACTAAACGGACGGTTAGTGGTTTGACGGTTGTCAGATGTATTGAAAATAAGCTGATAAAAATGTAACCGTCTGTTAAATTGGCTGGTTAACTCGGCCCTTTGACAAATCTGATGACACCTCGTTTGTCTATATCGGGCCATCCATTCAACCTTTAATGCTACGCATGACGTGACGGAGCCATCTATTGAGTTACTTTGTAAATAAAATATTATTTATTTTATTTATTATGTCATTCAATTGTTTTTTTCAGTTGTTTGAGAAAATCTTTTATTAAGTTGTTTTTTTTTTAAACTCCTTTAAAAAAAAGTCACAGTCATACTTGAACCGTCTTATAAACCATTAACATACTTTCAATAACATACACTTTGTCGAAATTAAATGAAATTTAGGAAGAGAGCTGGTCTGGTAAATAGGTACGTAGCTGTACCTACTACTGATGGCATGTTAAAAATAAACACTACGGAAACGCGACACTAGCGCTACTTCGTGTAAGGAGTCAAACTAGTAGTTCAGAGAAATCTTCAAAAGTACCAGTAACATTTCAAAGATGGCGCTGGAATCGCAAACATTACTGAAATATGGCACGACTATTATAGAAAGAGGCATTTCAACTAGCAATATTAAAACATTTAACAATGTGTTGGTTCATGTAACATTATGCATCATTACAATAAAGATTATGTATTACCACCACCCAGAAAAAATATAATTCTACGACGAATAAATTTTAGGACCATAGAGTTTATTTTTTACAAGTGGCAACACTAGTAAAAATGTAATGGATTCCCATGTGACAGTATTCTATTTTAATAAACTGGTGTTAAGACAGATAAGATAATTCATCATTCGAGGACTTCGTCATATTATGTTTTTCCACGAAATGAATAACGTATCAAAAAAACCCTTCACTTTATGACCTTATTGCACAATTATTGACACGTAATAAGAGCTTATTAAACAGAGAAGAAAAGAGTGTTTGGGGCCCTAATTATGTACCTAAGTTTATACACTTAGCATACATTATTTTATGCAAATTTACCTATCGAAATTCATCAATGATAGAAAACAAACCACTTACTTACCTACATAATACTTGTTTGTTTTAAATACAACATAATATTGTCATAAAAAAATTAGTTAACCTCATAACCAGGTTCCTAACTGTATAGTTTATTAACACTTGACTCTAACAAAAACTATCACTTTAAATATTAATGTTTCACCAACAGACCCCTTACCTAATCGTAAAATGGTTTTCTCCAATCACAATTGGGGTAGACAAGAAAAAAATACGTCCCCACGTACCCAAGTACCCGTTACGCTACCCTAAAACTTTTTTCAACATTTTGACTGCGTGACTTATATGTATATTCATGCCAAATGACAGTTTTCTAGAACAAAGGGTCTCTGAGCTAAGCTGTGGACGCACGGACGGGCGGACGTGGCGAAACTATGTACAGGGTTTCCTAGTTAGACCACGGAACCCTTAAAACGACATAATTTGACTAATTTTACTGATTGGACAAACGCTTACTGCTTACTAACATTTAAGTACTAGGTAAATATATAACATCTCATTAACAATAACAATTACAAATTAGACAATTAATAATTAATAACATGCCAACACGCTACATAGTTTGTTAAGATTTAGTGATGGTTTTCAAGTTAATATACCTACAAAGATACGTTAATATATGATACCAGAAAATAACCTTTTACATAAGTAAAGGGTTCTTATGAAACAAAACAGTCCAAAAACATTAATAGGAACGGCAACATTTTATTCTATCGCAAGCTCGTAGTTACGTTAGCTCCATCCCTTTCTCACAATATACTATAGTCTCGAATGACGAGTGACAGGGGTGGACCTACGTAGCTTCGAACTTCGATTTACCAACTAGGGCCCCAGGGTAGGTTACTATATCTAGTAGCTAAAATGTCTATGATACTCGGTAAAAAAAAAACCAAACCATTTTTAGGTAAATCCCCTAAGTCAGGCAACCGCCGGCCGGCGATGCCAGCCAGATACATTTTTGCTGGTGGCAAAAAATGGAACTAATATTTCTAGATACAAATTCTTTGGTGTCATGTTGTTGTCCATAGACAGTGGCGCCACTTTCTAGTGAAAAGTTATATCGCGTTAACACCGACGCTTGATTGGTAGCTTCGCCGAAGTATAAATACTCAGAGCGTCCATTTTGTTCCATCAGTCAGTGTCGAGGACTTGGAAGAGAAAAGACGTTCGAATAATCGAAAAGTATCTCCCGACTACCTTACTACATATTCACCTTGAAGGTTAGTTCAGTGCTATTTTGTTTTGTTTGCTAAAGCTCGGGTCAAGTACAACAATCTAATAAATTAAAACGTTCACATCAAATAGGTAAATATCTCAAAAACAAGAATAGCCACGGGATAGACGAACTGCCACCCTCGCTAATTAAGCAATGCGCCGACCAACTTTCACTACCTCTCACAATTCTAATAAACCAATCCTTTACTGAAGGAGTGTTCCCGGACCTCTTTAAAGAAAGCCATAATTAAACCTATACACAAAAAAAGCCACAAAACCGATCCCAATAACTACCGCCCCATAGCTCTGTTATCTACTCTCAAAAATGTTTGAGAAGGCAATGTGTGATCGTGTATATGCTTTTTGTGAGAAGTTTAAAATCTTTGATGAAAACCAAAACGGATTTCGCAAAAAACGGTCAACGACCCTTGCGGTCTACAAGTACTTTCAACAAATTTTAAATATTTTAAATGAAAAAAAATACGCAATCGGTATATTATTGGACATGACCCAGGCTTATGATAGTGTAAATTTCAAAATTCTTTTAAATAAATTATATGGATTAGGGATACGTGGAATAGCTCATGATTGGTTTGCCTCTTATCTCAAAGATCGCGAACAGTTCACGGAGGTGGAGTATTTCGAACCCGACACCGGAGATATAATTAATGTCAGTTCCGATAGCAAAATAACTAACGCCTCAATTCCTCAAGGAAGTGTAATAGGATGTTTATTGTTTATTTTGTATATATAAATGACCTTCCAAAAATCATGAATGAACCATGTATTCTTTTCGCAGACGACATCTCTCTTCTCACAACATGCCAAAATAATGTTAACCTAAATGAAAAACTTAACTACATATTAGACATAACTACAAAATGGTTAAATGAGCACAATCTACAAATAATTTATTCAAAAACTAAACTAATGGCTTTCCATCCTCACCAAAAAAAACCGCTAGAAATAAACCTATACTACAGAAATAAATCAATAGAAGTTGTTAAAGAATTCACACTGCTTGGACTGGCTATAGATACTGACGTGAACTGGAAAACTCATATAAAAAAGATTAGAAGTAAAATATCACAATTCGCTTATGCGCTCCGTGAAGTTAAAAGATCAACCGACTTCGAAACTGCACTCGTCACCTACTATGCCTATGCGTACGCCTGGTTCAGCTACGGCGTCATCCTTTGGGGAAATAGCACCGATGCGCCAGCTCTCTTTACACTACAAAAAAAACTTGTCCGCATCCTAGTTAATATAGAAAATACAGAAAGCTGTAAACCCCACTTCCAGGAAAATAAACTACTTACCCTACCGTGCATATATATTTTTGAGATGTGTAAGTTTGTTAGGAAATATCCTGAATACTATAAAAAACGAGAAGACTTACCCACAACCAATTTCCTGCGACACAGAGATAGATTAATGTTACCTGCATCAAAACTGAAGATGTGCTCTGACGGAACTTATATAATGTCTATAAAAATATATAATAAATTACCGAATAATATAAAAACTGAAAAAAACGAAAACAAATTTATAAAACTCTTAAAGGAACTTCTCATAAGAAAAAGTTATTATACTATAAATACGTACTTGGAAGACAAACTGTAATTTAAACTAAAACCTATACCTACATTTAAATAACAAACAGTGACATTAATAAATTCTATAAATAAATATCAGATAAAGTACATTGGAAAGATAAGTTAGAGATAAATACAAAAATATGATAATAATATACAGAATTAATGATCATTATACATATATAACACATAATAGGATTAAATAATACAAAATAATTACAACAGATATTTAAGTTTAATTACTTAGTTCAAATTAAATTTGACATAATTTAATTTAAATTATATACCTTATGTGCAATATAATTATTAAGTACAATGTAGAATTATTGAGCTAAAGCCCTCTCTTAATCTTAATGTTGCTGTGCCCAACAGGGTCCATAATTAAGTTATAATAATTATATTTATTACTGTAATAGCTTAAGTTAGCCTGTCAACTGCCAACACATTGTGGAATGCAATAAACGTTTGAGTATTGAGTAGGTAAATCGTCAATAACTGGCCACATTAGAAAGTGTCATTTAGTTACTAGCCATCAAATTTCTTACTAACGTTGTTAGTAAAGATACTTGAACAGTACTCCGGGTAATAACTCAGGATCTAGGTATTCTAGTTTAATCGGTAAAATGTGAACAAATCTTTTACTTAACACATTTTATTGCAGTGGCCAGTTACCGGAGGGTGGCCAGTAATAGGCGATTTACCAATTTATTTATGACCATTCTACTGACGCTATTCAATGGTCGGATGATAAATAATTGGGCATTTCTCCACTAATTGGAAAATTTGAACAGTCCCCTGCCAACTTTCTCTTCAAATAATAATGAATTAAACAGTAAAAATTGTTTTGTATCACAATTCCAGTGTTGTGCATACCTACTAAAACCAATGCATTTACTAAAGTCAAACTCATGCATTATTTTTATTTTAATCACAATCAGGCGACAGGGGACTGCTTTTGTAGTCTTGGGACAAAATTCGAGTAATAGTTCTAATAAAATGATTTACATATTTATTGAAATACTACTTTATTGTAATAGATTGTGTATTCACCTTCTTAAGTTCAATACAGAAACCTTGTAACATTGTAACACATTACTAATATTATGTCATACTTATCAAATTCTGGGTTTGGGACATGCCAGGGTACTGTTTTATGACATGTTCAAAAATGTTTAACTTGATAGTCCGCCTTATTTTTGGTATAATACCAGACACGCTTAAAAATATGGCTATTATTTGACACAAAGACCTTTTTATTTGACATTTATCTAAAGACATTATACCAAAAAAAACAACGGACAGCGATTTTCCAATTAGTGGAGAAATACCCAATTATATTAATTATTCACCTTATAGATTACTTGATTGTCATTTGGTATGTACTGTACCCCACCTTGTAACAAAATGGCGCTCAAGCTAACGCCGGCTTGCACGTAAATGTTGACCTCGCAGCAATGGTCCCTAAGTTAATTCGTTAAAATTAATCTAATATTCGTGAATTATTCAACCAGGGCTTAATCTAAGGTTAAATAATACGGGCAAGCGGGTCTATGCTTTGCTTAAGCCTTAAATCAAGAAATAAGTATTCCTAAGTTAGTCTTGTACCTGCCTACAGTACTTAATACAGATTGTAACTTTTGAACTTTTAATGAATTTGCATAAATTAAACCTTTATCAGTAAAACTAGCGACCCGCCTTCACTTCGCATGTAAGTATGATAATAGCCTATAGCCTTCTTCGATCAAATGGGCTATCTAACACTGAAAGAATTTTTCAAATCGGACCAGTAGTTCCTGGGATTAGCGCGTTCAAGCAAACAAACAATCTCTTCAGCTTTATAATATTAGTAAACATTTATCAAAAAAAAATGCTTCTCAATTAGATGTTTTTAAATTTTGTTCTGTGGTTGCATTCATTTTCTTGGATCCTTTTCTATAAAAATGTCCTTTTGATTTCAGAATGGGGTTGTTAGCGGCTATTGCAGTGAACGTTGTCGGAGGGGCCATCATCTACGGCACGGGCGGGCTGGGCGCGGCGTGGGTGGCCCCGATGCTCGGGTTCGGGACCGGGGGCATCGCCGCCGGCACCACCGCGGCTGCAGCGCAAGCCTACTACGGCAACCTGGCCGCAGGCAGCATCATCTCTCAGATGACTGCTGCCGCTATGGTCGCTCCTACGCCGTAAGTAGCCTGCGGGCTAATTACTCCTTCTGATTACCTGGAAGTCTGCCCACTTCCCCCTTTTTAGCGTTACGAAGTGTCCAAACGGGACCTTGTCACACAGGTTTTACAGTCAAACGGTTGAAGCTACAATCTTCAATATTTTTATATTTTTACAGTACCTATAAGCATCTTGTTGACCCAAAGAATTAACATAATAACCGTCACATTATAAATATTTTTAAATTATTATAAGGGGGCTCACATACAGCTAAGTGGGCCGCGAAACTACCCGAACGTTAAAATTAATTGGGACCATTTTCTTACGTATATTATTATGGTCATTGCGTTGGTCAATTGCAAATGTCACAACTACACTTAGCTTCGTAGGCAGCACGGTCCCGGGTTCGATTCCCGGTTAGGCAAATATTGAACAAAAAAAAAACTTGGGACGAGTTAACTTGCAGTCTCATTGAAGATCATAATGGTGCATACAACAACAGTTTCACATTAACGAAACCTTATGTGGCTGCATTCGATCCATTTTTGCCCTGATTAAAAGCGTTCCATGTTGGACGTTAGATTTATTAAGTAGGTAACTAGTAAATAAATACATTCATTGAAAACCTACGTAGTTTTTAATTCTTGACTTTGTTTGTTACAGCTAAACCAGGACTATCAGCACGGCACGCCGCAGTGTTCGCTCCTCAAGCGTTAGCATTAATTGTATCCTTGGAAATAATTAAATGTCTAGCTCTGTTTAGAATATTGTTTTATTTGATTTAGTTCTTCCTAATGGGGTAAATTATACGCTTCTCACGCACTAGTATCGTTTTTGTCCTTTAATAAATAAAATGTCTAGTTCTCTTAAGAATTATGCATTGTTTAATTTTAGCCTTTCCATAAACTATTTACGAAAACTGTATTTTCGGTAACTATACTAACTATAATACTGGAGTCGGTCCTAGTGATAAAGGTTATAAATCTCCTGTACCCTTACCATGAGTTACGGTTTCACCCTACTCGCTAACGAGTCGAAACTCCTTCGCAGACCTCGCAAGTATTCTTATAGTAGATTCACACAAAGTAAAGTGTTGTGGACGAGGACGGTGATGGGAAATAAAATAAATGATTTATTTACCTACATTTTCTGTCAACTTTTATCAATGAGTGACTTGAGAACTGTCGGTTTACTAAAAAATAATTTGTACATTTCTTTGTTTGGTTTCCTTTATTAACACCAGTCTAGCTAGTACACGTGTATGCAGTTAGGAGAAAGGCCCCGTTCCCATTACTGTTCAAAACTGTTCACATTACACTATTTCCGGCGTAATGTGAACAGCTTCATATAAATTGTACAGGCCTTTCCGGCAGTTTTACCGGTCCGGCAAATTCGCCGGTCCGGCATAGGTGGGAACGGGGCCTTTCTCCTAACTGCATACACGTGTACTAGCTAGACTGTTAGTGTTAATAAAGGAAACCAAACAAAGAAATGTACAAATTACTTTTTAGTAAACTGACAGTTCTCAAGTCACTCATTGATAAAAGTTGACAGAAAATGTAGGTAAATAAATCATTTATTTTATTTCCTATAACCGTCCTCGTCCACAACACTTTACTTTGTGTGAATCTACCTAGAACTCGTTTATCGAAATTCTCTCCGATACCAACTTTTTCTGTCATCAAAATCGCTTCAGCTGTTAAACCGCTACAAATGTTAATTTGTATGTATGTTATGACTTTGTGATGAGTAACTTTAGCTCGAGCACGTCATTTGCTAAACAAATGACAAATTATTACAAACTAGCGACCCGCCCTCGCTTCGCTTCGGTTTATGTGAGTTTTCTGTAACACCCGTACATGAAACAGGATTTATTATACATATAAACCTTCCTCTTGAAACACTCTATCTATTAATAAAAACCGCATCAAAATCCGTTGCGTAGTTTTAAAGATCTAAGCATACATAGGGACAGACAGCGGAAAGCGACTTTGTTTTATAATATGTAGTGATGATTTGTAGAAAAGTAGAATTATACGTATTCTAGTAAACTTCTATTTAATGGTGGCGACTGACTAGTAACATTTCGGTGTGATGTGTCACCCGCTGTCCTTATATTACCGCAGCACCCATTAGATAAGGGCTCCGATTGATACATTACACCCAATTGTTATGAAACACCTCCCCCAGACTACAAAGAATTGATAAAATTGAATATCCTACGTTGTGTAGGCAATCAAATCAGTTTGTCAACAATAAAACATGTGATTGTCTTTTAAAAGTTATATTTATATCTATACAGGGTGTTCGGCACATGGACCGTAATTTTTTTTTGGGATATTGTTGGGGTTATTTGTTATCTTTTCGCCCTTGGACTTAGGGTCATAAGGGTCACGGTTTTGGAGATATGATTTGTTAAATGTTTTTTCTCAAATTTTCCGAAATTCCTCCTTTAAACGTTCGTAACTTTTTTATTAATGCGTGTAAAGGTGGCGACTGACTTGTAACAATTTCGGTGTAATGTATCTCTCGCGGCCCTTTTCTAATGGGTGCGATAAGATAAGGACCGCAGGTGATACATTACACTGAAATGTTACAAGTCAGTCGCCACCTTTACAGAAAAATATGTTGTATTTAAAACTTGTTAATACATGCTAGTTCAAATACCATTAGTCTTTATTCTAATTGATAGTCTCAAAGGGACGTACGTGGTTTTTTATTTCACAAATTTACTGTTTGTGTGAAAAAAATCCAACTTCAAAATTCAATTATTAAAAACCTAAATACAATTTTGGGGTTTATTTTGTTTTAAAAACTTCTCTAGCTACTTACCTTTCTAACGGTAACAGTAAAGGTTGATCAAACCAACGCGGGAAACACTAACAATAAGTCACCGCCCCCAAGCTGTAGTTTTAAGATTGTGTTTCGTGGCATCCTAATGTCGGGTTCCTATAGTCCAACCGCGGACAGATAGGTAAGGCTCACTTGGGGTTAAAATTTGACATCCGAAGTGAGCATAACCATCCGCGGTCTGAATGTAGGATTTTTTTATCTCCATATCAACAACGCCGAGACGGCAATAAAATATTGTTTTAAGTTTCGCTGAAAGCCCCGCCATTATGTGTCATTTACAACTATGTCCGTTTTTAACAATATAGCAAAAAATATATGTATAGATAAAAGAAATTTGTCTAAATAATCTGCAGCTGCGGAGTTAACCCAAAACTATCTTCTTTTTTTGTAAGTCCTGTAACGTTATATTGTTAATAGGTTATTGTAAGTTTTCGAAGAATACAAAATAATAAGATTTAATATCTTACATTTTGTAAAATGTTTGTTTTTATATTTATATAGCGGGAAATATACCTACCTACACGCGTCATAGTTACAATTCCGTCGCCACCTTGAGGCGTGAGCCACTGACTTGGTTATTTTTTTAAGAAAGTTCCAACACTATTCAACTACTTAATTGTGATCAATGTAATTGTTCCTTAGAGTTAAAATAATCGAATCGATCCGTGTGGTTGCCGGGTTAGAATAGTGCCACTCCATATCTTCCCGTGGATGTCGTAAGAGACGGCTAAAGGAATAAAGGCGTAGTGTTGTTAGGCGATGGGCTTGCAACCTGTCACTAATACACTGGTAAACATCGTAGCCTAAGTGTGCAAAATGTGGTTACAGAATTATCAACAAGTTTTTAGAGTTGTTGGTAATTCTGTAGCTCTGCCTAACCCACTCTGGGAATAAAGGCGTGAGTTTATGTATGTATGTATGTATGTATGTATGTATGTATGAAGTTAAAATAAATACAATTTTAACGTAAACCAAAACAATTTATTGCGCTTTCATGTGCATCTTATAGTACAAGCCCTTGAGCGCCATGAGGTCGGCGTGCGTGCCCTGCTCGGCGACGCGGCCGTCGCGCAGCACGCAGATGGCGTCGGCGTCGCGCACGGTGCTGAGCCGGTGCGCGATCATCACGCACGTGCGCCCCGCCTTCGCCGTGTCCAACGCCTCCTGCACCACCTGCGCACACACATAGACACTAAACCCCTTACTAATAAACGTTGAGTAACGGTGGCATAGCTATACAATGTTTTGTCCTTATCTGTCATTGTGACATTTGAATTTGACAGATAAGGACAAAACATTGTACAGCTATACCACCGCTACTCAACGTTTATTAGTAAGGGGGTAAAAATGGGCCTCTCTTAGGTATTTATCCGGGTATTTGCCCACCTATAGGTAAGCCGCGTATAGGTGAGGTGAGTCGCACGAACGTCGCACATAGCAGCACTGGGGTGTTATTCTCTCAAAAACAACGGACGGGCGGACGGACAAGCCAAATCGCAGCGGCGAGTTTAGGTAGTTCTATCAGAGCGAACAAAACACATTTTAGCGCGCATTAAGAAACCATGCATGCTAAATTGAAAATGCGCAAAAACATGTTTGGTTCGCACTGACGGGACTACTTAAACTCACCGCTTGGACATTCACTCGTCCGTGCGTCCGACCGTCGTTGTTGAGAGAATCACTACCCTGCATTCACCACGCATGCCACGCGATCTCTGTACGCGGCTTTAACGTAACTTTAAACGCCATATGGCGATGATGACAAGCAAGTGACAAGCCAAACTGAGCATCGAGCTAGCATAGGTTCCTTGAATATTTATCGATGATGATGTCAAAGGTAGAAATATAGTGCGTCAATAGAACCTATATTAAAATTACTTAGTTGTACTTTTCGAAATGCCTAGCACTCTTTTATCATGTTCAGGTACAAGCCTTTCGGGATCAAAGGAATGAATGATTCGTTTTCTAAATGTAATTGAAACTTTGGCACTATAAATCACAATCGGGTCCGTATCACTCACTTTCGGAGTCAAGCAATTTCTGTCTACAAAATCTTATTTAAACCGAAATCTTAGCACAAAACAGTGTGTATGTACCTATCATGATCATGTGAAAAACTTTGCTACCTACTTCCAAATGTGAAATTCAAACTTCAGAAGCTTCATCCCTCTCCCTCGTTGACCGTAGCAGGCGTACCTTCTCGCTCTCCGTGTCGAGCGCGCTGGTGGCCTCGTCCAGCAGCAGCACGCGCGGGCGCCGCAGCAGCGCGCGCGCAATCGCCACGCGCTGCTTCTGCCCGCCCGACAGCTGCGTGCCCTTCCGCCCGATGTTCGTCGCGTAGCCCTGTGACACGGAGTTATTAAAAACTAAAAGATCAGAGGCACAATACGTACCCACACTTGTTCAAGGTGTACAATTGCGTTATATAATTATGGGAGAACGCAAGATCTCAAAAACATGTCCCAATTCAAGTTATTCCAGTGTAATACGAAGTTCATAACTTATTTTTCATCAAACTTGCTCGTAAATAGTGTCCTTACATGCTAGAAAAATCAACCGTAAATCCAAAATAATACCCACAGGCCTTTTTTACCATTACACCCTATCGTGCGTAATAGGTAGCTTTTTTTAGATATTATACGTTGGACTCAAACTATCACAATACATCAGGACCCCAATTCTTGTGCCATTTGATATGAAGTTTCATTCGAGATGACATATATGTCAGACACCACGTGAAACCAAGTATGCAACTTCGTGTGTACTACAACCATTTCGGAAATACGTACAAAACTTCAAACACTATCATTAGGCCGTCATTTTAATCGCTTCGATTAAAAAGAGAATGAAGACAGCAACGTGGAAAAAATAAACTTGCCTCAGGCAGGGTTACCACGAAGCTGTGTATGTTGGCCTGCTTGGCGGCGTCCATGATCTCTTCTATGGAGACCTCTCTCGCGTTCTCGCCGTACGCGATGTTTTCTGCGATGGAGAGGTCGAACAGCACCGGCTCCTGGGAGACGAGGCCGTAGGTACCGCGCACTTCACTCAGCAGGAGCTGCGGCAGTGCTATGCCGTCCAAAGCCTAAAAGTAAATAATGATCATAAATCACGTTACAGTATAGCACGCGAGTGACTGTTCGGCGGCGCCACCATCCACGCAACACTATCACAGTCGTACGTACAGTTGCAGTTTCTTAATCTGCAATCTTAAGTTATACTATGAAACACAAGTGAGAAATGTAAGATCAGAAACGTGAAAGAGATAAGACGGCCGAGCGCTATTAAGAAGCGGGGTATTAGTTAAATAGGTACTTAGTTCTTAGTACACGCCAGTTGTCGAGAGGCCCGGAAGCTCGCCCGTCTTGTCTCGCCAATCGCCATGTATGAATGTATGTAAACACTTTATTGTACATAAAAAAAAAACAGAAAATCTAATACAATACAGAGTTAGAATGTACAAAGGCGAACTTATCCCCGGTCGCAGTTGATTTCCGCCCGAGACTCACCGCGAAAGGCTCTCGACGACTGTGTACAGCCGGCACGTCTTTATTGGCGTTAACGGAGGCGGACGTCGTGTTCGTTCGTGTACCGTTGCGGGGAAAGGAACTGCGCGCAACTCTGCGACGCCCATCCAAGCTTTTGCCTCGCACTCCCCAAGCGAGCCAGCCTCGCACGAACTCTGTCTTATATGAAAATAGATATAAAAGTAGGTAATCACCACGATTCCAGCATCCGGGTCATAGTACCGCTGCAGCAGCTGTATCACCGTGCTCTTGCCGCACCCGCTTCCTCCGACCAGAGCGACGGTCTTAAAACTCTCCACCTGTGAACCAGCTAACAATTAACAGGCGTTTTAAAGTAACATTATTTTATAATCTAAAGGCGTCCTTGCGCAATAGTCCTAATAGGTCCGGTAGCTTACATTATATTCTGCGTCAGCCCAGAGCCCAGACAGTCATAGAATTAAGTTAGCTAATACTAATGAATGACATAAATCATTTAACTAGACGTAGATGACGCGTACCTTGAGGTTCAGTCCCTGCAGCACGTTAACACCAGGCCTGGTCGGATATCGGAACTCCACGTTTGTAAAGCTGAGGTCGCCCGCTGATTTCTGTTGGTTTATTTAATTTTACTTTATCTGACTTATCTACTCGTCTGTAGGTAATTACTAATTAGCATCAATACCAGTAGGTAAGGTCAAGCGGGGCTATCGTGACAGAGGGGTAAATGTATCTCTAATTTTTTTCAAGGGAATTCGACGTTGAAAACTATTTTTGCGTCCTTTTATAGTAGTTTAAGTACCTTAATTTCAATAAAAGGAAGCATAAATAGTTTTAAAATGGTGAATTTCCTTTAAAAATTAAGAGATGCATTTACCCTAAAGTGCATCAAAAATGAAACCTGGAACCTAAAAAACCTGAACTGCACCGTAAAAAATGAAATGTTCATCAAAAGCAATTGAATTAAAATAGTGGCTTGAGTTTAACATAATGCTCCTGACAATAACAAGCTGGCAACTACACGTATATTGTACAGTAGGTAAAGGTATAATATAATTGGTTCTAGAATGACAGGTGTCACGATTGAATTCTTATCTGTTTTTACTAAATAACATGATCCTTACGAAACCGGTGATGACGGGGTGGCTAGGGTCCGTGATGGTCGGCTGCGTGCCCATGAGTTCCAGGACCCTCGCCGCCGCCGCGATCCCCTTCTGGAAGTCCGGCGTATACGCAAACGCGTTCTGTACCTGGCCAGCAGCCATCTGGAGGGCTTGCGTTGTGCTGGAATGTAATTTGATATTAAGGTCAGCTGGGGCAAGTGCGTTAATGGGGTAGGTGCGACTGGTTGGGGTTTTAAATAGTTCAAAATTTAATTTTATATTGTTTAAGTAAAATCAATGTGAAATAAGCAATAACAATAAAAACCAACAATTGTTATGTAGGTATGACCCCTGGGCTCTCTGTGCCCTTATGGTAAAGACGGTACTGCTTTGACGAATCTTGCGCAGGATCGGTTTACTAATACGACCTTATATTGGCTTAAGTCCAAAGTATCCAACTCACACAAGTATTTTCTCATAAGCGACGCCGTCAGACACGATGAGGTGGCCGCCCAGGGTGAGAGCGGCCGCGTTGATGAAGTTGAACATGCAGCGCGAGATCCCGGTGACGACGCCGCGGCACTGGGCCGCGCGCCGCTCCGGCGCCAGCGCGGGCACCAGCTGGGTCTCGTATTCCTTCAGGATGGTGTCCTCGCGACCCAGAGATGCCACCGTTCGGAAATTGGAGACAGCTTCTATTGCTACCTGGGAAGGAAATGAGATCGCTCAAGACGAATATGTAGTTAATAGCTATCAAAGGTAAAATTGTTATAGTGCTTACACCAATATGTGATTACTCTCACACATAAAGAGATCAGAAATGTCGCAACTATGCCGTCAACTGCCAATTTTACGATTTGTAAGTGATATGGACATGTCAGACGGTAAATTCCCTTTCGTTATATGCGATTCTTGTGCTTAATTGAGTATATTATAAGACTTATTATAAGGATTGTTCTAATTGTGTGGTAAATAAATAAACTTTCACCTTTTGTACAGAATATTAAAGCATTTTAGTTAATAAGTAAAGAAGCCAGCGATGATTCTTAAGCCTTTAACATAGAATTTTAATGCAAAAGATAATTTGCATAATAATATAACACATATAATATTTAACATTTTACTTGATAACGATAATCTAAGCAGTAAGGACTACGGCACACATTATATACAAGTTAATACGTGCTACTTTTATTAAAATGAACCTTCTTTCGTATGGGATAAGCTGAATTTTGAAGTTTTGAAACATGCTTGGTGGGTTAGTGTCACGACATACGATTCGACGACCCCCTCATAACATAACATACAAGCTGCCGTTATGGTGTTTTCTAGAGTTTCGTTTCAGACTAGGTTAATTTACATCAGATTGTTTCCAGGTATTTATTGAATAACAGTTACCTTGGAGCTGCTCTCCACGGTCTTGGCGGTTCGCGCGGCCTGGCGCGCGCTTATGACGCTCTCGTGGTACACGACGAGCGCGATGGCGGGAAGAAAGGCCAGCGCCACAAGACCCACGCGGTACTCGTACATCATGGCCAGGACGAGAGCCAGCCCCACGGACCCTATGCCTTGGAGCAACGTGCCTATACGCTGCCCGGTTGCCTGAGCAATAACAGCTTTTAAAAGGAAACAAGGTATTATTTCTTATAACAGACTGGAAATGAACGAAAATATTCTACAGTGTTGTTTACAGAACACTTCCTAGACGAGCTCACCGATAAGCCTTACTTGACCCTTAAAACTATAAAGACTGTGTCCGCTCATGTCACGACCTTGGTCCATTTGACGCCCACTGGTCCAAGTTTTAACCTTTTTTCAGTGTGCGAATTGTTAAGACTGCACCGAGCAAACGTCGAGCGTCCAGTGGCGCCCTCATTACTATTATTGTGTTTATTATTAACTAAAGGATTTACTTACAATCAGACGATACGTTTTTGTAGCGCAAGTAAAAACACAATTTATGGGATACGTAACAAACTTTAATAACAGTTACCCTTTGAGTAGTCAGCTTAACGGGAAAAGGTTAGGTTAGGTTAGGTTAGGCTACTTTTTTCCGTTAAGTTGATAACTCGAAGGTGAATTTTTATTAAACTACGTATATCTCATAGTACCTCTATAAGTTGTGTTTTCATTTGTAGTACAAAAACCTACCGACCAATTTCAAGAAAATACTTTAGTTTATTAGAAAACACAATAATAGTAATAAGGGGCGCCACTGTACATCCGGCGTACGGTCGGCGCAGTCTTAAAGCAATTTTAGAAGATTTAAGAAACTACTTTTTCTGCGTCTATCATTTTGTGTAGGTGTCATAGAGTGAACGAGGGTAGGATATAGCTACTTAGTCTAATTTTTACATCCTACATTACCGAAAACTATGCTTGAACTATGTTGACAGTCATAATTAACGGAAACTAACGCCTTGCACGTGCGCAGCTTCAGCGGACAGCTTGGCGCACAGAGCCCCGGTGGAGTTGCGCCGGCGGTCGTAGAATGACATCTGTTGGCGCAGCATGTGCGCGAACATCTCCAGCCGCAGGCGCTCGGTCAGGTGCGCACCCGCCACACCAAACGATACGGACTGCTCAAAAGTAGCATTAAATTATGTAGGAACTCACTAACAACAAATAAAATTATAAATGTTTTAAATAAATTTCAACTCACTTCGATAAAATTTGAAACTCCCATGACTAAACCAATGCCAACACACGTGAGTGACACCTGAATTACTTGTTTCATCATGGCGTCGGAGTCAGGATTTGACAATGACTGAAAAATTTGAATTATTAAAATTCCTTAAAATGTGATTAAAGCTGCAAACTCTGAAATCTACTAAGTACTACATCTTACCCCAAATAAATCTCCAAACACAACAACAAATAACGGCATTGAAAATCCTATAATAAAGCTGCATACACATCCCAATGATACACATTTCCATTCTGGCGCATTGAGAGACAAAACCTTCCAAAAGGATGGGCGAGGCAATTTTTTCTTTTCCTCTTGTGATATCTACGGCATGAAAGTGGCACTTAATCTATCAATTTCAATAATAAGTTAAATGTTAACGATTTCAGAAACTCACGTCAGAATTCTCTCTTTGGATATCAAATTCATTCATCACTGATTCCTCTCGTATTGGCTCACTGACTAAAAGACCAAAATTAAAAATCTAAGTAGGTAACTCTCGTTTAGTGGCTGCTATCACGGTGAGCAACTAAGCTCTCCACCAAGGTGACCTTGGTTGGGGGCTCGGTGTCGGTTGCTAACGCCGTCGCGTTTCCGTCTACACGGTTGCCAACCGCAGTGTGTCTGTTGCTCGCGGAGAGAAAACACGCATCGTACGACTGCACAGTGCACACCATATTACAAATAAATAGAGGCCTTGCGCAGTCTGTGCCTGCTGAGACACAACTGTACTCGCGTGGTTTGCAACAAGCGTCTACACGGTGTACAACGGCGGTATCCAACCGTCAACCAAGGGCAATAAAAGGCAAACGAAATTTGGTTGCAATCTACCTTCTAGACGGTCGCAAACCAGCAAGGTCACCTTGGCAGATAGCTTGGTTGCTCACCGTGTAGCAGCCGCTTTAGGATGGTTGATTAATTTTTCCTCAAATTCTTGTAAGTATCTATATTCTTGGCGCGGCAGATTCTTGCTTGGACATATTCTTGTTTTTACACATTTTGTTCTGCTCAGATTTTCTTATTATAATCTTAAAGTACTTACATACATACTTAAATCACGCCGGTGTCCCAGAAGGGTAAGGCCCATTTACATTATACAACTTTCTTGCACATTCCATACAATAAACTTGTGGCAAGAAAGATTCAGCCCTTTTCTAGTATTTCTAGGATTTGATTCGAAAAAGTACGCCTAGGGCGGCCCCTTCCGACCCTTCCACTCACTTTCGATCTGTATGTCTTTCGTCAATCTTCTTTAATCCATCCTTTTCAATTTGACCGAACCATCGAAGCACGCCCTTTTCAATCTTAGTCACTCTTCTTCTATTCCATATTTCTCTCTGACTTTTTCATTCTTTGCTCTATCAATCAGTTTCACATCACACATACTCGTACTACGCAAAGAGCGCATTTCAACTGCATTTACATGACTTTCATGCTAAAAAAACGGCTTAAATGTTTCATAATCTTAAAGTAAAGGATAGACAAATAATTTATTTAATTAATTAAGCATTACTTTATCATACCGATGAAAATCAAATGTGTCCAAGCAAGAATGTGCCGAAACAAGAATGTGACGAAAAAGGAATCAATCGTCCGTACTCTTGTAAGTAGAAAATCCTTGTAAAACTTTAGTACGTACTTACCGATTTCAAGTGGTTCCTGAAGCATTAACATACTGTAGTAAAGGCCTTTTAGTGCAACTAATTGGTCATGAGTGCCCATTTCAAACACTTCACCTTGTTTCATCACATATATCACATCTACATTTCTTATTGTAGACAAACGATGAGCCACGACCACTGTAGTGCGACCTTCGGATGCCTACAGAAAAAAAATGTTGATGATAGAAGTTATTTTTTACACATTAATGTACAAGTTTTCCCTTACCTTTTCAAGCGCAATTTGCACCTTGGCCTCTGAGAACGTATCAAGAGCGCTGGTCGCTTCGTCGAGGAGAAGGATGCGCGGGTTGCGCACCAGCGCGCGCGCGATGGCGATTCGCTGCTTCTGCCCGCCCGACAGCGAGGCGCCGCGCTCGCCGACCAGCGTGTCGTACCCCTGCACAGAGCGCGTTAGCGGATCAGTCGGTCGAAAAGAAGACGCAGCGAGCGTGTCAGTATGAGCGGCGCACCTGCGGCAGCTTGAGCACGAACTCGTGCGCGTTGGCCTGCCGCGCGGCCGCCTCGATGTCGGCGTCGGTGGCATCCTCGCGCCCGTAGCGGATGTTCTCGCGTACGCTGGTGTTGAACAGCACCGGCTCCTGCCCCACCAACCCAATCTGCGCACGCAGCCAGCGCACCGACAGCGAGCGAACGTCACGCCCGTCTACACTAACCTGCACAAAGATCACAGCACGTTTACAATAGACAGATAAGTTTTTTTAACTTATCTGCATACGTTATTATTACTCTGCCTCCAACGACGTCGTAGTATCTGGATATGAGCTGTATAATGGTCGACTTGCCGCAGCCCGATTGTCCGACCAGCGCCACGGATTGTCCCCGTTTCACACTTAAACTCACATTATGAAGAATCTGCTGCAGAAATTGTGGTTGATATAAAAAGCATACTCTAAAATATTTCATTTGTGTGCTATAATATAATGGTACTGACCCTAATTTCAGGCCTTGACGGGTAATGAAACGATACATCTTTGAACTCTATATTGCCATCGATGCTGCCCGGCTTGAAGCCGCTGTCGAGTTGCGGGTTGATAGTGGGCTTGTTATCGACGAGGTGGAAGATCTGCGCCGCCGCGCCGCACGCTGAGCCAAAAGTACTCATCAAAGCGCCGACCATGCCGAAATTTCCTAATCCAGTCATTACACCAAAAAACACCTAAAAAGTAAGCCACGTCAATTATGATTCGGATTACTCAGGTTAAACTAACTAGGTACTAGTATGTTAGCGATTTCAAACTTACGGAGAACATGACGTCCGCGTTGTACTCGTTAGGCTCATTTATGATTAGGTACACACCAAAATAAAATGATAAAGCGTAGGAGCAGAAAATACAGAAAAATAGAAAGCCCATTGACATTCCAGTGAAAAGCTCTGTAAAAAGGATAATAAAGTTAACTTAGGTACATGGTTTGTCTTATTCATGAGGTAAAAGATAAATCTAATTTAAAATAAATACCAAGTAATTGACCACCTTTCTTAATGTAAATCTTCCTGGCTATAGAGAGTGGCAGGCCGTATCTCCCCAGCTCCTTCTGTTGGCCGTTGAACGCGTACACCGTGCGGATCGAGCTGATCACTTCCTCGGCTACTGCACTCGCTATACCACTTTGTTCTGCTTCTTGCTTATAAAGGCGATTTGCTAGCTAAAATGATGAATAATCCTGTCAAAACAATCTAGATCCAAACCGCAAACTTACAAACACCAATAGTCTTGATTCTTTTTACTAATAAGTACCTACTGCCCATGGAAATTTCTACGTGGCGCTCATTAGTTTCTTGCAAAGAACTTGTACCGCGTAGTAAGTTTTTTACAGTAAAATGATCAGTGTAGTGATTTTCTGAACAACGACGGTCGGACGGACGGACGAGTGAATGTCCAAGCGGCGAGTTTAAGTAGTCCCGTCATTGCGAACAAAACATATTTTAGCGCGTGCGTTTTCAATTTTGCAGCATGGTTTCTACCGATGGATCGAACGTATAAGTTTGCTTAAATAAAAATGCACGCGCTAAAATGTGTTTTGTTCGCTCTGACGGGACTACCTAAACTCGCCACTGCGATTTCACTAGTTCGTCCGCCCGGCCGTTGTTTTTGAGAGAATAACACCCCAGAGTACCTACAGGACCTTCACGTTAGGTATTTAAATTTCAAGTTTGTTCTCATATAAACAAATTTAATGTAGTTTAGGTACTTAGATAAGTACTTACATACCCTACCAGATACTCCAACCAGGAAAAAAGTAATAGGCGCGGTGGTAAGGCACAGCAGCGCGAGCTTCCAGCCCTTACATATCGCCATCAGGATGCACCCCACGGCTATAGTCACGTTGTACACGAACGCCGACACCTTGTCTCCAATGCCGTGCTCCAACTTTAAAACATCACTAGGAATTGAAATTTACATATAGATGACAGTTAACATAAAACTTGTAAATATTATGAGTCAGTTACTAATACTTACTCAGACATTTTTGACGCGAAGTCGCCAGTGCGGTGCTGATCGAAGTACGCAAAATCTTGATTCAACGCTGCCTTTAAATATTCTAGCCGTATTCGGAATACCTATGAAACAGTATAAAGTAGTATTACTATCGACACGCCGAAATATACATTTAATATAAAACAACCCCAATTTTCGATGACTACTACCTATATGATCAACAGCAATCAGAATAATCCGACATTTTTAACGGGCCCTTCAGGCAAATACACATTGATTAAGCCTTTAGGTCTGTCTTGTATTTGCTGGGCGTTCTCTTAAAAATAACAACTTTTAACTATCACTTTATATTAACAATTCATTAAATTATTACCTAAGCAGCCACAGCATTTTTAACATTTAAATACTTGCTTGAAATATGCTCTGTCCTTATCTGTCATAATGACATGAAAAAGACAATGAATACTTTAAGTATAATATAGGTTTATTGTGCGTTTATGAATAAGAGGGATAGAATATACACCATGCTAATGACGTACACTAGTTCTGGTGTAAGAACAGCTGGTGCAGGTAGATACCTGATTGACCGCAGCAACGTTTATGAGCGCCGTGCCGACGTACCCGCCGGTGAACATCACAACACCAACCAACGAGTAATTGATACTGAATCGGTGCATGGAGTCTAGAAACTTGGCATCGTCGTTAGTCTTGTTCTGCACTGCCTTGTCGTACGCTATCATGGTCTGGAAGACGTTGGCGACCAGCGTGATGGCGACGGGCGTCGCCAGCCCGGCGAGGAACGTCGTTACCAGCGACACTACTATCAATAGCCTGTCGCATTTTGTCGCGAATCTGAACTAAAATGAAATGTATTATTTAATACCTACATGAAAAGAAATAAACGCTGTTTGATCAAACGTATCGAAGGAGGTTGCGATAGTCTAAATTATTCCATAATACTTAGCTTTCAGAATGAATTATTCTGACCAATTAATATTTGGAAATATTAATTCGGAATTTTAAGGTGTTTCCATTGAGAAAGAATTGTCATGATAGATGAATTCAGACTTAATTTTTAGACATGACATCGTTCCGTAGCATACCAGCTTACTTATTGACTAAGCTGTTGACTATCCAACAATGTCTATCAAATATAGAAAAGGGATTTCCTAACATGAACGAGTCTAGTAAAAACAATCTTGGAGAACCCGACGACGGCCCGGCGGTATCAGAACTGTACCTACAGGTTTTAATATAGCCTGTGCCTATGAAACTCCTCCAGTGAATGCCTACCTATCCAAAGATACATCGCAGTTTGAAATCTATAATTGAGTTTAGGTTTTTAGAATAAAAAAAACTACATAATACAGTACAGTTAAGGCGGTTTCTCGCTTTCAATCTCTCTCTGGCATCCTCCTTCTTTGGTAAAGGGGGAAATATTGAAAAATATAAATAGAAAAAAAATGCATAAATTAAACAGCAATAAGTAATAAAGAAATCACGACCATGGGTCCTGTGGGAATCCATGTGGTTCCGTATCAAGAACCATTAAATTACTACAGGGTTATACAGAAAGATATTATTAACTACAGGCTACTGTTTAAAGAGAAGAGTTTGTGAGCTTAAAAATAAAAAATAGGCACATTCGAAGTACAGGGCATCATCTCTAAAAAAGTGTCTAATCGTCAAATTTAATAAATTAAAGTCTCAAACTACAAGACTCACTAAAGAAAAATATGACACGCCCGCTACTTTTTCCTTTTTATCACCTTCCGTCATTACAAGTTCGTTCGTAACAGGGTACCTGTAACATAGTGAGAATCCATGTAAGAAATCACTGAATAAATATTGAAATACATCAACATGATGAGTTTTTCATAGCATAAGAAAAAATTACAAAAAAACCCGACTAAAATGATCAATATCTCCGAAAGTACTAAAAATCGCTGAACATGGGGGTGTTTTTGGTAACCCGAGCCTTTTATATTAGTGTAGGTGACCAACTGTACCCTAACCCGAAACACTTGCACTTACTTAATTAATTATTTAACATTCCAGGAATACTACAATAATACAGGCCTTGCAAAACGTTGAGCAATATGAATCAAGAATTTACCCGGCTCTTATGCCCGTTCATGTATCTGTGTCTCGCTACCGCTAGCCATAGTAATGTTTGAAATTGGATGAAATACGGCTGTGTCGTGACAGGGATCATTCTACACTGACCCAGGTAAAGCTCACCTCCAGTTGTTTTTCTGTTCATCCGCTTTTCTCTCTTTCTTAGTCCGACGCACCATTATAAAACTTTGAATTTCAACTTCTTACCTATTACATATCAGTCGGCGCTTGTGTGTTCAAGTTACAATAAGTACAGAAGCATTAATTACGCAATAATTTGCATTTTGTTTTAACCGTAACATATTTTTCGATTCAAAATTACCATCATGAATGATTGTGACACGGAACAACCTGAAACGTTGGCAGAAGGCACACTGTCATAACTACGAGTAAGTCGTAACTTGTCATATCTAAAAGACAATGGTGAGCGTTTTACGAGAGGTCTTACATAGACTAAAATATTCGAACTTTTTAGTTATTTAGGAGCGATACAAGCAGAAAAATATTAAGCAGTCTAATGCTTATTCAATGCGGTCCAAGAAATCTTGCTTGCATGCATGGGCTTCAAGCTTTCGACAGAATGAGGCAGGTATAAAGTTTTTTTATAGATAATACAATCAATCAATCAATCAAAACGCTATTGCTCGGCCAGCTAACCACCTCGTCAGGAAAACCCTTACTTTCCGCGCCTAGGCAACAATGTACTATAGTTTATTAGAAAACACAATAAAAGTAATGAGGGCGCCACTGTACATCCGGCGTACGCTCGGCGTAGTCTTAAGGCCGGCCTTACACTCGTAAGTTTTACTTACGTAAGTAGGGACTAGGGACACGGCTATCTGTTAGAATGAGAAAAGAATATTTCTATCTTATTCTAACAAATAGCTGCGTCCCTACTTACGTAAGTAAACTTACCAAGCGTAAAGCCGGCCTAAGAGCGACAAGCGAGAACATACTTACTACTTGAGATACCAGTGTAGATGTGACGTTATCTCACAGCTCAGCGCTGCCCAGCGGTGAAGCGTACTTCACGCTATCTTATCCATTAGCGCGACTTATAAAACCTGTTTATTATCATATGCCGTATCGCACACATGTACCTATAAATAAATAGACTGCGCGTGAGGTTAGCACTGTGAGCATTATCGGAATCAGAGAAGATTGTTCTAAAAAAATCGTGTATTAGCATTTGAGATCAATTAACCATGGTGGTAGCAAAGAAATACGTAGTGGTTAGTCAGTTTGTAGGAGAACCAAATCACGGTAATTTTAAAATCGTGGAAGAGGAACTTCGGGGTCTTGAGAAAAATGGTAAGATGTTTTTAGTTCTGTACTAAATACTAAATGTTTTGGCTGTTAGCAAAGAAATATAAGAAAAAGTTCAAGTAAATGACCTCTTGCATGTAGTAGTGTACCAAACTAGTAAGGAATCAACGTCAAATTTTAAATATAGAATGTCGAACGGTCTATACTACTACATAGATGGGTTACAACTACATGTAAGAGGTTAACTTAAGTAAATGTACATAAGTACTTAAGTTTTTCACATTATAATAAAATTGTGTATTTATGATATGACAGGTGAAATGAGTTAAGCCCGTCACAAAGCCAACAAATCAAAACATGTATTTTCCTTGTCCATTGAGAAAATAAGTGACACTTATCTAGATACCTAGATACTTATCTAGAGTTAAAATGTGACATTTGGGCTCTCTTCTACTCGGTAATACCTTATTATTTTTGACGTGTTAACATGTTTTAACTCGGCCGCATATCACAACGGTGACAATATGAAAATATGATAAGTTATAAATGTAATACCTAACGTTTTACCGAGAAGAATACTACTTACTTAGCGGCCACCATACCATATGATATGTCTCACATGGTGTCAACCCTGACAGCTGTCATCACAGTACTTTATTTTTAAATGACTAGTAAAATTTAATCAATGTCGTACATGAGAATGACAAGGTTCTAAAATCCTCTACATTTTTATTAGCTGACCGTACTACCAACCGTTAACTATTTCCAGAGTTTTTGGCTGAAGCGCTGTACTTTAGTGTAGATCCATATCAAAGAATAAAAATTGGCAACACATTTCCTTGCGACATGATCGGAGGCCAAATTGCCAGGTGGGTGGGTGTCTGTCTAATAAACAGTGGAGTGGCTGAGCGGATTAGCTGGATTTAACGTTATAAAGATCTCTTTTCATTTCAGAGTGACTGAGAGCCAAAACCCGGAATACCCAGTAGGGGCGTTAGTTATGGGCCACTTTGGTTGGAGAACGCACACAGTGGTACACCCTGACAACGCGAAGCATTGTGGCCAAAAGCCTTATCTATACCGTTTACCCGACTTTGGAGATTTACCTATCTCTTTAGGACTCGGCGTGTGCGGTAGAGTTGGGTAAATGCTGGCTCATCAGCATTCAGTCTTCGTTTATAGTTACTAGGCAACAGCGCACTGTGATCTAGACTTATCTATACTAATATTAAAAGCCTGAAGAGTTTGTTTGTTTGTTTGCTTGAACGCGCTAATCTCAGGAACTACTGGTTCGATTTGAAAAATTCTTTCAGTCTTAGATAGCCCATTTATCGAGGAAGGCTATAGGCTATATATCATACTCACATAAACCGAAGCGAAGCGAGGGCGGGTCGCTAGTTTTATCATAATTATCATAAAACAGAATAAAGTAACAATTCAAAATAATGATGAAAATTAACAGAAAATGTAAGGAACCATAAAGCTGTGTAGATAACTCACACTCATCACTCACACTATCTCACAGAGTAATGTTATAGTTAAATGCGAAAGTTTGTGAGTGAGTTACTTACTGTTTCTACCTCTTCACGCTGAAACGGCTGGAAGGATTTGAATTTAATTTAGAATATTTAAAGCTAGCTTATACCTTGAATTAACAAATGGGCTACCTTTAATCCCGATAAAAATTACGGTTCCCATGGGGTAGATCCTATTTTCTACCCCCATGAGCGACAGAGTCGCGAGATACAGCTAGTTCGTTATTAATACAGAAATAAATAACCCGACCTGTTTTGATACACATTTTACCGATAATACCTACAGCCACCTAAGTAAAAGTTTTTTTTCAGTAACACTGCCTACTTCGGTCTCACAGAAATCTGCAAGCCTTTGCCAGGAGACACGGTGGTGGTGACCGGCGCAGCGGGAGCGGTCGGCTCGCATGTCGGTCAAATTGCTAAAATTTTAGGTAAAATTATGATCAAAAGCAATTGCAGCTTGCGAGTTGCAACCCTATGCAGATGTTGTTAAAGAATATAACCAAGAACATATAAACGTTGACTAACCAAACCACGTGGCTCTGTTAATAACCAATCAAAACAGTTTTTTTGAGGGTTTCGGGACGAATGTTTTGCTTCTGTTATGTGATGTCCATAAAAACATTTAATCATCTACCGATACACATTAAACAGACATCAACTATTATGAAATTTAGACAGACATTATATGCTTGGTTAATGGACAAAAATGTTTATACTATTGAGGAATTCTTTAATTATGACACAACCAAATTTTAATTATTATTATTTTTTATATTGATACTATTGATTTGTCTACATTTAATTAAACTATCTTAGTTCTTAATTAAGCTTAAATATATCAATTGTCCGATTAAATAAGGCATTTTTTGGAAAATATGTTTAGATCTAAGAAACCCACCAATTTTGCATGCTGTAATACGGCTAAGTGTGCGATCTGATATTTTATTTATTTAGTATGAAAGACCAAATTGTAAACCACATTTAATGCAAATAAAGATTACTTACTTACTTACTTCTATTGGATGACAAAACTATACCTACGAGTATCACGTGGTATTCTTGTTCATTTAGCAAAGTACAGACAACCAATTTGATTTTTAGATCTCTATAGACTAGGTATCTTAGAGTTACGTTGACAACCAAAACATAAGACACACTCTATGCGCTGTTTGTGCAACAGAGTGAAAGAGCATAAATAAATTAATGAGACAAAAACAAACATGAAACTGAAAAGGAAGGACTGTTCCTATCTGTTTCCAATTCCACCTATATTTGTTGCAACTCTGAGCTTTATTATTCGTCAGGCATCAAAAGTGCTCGGAAACGGGGTCTTTCGATTATTCGCCAGCGTCTAGTCCTATATCTGATTCAGAAAAAAAACCGTTTACGTTTCAGGCTGTAGAGTGATCGGCTTCGCTGGAACCAATGAAAAATGCGAGTGGCTGGTAAAAGAACTTGGATTTGATTGCGCGGCCAATTACAAAACAGTGAACGTCGCGGAATATCTCAAACAAAGCGCTCCTGACGGCGTCGACTGTTATTTCGACAACGTGGGAGGAGCACTCAGCACCACTGTGATATCCATGATGAAGGAGTTCGGCAGGGTCGCCATATGCGGAGCCATTTCTATTTACAGTGAAACAGATCCTGAAAAACGTAAAGGTAAAATCTATGCGTTAGAGCAATACCTACGTCTTTACCATAAGAGCACAGGGGGCCCGAGGCTCCCATTCTCAGGGGGGCCCGAAGGACCGACGATTTCTCTCAAAACATTTTTGTCGGGTACAGTAACCGTAAGCAACCCATGCCTCAAATTCTTATGGGCCCCAGCATAGCTTACTAAGACGGCCTTGTGTTAGAGCCGATGCGAATCGAAAACTACACAGCGTAAAACAAAGTAGGTAACTACTTTGGGCTGTGCTTATGAAACTCGTTCATTAGTTATAGCGCTTTGAATTCCAGCACTATATACAAAAAAAACAATAGCTTAAGACTACACTGAGCGTCCATTGGCGCCCTCATCACTAAGCATTACTTTTGTTGTGTTTTTTATCAAACTATCTGTCTTTGAAATCGAAGGATGGTTTCTTTGTTGTAGTACATACTAATACACAATGCAAGTAAAGCATAGGTATATCACAAAATTGAGAAGAAAACCTAATAAGAATAACCTTTAACCTTCTTGAATGTTCACCTTAACGGAAAAAGGTTCTAAGGGATCCTTGTTAATGTTGACCTTCATGATCATGATATTCGAAATTACCCATTTGTAATGACTACAAAAGGAAAAGTCGGCCAAAAAAACTTGTTGTCCAAAAACTATGTCATAAATTACTTATCTTACATAGAATGCATAATATAATTATAAATGTTCTGTGGTATTTCTGTTGTTGCAGGACCTTTTCTTCATTCTTATATTCTTGGGAAGCAACTAAAGGTCGAAGGATTTCAAGTTAATAGATTTGCAGATCGTTCTATAGAGGGCGTACAACAGAACCTAAAATGGGTTAAAGAAGGCCAACTGAAATTCAAGGAGCACATTTTTGATGGATTTGAATCTACAGCAGACGCTTTTATAGGCTTATTCAAGGGTGTTAACACAGGAAAAGCACTTGTGAAAATTAATTAAAACTCATACCTATAATTTAGTTTTGTTTATTATATTAAGTCTTATAAATTTAAGTTCTTACCTTAATATTATTTATTAACATACAATGTTATGTATACGGAACACTTACTGATCAATAAACTAGTTATGTATCATCTTTGCCGTTTTCTTTTAGTAGGGGATTCGGCAGTACCCGCGTTTAATTCATTTGGCTTGAATTTACTCATAAATAGCTCTTCATAAACTAAACTGCTTGTTCCCGGAGTCAAAAATTTTGAAATTTCATTAAACATGTATTTTTTATGTGCTTCAATAGAACTTTTACTTTGCTTCTTATTTGTTGAAGAAGCTACAGATACAGGAGGATCTATCTTTTCAAGTTTTAGCGAATTTTTCAATTCAACAATTTTTAGGGCATTTTGATCAATTTTATTCAACAAAAGGCTTTCCATTTGTTTCATTCTAGATTCCAAATACATGGCAATATAATCATTTTGCTGTGGAAGACTAGGTTCTTTGGAGAAGGAAGATGCTACTGTCTCTGTTATTTCTATTTTCTTTGGATTCTCTGCTTTTGTTTTCACTGCTTCTTTCTCATCTGGTCGATTTAGTCCTTCATCTATTAAATCTCTTAGCTTCATATTGAACTTACGCTTTTCATTTATAGCTGCAACCCTTTCTGCAGACAATTTCGTCTTTTTTTTAAGCAGACTCCTGGTTTCCTTAACTGGTGTAGGGGGGACAGATTCTTCCAAATTAATTTTTATTTCAACCTGATTTGGATCATAAGAAGCCAATTCTTTGACAATATTTTCATTTTCGCAATTGGTTTGAGGCTTCACATCACTTAACTTTTTATTGATATCGTTATTATTTAAAGTTAGTGTTTCAGAAGATATTACTTGTGGTTGCTGAACTTTTACATTACTGGTCTGATTATGAATACTTGATTCCGGAACTACAGGTACCAAGTATACTTTCGATTTAATGTTGTTGATCTTGCCACTTTTATTATTGTTTGAATTCAGAATTGGTGGTTCTTGCCATGTTTTATCAGTTGATGCAGTATTCTTCTTTCTATTATTTACACTTAGGACCATTGAAGGTGACACCACTTTTAATGAGATGGGTATAGGTATCTTATTCCTTGGTTCAGTTATCTTTTTTTCTGAAATTATTCTTATTCTATTTGTTCTTTTCTTGGGAAGTTGCCTTGAAGGGCCAGTAATCTTAACTACTTCAGTAGCATTCATAGACGCATTAGGTACTGTTTGAACATGTGATGGTTTTTCAGGAGTTAATGTATCCCAACTTGGCTTAACATCTATTAAATCATTTATTGGGTCATTTATGTTAATTTTACTATTAGTATTGAAAACGTTTATTATTTTTGGCGATACATGTTTTACTGCTGGTTTTAATTCAGTTTCCTCACTGTCCCAAAATTTTTGATCTAAATATAGCAAAGGGTCTGTGTCACCGTTTGTTAGAAATTCTGAATATCTTAAATGATAGTTTGCTTTTCTATCAGTGATATATTCGTCATTTTCAATATCTTCATGAGCTATTGGACATAAACCATTGTTTGGTGGCATTTCATTTTTAAGAAATTTAGGTGTATCACAATAAGGTCCATCCAGTGTAGGTACTGCCACCAATTTTAATTTGTCTTTCTGAAAAAAAAAAAACAAATAATTTAGTTGTTACCCTGCTGTTAAATTGAGAGTACTGACACAACACCCATGGCTCAACAGATAAAATTTGTGTAGGAATGGATATTGTGTCAACTAATTGAACCCTAAAAATAAATTCCCAGATGTTTTCATCCCTACTAACAGAACATAAGATGAGATCAACTTTAAAAACAGCACAAACTCACACAGTCATTCATAAAATTATTGTCTTCAAAATGGTGCTGACATATACACCTATTCTTCAGTTGAGACACCTTTAGGTGCAGGAAGTCAAATCGACCAGCGTTTATCAGCCATTGGTGACACCGCACTTTGTCGAACACTGGGAAATGGAAGAGGTGAGTCTTCCCATCAGAGCGAACAGTGCAGTTCTTGTATGTACACCGACACCCCCCCATGATTTACCTGAAAAGTTATCAAAACACAATTATATCAAAATATAGATTTTATTTGTTGTGTAAGGTTGTCTGGAGAAGATCGCTAATTAGCAATAAGACAGCGAAATAAATTTGTCAAGATCGTAGCAAATGGAAAGAAGTGGTCTCTGCCTACCGCTCTGGGATACAGGCGTGATTTAATGTATGTATGTATGTAAGAGATTTAAATAACCCAACTAACGTTTCATTACAAAAAATTATTACAATTTATATTTCATTTCAAAAATATTAATGAAATGTAAATACTTAACCAATTTCATTATAAAAACATTACCGTTACCCACGATAGGTACTATCGCAGGCTGTTAAATAGTGTAACACATATTAAAAACATTCTCCCTGTAGATATCTCTGAATCAGAGAGGTTTATACAATTGGGATCACATATGCCCTTGTCTGCAGACAAGTAACCTTACTACAGTTTTAAAGTATTGAGGGTGGGACTTAACAAATAAATACATTTCATTAATATACATGCATAGTGAAGGGGAGAAGAAAGAATGGAAAGTGTTTTTTTTTTTATATTCATATTTGTTACAAGTGACGCCTGACAGGTTTAATTAAGAAGTATGCATATGGAACTCCTTTACCAAGCCTAATGTCTGGTCTCTAAATGCCCTATACCAATCAACTAAACATTTTGACTAATGGTCTGCATTCATAAGTTTACAATACACTGTCTAGACTAAGAAAAGGTAGGCAAGAGATTTTTATGTTTTTTAAAGTAGAATATTGTTTTAGGCATTAGATTCCTTTATTACAACTAAACATCAGAAGTTCGATGCAATAATTAAATAAATATTAAACTAACTTACCTAACAAATAGTTGACTTTTAACAATAATTGACTGCAAGGCGTTAACGAAGATTTCCTTCCAAATAAAATACGAAAATCGTACAACACAAACAGCAAATCTTTAAATTCGTTTCGTCATAAATATGTCATTTCACAGAAGTACGGTGAAAGGCAGCTTTATTAATAATTTATCCTTTCATTGGGATTGTTTATTTTCTCTTTGCAGTGCACAGTAACTTTACGTCAATCACAGATTATAGGATATGATGTCAATTTGTGTGAAAATCATTACATTCGCTTCGATTACTCTTACATTCTGTGATTAGACTGAATTGTCCATGAATTGTCTGTCGTAGCTTGTCCACAGACTAAAACAGTCTACACACTATCCTTCTTGACCTACAGCGGCGCACGACCGTCTGGTGCTGCTGTGCTCTACTTTGAAATCCGCAATTCGAACTTCGTCTATTGCTATCCCTCTTGCTCTTGACCCGTAACTAATTCGCAAGAAAGTGACGGGGCGATCTGAAGTTCGAATTACGGATTTCAAAGTAGAGCCCCAGGCACGATGCTGCTGTACGCGCTATCGAAAAATGGACAAAAATTCCATCGTGCAAGTCCATCACGGTAATAATAATAATTATTGACGTCCAGCAAGCCTTACTATTATCGTTTTGCGTCGTGCATCGTGCCCGGACGTACGTCACGGAAGGATAGTGCGTAGACTGCTCAGTGTTGCCAAATTAACGGATTTCCCGTCATATCTAGCGGATTATGTTATAAAGAAACGGAAGAAATACTATTTTGACGGCTAACGGGTTTGTTGGCGGAATATACTCCGCCAACAAACCGTACTAAAACCGTACTAAAGTAGCAAAAGATTTTAATTTCAATTATTTTTTACAAAATGTTTTTCAAAATCCACACGAAATGGCAACTCTTAAACCCATTGCCATATTCGAATGCAGAGGTTGAACGAGTGTTTAGTGTAATGAATGGCGTAAAAACAAAGCTACGAAATCGAATGAAGACAGATATGGTTAATGCCATTCTTAATATACGAGCAGGGCTAAAGCGCAATGAAAAAACTTGTTACACATATGAGTTACCAGATAAAGTATTGAATCAAATTGGAACGACTCAAAGTTACTCGTATAGCCAGCCGTCAACTTCTACTGCACCCGAAATTATTGAGACCCCAAATAGTGACGATGATTTAGACAACATAGAATTAGATTCATTTTAAAGACTGTTGCACTTTATTAAACTTCAATGAATATTTGTATTTGGTTTTTTATTTAACCTTTGTACCATTTTACATTAGGTATTTTGCCGAATTTTACTGACGAGAAAAATACGAGATTTAATGGATTTTTAACGGAATTTCGAAATAAAGTCGACGGAATCTCAAAATTATTGTTGGCAACACTGAGACTGCTTAACAGGGGTGTGATTCTGTAAATAAGCAAAGGTGAACGAATGCACGAGTGATACCAAGCGGCGAGATTAAGTAGTCCCGTCAGTGCGAACAAAATACATTGTAGCGCGTGCATTTTCAATTAAGCAGCCTTATACGTTAGACCTATCGTGCTGCTAAATTGAAAATGCACGCGCTACAATGTGTTTTGTTCGCACTGACGGGACTACTTAATTTCGCCGCTTGGTATCACTCGTGCATTTGTTCACCTTTGCTTATTTACAGAATCACACCCCAGGTGACTGGTAGAGTCATGGAATTAGTAAGTCATAACATGTACATCTGGAAGGTGCAGGTGGTGGTGAAGGTGTAACGCGAGCCGAAAGAGATGTATTAAAGCTTACTGCGTCCCGTTCTAGTAAGATGACCATAATATATGAATTCATGAATTGCAATTTACGGACAAATTAATTTTACAATCCGGTGGGGCAGTAAACGAAAAAAAATTTAACCGACTTCAAAAATGTAGGAGGTTCTCAATTCGTCTGTATGTCAACTGTATGTTGATTTTCTTGTACGTTTGTTACGTGTGAAAATTCATTTTTTTTTATTGAATGGGTATGCTCCAGCGGTGGTCCCATTGTCACAAAGTTTTTTTTAGTATTTTCAGTAACAGATCCAGCATTTGCATTCAGAAAGTATGATTTGGTGATGCGGAACCGATGATGAAGACCATAGACGGCCACCGGAACTCCTCAATTCTGTGGATCTGTGTGGTCTCCAACAACTAACCCGTTGACAAATTGAGAAAAAGCAGCCGCCATCTTGAACTTTTTAGTTACTCCACTGATTGTTTCCGAAAATTGATATCTGGGGTTTTGTGTGGTCTCTGATAACGAATCCGTTGTCAGATTGAGAAAAAGTAGCCGCCAGCGCCATTTTGAAGTTTTTAGTTATTGGACTGATTGTTTCCAAAATCGATGTCTGGGGATCCGTGTGGGTTTGGGTCCGACAACGAATCCGTTGTCAAATTGAGAAAAAGCAGCCGCCATGTTGAACTTTTTAGTTATTCAACTGATTGTTTCCAAAATCGATATCTTGTCGCGATTTTGGCAGTAAGCATTCCAGGTGTACAAACTTACTAATTCCATAATGGTAGGGTAGGGTGTCCGACCCGCTTTATAAGTAAAATAAATATAAAAATGACTTAAAATATGTATTAACAGACATATCCTATAATCTGTGGTATTAACTCCAGTGCCAGGATAAGGGGAGGCCGAGAGAAATGAACAATATTTTATTTAAAGGGACAAAGTTGTCTGTAAGAGGCCTTAATAGTTAGCGTTTTGCGGTACCGTCGTCAACAATGAACCCCTTTAGTTTCGTAATGTCCCTCCGTCCGTCTGTCCGTGATTTATTAACTCAGAGACTCTACGTAGGCACCAAAACATGAACGATTTAGCGACTACACTAATTCTCATTGTTTTACAACTTAGTCGGCGTAATATTAATGTATAATTATGCCAAATCGCAGCTTTAAGTATAGGTACCTATATATACTTCAGTTTTTTTAGAATTAGAAACTACGACAACATTACGGCTCGTGAACTGTAATCTCTTTACAATTTGTAGATAGGTACTGGAGTAACAATTGATGACACGCAAATAAAGTGACATTAAAATAATTTTGTTTTGCGACTATTGTACTGTACTATTTGCTAGGTAA
Source organism: Acleris laterana (assembly GCA_963966035.1). Taxonomy (NCBI): domain Eukaryota; kingdom Metazoa; phylum Arthropoda; class Insecta; order Lepidoptera; family Tortricidae; genus Acleris; species Acleris laterana. Next base: position 12,732,743 of record OZ014443.1, on the reverse strand, counting down.
TAAATAGTTGAACAGATGCAATATAATGTTATTGTGGTTTCGAATTCTAAAAAAACTGAAGTATAGTTAGTTCCAAGAGTCTCTGACGGACAGAAGGACATGGTGGGGTTCCTTGTTGTCTATAGAACCCTAAAAAGGTCTAACATTTGTAGATTATGACTAAATTTACCGTTTCTTAATTTTAGTCCTTAACTGCTAGGTATATGAAAACCACCCAAGTATCGCATTAACACATTACCTACATTCACCTTTCCGTGATCAAAAAAATTACAATAGGTATTAATAATAAGTACCAACGGGAAAGGTCACGCTTTATTAATTAAACATTATTTATTATTTATTATTAACGGCACGACACGAACGTACCTATTTTACAATTTCATGTGTAGTACGGGAGTTATCAAATCATAATCAGTACTCATACAATTAATTTTGAAATTCTGATTTAATTTGTGTATTTAATAATAATAAAATAACGGTAACTATAGTATTAATAATAACATTTTTTAACAGTTGTCTTGTCTCGCCACTAGCCACGATACTTCATCGTGATTCGACATTAATTAACTACTTAGGTATAAGTACTTATCCAATTTGACGGGATGATTGATAAGCATCTATCCTATCCCCTATCTCTATGACTGTATTTAGGGCTACAAGGGTTCAGCCTTAAGCCTATGGAGTTTGGAGTAACAAACAGATGATGTTACACTTAATTACTTTTGTCTAATGAAATAAAAAGCTCCTACAAAAACCGGCCAAGAACGTTTCGCCCCACGTGCAGTAGAAGTACCGGTTTGGCCATCTTTGCACCATTTTTGGTCATTCTGAATTTTAACTAAGTAGCATGTAAAGCATTATGAAAATACTAAATATTTTTAATATTTTGTCAATGTTAACTATTTATCTCTTTTTTTTCTAAGAAATATTGTATCTAGTTAAGTACTAAAATTAAGAAACGTTAACTTTTCCGTTGCGTTACGAAAATTAGGTATAGGTACTTCTATAAGACAAATGGTGGTATCTCAGACAAAACTCCTGTAGCAAGTGCAAGCATATTCTAAACTGGTGAAGGTTGAATCTGCTTTAGTTATTGAATTTGAGATACTGCTAATTGGCGTAGAGTGTAGTTAGTATATAAATCTTCGACTAATTTCGTAACGCAACAAAAAAGTTCACGATTCTTAATTTTAGTCCTTAACTAGGTAGAATATTTCTATGGAACGCCCAAGTCCGAAGTTTTGCTTCGCAATTAATTTTCTTTTTAAAGTTAAAAAATCATCTTTTACAGAACCCATTACATTTTCAAAATGCTTAAAGAGTTATACCTACGAAGTAAAGGTAAGGTTTTTTATGACAACAAAGAAAGTTAAACGGTTATAGTACGAGCTGGTTTTCTAACTTATGAAAATTCGAACAAACGAATAAGTTGGTAACTGAATTTCGACCGTAACCACTACAACGTTTAGGTGGAAGGGGGACACTCAAATCTAACAAAAATTACCAGTTGAGGTTTATATTTCGCAAACGGATCCCTGAATCGACATACCCCATCCCCCATAATTACCCTATAATTACCCCATATTTTTTTAAACGCTTTCCTATTGATACCTCACACAATGAAATAGACGTTTTACACATAGATATATTTTTCCTCAAGATTTAGTTTTACCCCTCGTGATTATTATGTGTACCTATAACGCCCAATAACGCTTTGTAGAACTAAGTGTCTCCGAGTTAAACCGCAGACGAAACTATATAAGGATTCCTAGTTGACTACAGAACCCAAAAAAATAACTTCTCTAAATTAGTATTTATGGAAACGTGTTACCTCCCTGCCTCGCCTTAATAGGTATTAGGCTGAAAAATAAAACACCCTGTTCTCATATTCATAAAAGTATCGACATTTCATTCACTAGAATTTATTCTGGGTAAGTAGAGAACCGTACGTTATTACGACGATCAAAACCAATTACTTAAAACGTGGTCGATACTTAATTAAGTAATTGGTTAGAGGTTATATTACTACTAACTTCCACAGTTAGTTGCTTTAGTGACAAGTGCAGTACCTACTGAAGACGACGTAGTTATCTTCGTAAGAAATGAGTGTAAACAGTGCCGAATGGAACTTGCCCGCTGCTCCGAGCGGCGCTAAGTTACAGGGCACTTTAAGCACTACGCCTGGCTTGAGCAAATTTTTCTTATTAAATTACTGTACAGAGCAAAAAACACGCCGGCAGGTCGCCTGGATGGTCTTCAGAATATCCGCTTTCGCTGCAGCCCTCGGCTGTTTAAACTTCTACACCCTCTACATCAAAATACGGGATTACTACGAGCATATAAACCTGTCCATCAAATTGACTGACGCTATCCAAATGTCCTACGACTATTTGCAATATTACATTGATTTGTTTTTCGTGTTTAAACACGGCGGAACTGTTCGGAAATATTACAAGCAATTTGCAAACATAGACACAATTCTTGGAATATCCGATTACTCACCCATAAAAAGCAGACTGGTTAGACTAGCTGGAATCTTTATTCTCATTTGGCTGGCTTCTTCGGCGTTGGACTTTAGCACGTGGCTCGTGACCTATGGCCTGTATCTCCCTACATTGTACTCGGTCAGCTACATTTTTTTCGCAATAAAGATGATAAATAACTTTGCTCTTTCATCTCACGTAATGCAGATAGAGTTTCGGCTAAAGCATGTAAAGGATCAGTTGCAGGAGCGCTATCGGTCCACGAGGTCCTTACCGAAAGATTTAAACGATCCATTTTGTAATATAAATTGGTGCTGCGACCAGTCCAGAAGTCTAGAATCTTGGAGAGAGCTTGAGCAGATTTTATTGGGACCTGTCTACCACCCGACTGTGAAATGGCTGAGCCGGTGCTACTTGCTTTTAATTGAGCAATGTGGGTTCATAAACAATATGTTTGGAATGAGGGTAAGCATCAGTTTAAACCCTTAAAAAGATTAAACTGTTATCATAGACCACCCAAAAAGATGCGGAGCGGATCGATAGTTTTGTATAGTACCTAATGATGATATTACAAATTTATGGCCAATGACTCGTGTAAATTCTCGGAAACGATTCGGACGCGATGACTTATTATTTATTATTTTAAGGGGTTATCTTTACATTATTATACCTACCTCATATAGTAGATACAGAACTCTATATTTATATTTTTGTGCAATGTTGAGTTTACATACATACATATTTAATAATATAATTTAATAATCAGATACAATTATTATCAACCGACTTAAAAAAGGATAAGCTTTTCAACTCGATGCGTTTATTGTAATGAATTATTTTATTTACTATTACTACCCACAGCAAGACCTACTTAATTTATATTGTATAGAATTAAACACCTTCCATAACACTTTTACAGTATTGAGAGCAAATGCCTGTATTTTATAACTGTATTTACTAAAAAGTAAAAAGTATACTTTAAGTAGGCACCTAATTAATGCTCGACATAAGTAGGTTTTAAAGTCAAAATACTCGCATCGTGTGTCTCATCCAGCGAGAAAACATTGTAAGGTTCGAATTTAGTGTTTCATAGTTAATTATCTTATCTATATTAAAGTTGAAACCGTAATTACCGTATAACTAATCTGGTATTACTCAATGTTTTCAGATATTGCTGAACAGCTTGAGTCTGCTGATCGATATGATACGGTACACCAACATAGCCGTCAGGCTGATTCTGGGATCACAGGTTTGTTATTGAAGGTTAACCTGGGCCCCTTGCACTCTTGGCCCCGGTGCACACAAAGGATAAAATAAAACTCATCCGATTATATGAAAATCTGTGAAGTAGAGATCGTCTTATACGAACGCCCTTCCGACGTGTTTACGCTACATTTGTACTGTGAATGCATTTTTCATAAGTCAATTAGTGGAGGGGCGTTCAGTCTTAAATAGCGGAAAAGAACCCCCGTGTCATTGGCCCGACCTACTTCGAGCACCTACCCGCAGATTTGAGATCTGAACCATCTGACGAAACATTTAGGCGTCGACTGAGAAACCTTTTGTTGGATAACCCTCTGTACTCAGTAGACGAGTACATGGAATTAATTCTGTAGCTCTAGTGTATGACATTTTTCTGATAACTTTTGTACCTTTTTTTGTGACTATTGTATATTTTTGACCGTTATTTTATTTTATTTCATGTTATTTTTAAATTATTAAGACGATCCCTATTGGTGAAATGATTTGTATTATTAATTTTAATTTTATTATCTTATTAGTTTTTGACAATCATGATGCGATTCTTTTAATTTTGACATGGTAATAATGCAAACTTATATTGTAATTTGTTTCATGAAATAAATAAACTAAACTAAACTAATAAAACGATAAGTTTTGGGTTCCGTAGTCAACAAGGAACTCTTATATTAGTTTCGCCATGTCTCTTTCTCTGAAAGGTACTATTTAAATTACGCCTATTACATTTAAATTGTTAATAAAAATATAAATAATTTTTTTTTCGGATTCCTCGGTACCTCCAATACAGGTAAGTAAAGCAAAGGTATTTTTTTGATTATGTACCTACATCTTACTATAAAATTTAAATTTGGGGGAATGTTTAAAAAATATTGAACTCGAAAAGGAAGTGTAATTATCCTGAGTCACTAGAGATCACCTCCCCCCCCCCCTAAAGCCCGAATAACAAGTTATACAAATTTGAAATGTCTTACATGAAAGCACATAATATTTAAATAAAAAATTAGTCAATAGGTACATGTATTTTTTTGAGTTTTTTGTGTATGCTTGTATTAACGGCTTCAGAACCCTACACTGTCTACACTGAGCATGGTCCGACATGCCCTTGCCCGGCCCTCATGTTAATGTTCATTTTAAACTTACTATAAATCAATAATTAGCTAAGGACAAAAATTTATGACAGGCGGTGTATGAGATCATACAACCACACAATAGAACGCAATAATGCGTAGCATAGTGTCAGAGGCTTACGAGGTAGTGCAGCGTAGCACGTGCTACGGGTTTCGTAACATTGTTCGTAACTACCTATAATAAAATGTACGCAAATAATTAAGCTTTATCAGATTTTTACTAAAGCTATTCTAATTTCTTCTTCAACCGTTAAACACTTTGGAAGAAACTCAAGAACTCAAGTCGGTCATTTTCAAATAATGAAATATGATACACGTAGCACATGCTACGAACTGTAAACAAAACGCCGGCAATATGTAATATTTCATTCAGGCACTGCTGCAAGTTTATGAAGTACTTTAAAATACTAATTGTAACGTAGTTGCTTGGCTTAGAAGCTGAGTGACTTATTAAGTTCTCTTTTAGAGAACGGACATAAGTTTAAAATGTCCGGAGACTCTAGATTCCTCCTCATTCTTCATTTTTGCTTCTTTATATATCTATACTACCCGCCCTCGCTTCGCTTCGGTTTATGCGTCACTCACACGCCCAACATGTTTGCTGTGCTATGCAAATTACGACTTAATTCATACGAAACAAAGTTTCTTTTAATCTTGGACTTGTGACTGCTTGTGACGGCTGTAGCCGTCGTAGCGTCAGTGGCACGACTTTCAGATGTCACCCACAGCCGGCTGTGGCGTTGAAAAGGAGGCTATCGTTACGTAAAAGGACCCCGCAGCAAACATAGGGAAAAAGTGGTTTCAGTCAAATCTCACGAAATTTTAGTATGATGTTGATTCAAAATCTCCTGATTATTTTTTTATTTGGGGCACAACTCTCTCAGAAGTATACTTTCAGAAATAATCAATTTATTTATTTTTAATATGTTAGCTATTTTACGTAATTCCTCCTCTTTGCACAGTTATGCGGCATGTTACGAAATAGGTAGGGAGGGAAAAGAGAGAGTTAGGAATCCTGGGATATTAGTGCACTTGTAAGACAGGAGCTAGAACGATAGGCTGTTGTGCTCATATTGCCTGTGTAATATGGTACCTGAGCTATGCACGATATCGATATCGATAAAGTATCCCAGCACTGCATTAATAGAAGTTCATTAAAGATGCAGCAAATAGACGACGAAATAGGCCTTGATTGGTGCACTTGTATTTTATTCTGTATATAAATAGTGTATTATATTATTGTAAAGATGGTGAAGTATCGTATTTTTAATATATTGTAAGTAATAAAATATTTCGTAATGAAGAAGCATTATTATTTTTGTAAGTCGAACCAAATCTACCTCGGCTAACAATCCGGTACTCATGCCATTGGGACGAATCAATAGTACATTCAATATCAATCAATATATACCTGTGGTTTAATATTTTACTGAGACTGAGACTTGACTCCACAGTCAAACTATAAACATATTTTTGTGGAGTGATTGTGTAAAGCAAATGTTTTGTATCTTTTTGCGATAATAAATGATTGAATAATAAATAATAATAATACACGGGTTTAAACAGGCGGACATAACTGACAAGTTGGTGACTGCATGAAGTCAGAACGTCAGTAAATGTCAGTGTGTATCATTCCAATATATCGAGTTTAGAAACACGTCGCTTAAATAGAAAAACTATACTTGATTACATCTGAGAGAGTTGTGCCCTTATAAAAAAATAATCAGGAGATTTGAATCAACATCATACTAAAATTTCGTGAGATTTGACTGAAACCACTTTTTCCCTGTGTTTGCTGCGGGGTCCTTTATGTTCTTGTGGATGAATGGCAAACCACTACATTCAGAGCTGATATCTCTTAAACGGGTAGCTTTTAAAAAAAACCGCGTCCGAATCCGTTAAGTAGCTACGTTGCAACAATCAGACACACAGATAGGTACGCACGGTTAACTATAGGGTAAAGTCACCAGTGACTTTGTATGAGTGGGAAAAGCACGAAAAATATCCCAACTTTTCGCACTCATATCAGGTCGACTACTGGCTGACCACTTGTGATTTTACCCTACCCGTGTTAAAGTCAGCGTATCGGCAGGCAACCACGTTCAGTTCCGGCTACTACCCAGCGGTGGCGAACCTGGTCAGGATGGCGACCTGCATGCTCGTTGTGGCCAGCCTGGTGACGCACTGCGAGCGCGCATACCGACAAGCCGACGGCTGCCTGGCGGTCATCGACCAGACACTCTTCACCAAAGACCCCGGTGAGGCAGATTAATAGGGTCTACTCTGCCCACCTAAGCCAATAAGCAGTATCTTAAATTCAATCACCAAAGCAGATTCAATTCTATGTCGTTAATCGTGTTTATCTTACTTACTGCGTTTTTGCTCCCTTAATTTGGCAGTGTTCGTCACAGCGAATATACCATAATGACCACTTTTTTTGTTTGGATTGTGTTTTTATTTTTTTGCTGATTTAAAATCAAAAAGGGTTTGAATTCCCGACTTTTTTTATTTTTGCCAAATTAAGGGAGGACGACAGTACAGGTGTAGTGAATAATCCTTTCCTATCGTTTTTTGTCGGGTAAGTTCGTATTTATCTTGCTTTCGCAGTTGGCTTATTGATAGGTAATGAAGCCAATTGAGAAAACAAGATAAATACGAATTTATACGACAAAAACGATGGGAAAGGATTATTCTCTACATCTGTACTGAGTTCCCGTGTAAGATCACCCAAGTAGGTACACGACAATTTGTAATTCAAAACAGGTTTTTTTTTTTAGAAGTTCTGTCAAAAATCATGCTTATCGAGGTATAGGTCTAGCGTACTAAGTGTATTTTTTTTTATTAACTTAACTACTGAGTGTTTCTCTTGCATATGATCAGTGTTTGCTACGCCCGCTATTTACTTAAATTCGGAATTACGTCATCATGTTTGTAACCGCGTTTGATTTTAAGTCTAGCTCATGTCGGTGGAGTAACTTCTATTACTCTCTTTCTAGAGCCTTTCCTTTTAGGGCCTTACGACTAGCTAAGTATGACGGAGAAAAGACCATGTGACGCTTAAGCTCTTTAGCCATTAGCAGAATTATGTTTTTTTCTCAGTAAATAATAAACAAAAAAATTGTACTTATGCTTTTAAGACAAACCTCCTATAAGCATGTTTTTTTCAGAACACATTTAAAAAAACCGGCCTAGTGCGAGTCAGCCTCGCACGAAGGGTTCTGTGTATCACGGGCCGTTTCCTCGTGGTCATACTATTTTTAGCGGATGACTCGTGGTCACACCAGTTTGTCACCCCAGTGCTATTCGCTTTAGTCGGTTATTCGTCAGAAATAATTTTTATTCCGCAAAAGTAGGTAGGTTAGGTTCGTTAGGTATCTTAAGATGCCCGAAGGGCAAATCGCTCAGAAATAGGAGCCCTGCCATAGGCAGGGCTCCGTCGAAAGGCACTGGGGTGACAAACTGGGGTGACCACGAGTCTGCACCCCTATTTTTGTCCTACTGACTTTCGACGGAGCCCCGCCCAAGGGCGGAGCTCCTGCTTCTAAGTGGTTTTGCCCTTCGGGCATCTGAAGATACCTAACGAACCTAACCTACCTACTTTTACAACCATAATTAGTATTTAGTGATCAAATCCTTCCAGACCCACCGTACCCCTAAACCGTACCACTGGTGGTACTATGACCGATTATTTCTATTCAAATAGAATTTAATAGAGTCGACGGAGCTCTGCTGTCGCAGAGCTCCTATTTCTGGGTAGTTTGGCCCTCCGGGCCTGCTAAAGAACTAACAAAACCTAAACCTACCTCATATTTATGATACTAATTTTGGTCAGTGGTACGGTTTAGTAGTACGGTGGGTCTGCACCCGATCAAATCTAGGTTCACTTTTTGACTAGTAGGACAAATTAGTATGACCACGAGGAAGTAAGTGTATCACGTTTGTTGTATGGGAGCCCCACATAAATATTTATTTTATTCACTTTTTAGTATTTGTTGTTATAGCGGCAACAGAAATACATCATCTGTGAAAATTTCAACTGCCTAGCTATCACGGTTCATGAGACCAACAGACAGACGGACATTGGAGTCTTAGTACCTAAATAGGGTCCCATTTTTACCCTTTGAGTATGGAACCCTTAAAAGTTCCCGTCGTTGGTTAAAAGTACTCAGGGATATTACTACGTTCACTTACGGGATATGACAAGTGTAGGCTACACCCTCCTCCAAATCCTCCAATTCAGATACTGTAGCAGTACCTACTTTCTGCCTATCTGAACTGCGGGATTAATTGGTCTAAATTTTGTGTCAAAGATATCCAAGTCAAGCCTTTTCTAATAAATTTCAAGTTCCGACAGTCATGATGCTGCAGCCACCATCCTTATTGTACAAATATCGTATTTATAAAGCATGCTTCTTATTTGACTTGTTTATAGACGGAGAATTGAGAGCTGCCCTCTCGGAGCTCCGAGGTCTGCTGCAGTCCCGCCGGATCGAGTTCCACATGGCGCACTTCTTCCGGCTGGACTTTTCCCTGCTGGTCTCCATGGCTTCCGTTGTTGTCACTTATACTATTATTCTATTACAAAGTTTACCAAAGTAATGGCAGTTTTCACCAATATTTAAGAAGCTCTTTGACCAGTGTGTGTTGCTAGTGATGACTTACGGATCTGAGACGTGGGCGCTAACAATGGGCCTCATAAGGAAGCTCAAAGTCACTCAGAGGGCTATGGAGAGGGCTATGCTCGGGGTTTCTCTGCGTGATAGAATCAGAAATAATGATATCCGCAGTAGAACTAAGGTAACCGACATAGCCCGAAGAATAGCTAAACTTAAGTGGCAGTGGGCGGGGCACATTGCTCGCAGGACTGATGGCCGATGGGGTCAGAAGGTTCTTAAGTGGCGTCCGCGGGATCGGGAACGAGCTGTAGGTAGGCCTCCAACAAGATGGAGTGACGACCTTGTGAAGATCGCGGGAACGCAGTGGATGCGAAAAGCACAAGACCGGTCTGAGTGGAGAGCCTTGGGGGAGGCCTATGTCCAGCAGTGGACGTCTTCCGGCTGACATGATGATGATGATGATGATGAAGAAGCTCTTAAAGCATAACTAGGCACCCAAGGGTCTTTGACGGTCGATTTTGTGCTACTCTCATTAGCTTCCCACGATCTTCATCACACCCTTAGAGAAACCCGATGTCCAGCCCAGCAGTGGACGTCCTTTAGCGATAAGATGATGATGATGAAACCTGAACCACTTTGAGATGTAATAAACTCGTCTAAGGACCTAATTGAACGGCTTAATTCGAAAACAGGGAATAATATTCGGAATTCATGACGAACGTAATACAAGCACCAGATGATAAAGAATTGAAAACAACCAAAATGTGTATTGATCAGTTACATTAAGACTGGTGTTTTCGTAATATGGAATTTAATTAAACAGGGCTGGACGGCTGCAAAAAAATCATTCTTATTGATCTTACGGCTAGCACAAGTTGTATTTTCTCAGACTTTTTAAGTTACAGACTAGATAGAAAGGTAGATCCAAGCTTCAAACAAGTCGCGGACAACTTGTGCTAGTGCTGAGTAGGGTAGGTAGGTAAACGTCAATTTCCTATAGCGTCCTTTTTTTATTCTGGGAAATTGTACCTGCTATCGATTGTTCCTGCCTGATGGAAAACACAATATCTACTCGTACGTGGAAGGATGTTAGTGGCGATATGAAAAGGTTTACCATTTTTAGATTTTAACAGTAAAGGCAAAACCTTGTCATTTCACAAACCTCCTTATTTCTGTCCTAAAAAACACATCGGCCAGTTTTCATTACACACTTTTATCTATAATAGTTTTATTGTATTATAAACTTTATTTTCCTTTTTGATGCCGAAAATGCCACAGTGAATTTCACCTATTTCCAAACTCATTATAATATTTCCATTCTCTAATCATTTTTCAAAACCCCTGAAAAATGTATGTACCTACACATTATCACACTTTATTTCAATGACATACATACTCGACTGTACACAAATTGAAATTGAAAAAAGTTGTGTAAAGTAACACTTTTGTCCGTCTATTCTGAACTAGCTAAAAGTGACTCGCGCAGCGCATTAGAAACGTGTTTTACTTATTTGTTTCATTCTAATAAAAGAACAACACACGCGATATAACCTATTCGTGATCTAGATAACATGTCACGCAGCCAGTAGGTAGATTAAGTAAATACTTGCACTTATCACCGATATTATTTATCATATAACGGCAGGTGATACCATTATCATTCAGTTGTGACTGGGATTCCTCGGCTGTACGCGTGTGGCGATTCCGTGGAGCATTAGTTAATGAAAAGCTGAGTCCTCAGTACGTTCCAGTTCCCCCCGCGCTACGCTACGCCGATAAATTATATATCTATGACTATTATTAGTGGAAGGAAATCGATGATCGCTTAGAAATGAAGCGTTCCGGGTCGTACCAGCTGGGCGATGACAATCGTTCCAAAAAAGACACGGGTCTCTCCAACGTCCAGTTTACAAATGGGAAGGCGACCTCTGAGAAAGACGAGTGAGTATCCATCAGTTGGTTTTCAAACACAATAATTGTATTTATATTTCGGATTTCATGTCACCAGCAAAGATTTCAGTAACTAGTAGGGGATCATTTACCTAAGTATAATGTAAAAGTTGCTTGTTGATACAGAGCTTTAGGTCTTATTATTTATTCATTTTAACATCTATTTACCAATTTTAACACGGACGAGATCGATGGCTACTATTGTAATCCGAGATAATACAAGACCTGCCCCTATTTCACCATCTTGACAATGACAGGCGACATAACATTTCAGTATACATGGAGCAGCTTATATGAACTCCAGTGTTGTATCAGTGTTAACTTTACCATACAGAATTGTCTCCTGTCACTGTCAACGTTGTAAAATAGAGGGAAAATCTCAATGCATGATGATGGAGGTTACGTCTTTGAAAGTTGTCACTAACGGGCACCTTATAATAATAATAATAATAAAATAAAAAGCCTTTTATTTCTTGCTTATCTTATACAAGTACAATATTAACATGCTAATGGTTAGTTTTAAATCTAATTGCTTATTCTAGTGTTATTTATTTTTAACGAAAAACTACATTCTTATTATTATTAAGCGAGAACCCCGTCTTCACAGGTGAAGGCCTCCTCCAAAGTTAGCCATTTGTCTCGGTCTTGGGCTACTTCCATCCAGTTTGGACCGGCGATGTTTTTAATGTCGTCATCCCATCTTGTCTTGGGCCTTCCTCTACCTCTTTTGCCGAGCGGGCCCGTCCATGACGTCACTGTTCTCGTCCAACGTTGATCCGAGAGACGTGCTATGTGGCCAGCCCACTTCCATTTTAGTTTTTTCGCAAATTGTAGAGCATCTGTACACTTAGTTAATTTTCTTATTTTCGTGTGTCTTATTTTATGTATTTTTCTTATACTAAGCATGCTTCGCTCCAATCCGCGTTGGCAAGTTCTTATATTTTCTTCAATCTTTTTAGTGAATTTCCATGTTTGGCAGCCGTACGTCAGGCATGGTAATAGGCACGAGTTCATTACTTTAGTTTTCAAGGGTATGGGCAAGGTACTCTTGAATATTTCCCGCAGTTTCCAGTATTTATTCCAGGTGATTTGTGTTCGTCTTTCAATTTCCTTCTCATTCATTTTCTTATTAAAGCTTATTTGTTTGCCAAGATATATGTAATGTTCTGTATATTTTAGGGGCTCGCCTCCCACTGATACTTGAATTTCTGTGCTGTTTGTCATTACCATCGTTTTTGATAAGTTCATTTCGAGACCCACTTCCTTGCTGGCACTATGTAGGGTTCCAATCATATGTTGTAGTTGTGAATGGGTTTCTGCTAGTATGGCCAGGTCATCTGCAAATCGTAGGTGGTTTAAATATTTACCTTTTATATATATTCCATAATTATTCCAGTCTAGTTGTCTGAAAATGGATTCTAGTACTGTAATGAATAAATTTGGAGATAAGGGATCCCCCTGTCTCACGCCTCTTTTAATGGGAAAGTTTGGGCCCTTGGTCTCTAGCTGGACTCTGGCTGTACTATTTTTATATAGACTTCTGATGAGCTCTATGTACTGTTGCTCTACTCCTTGGCTTTTGAGAGCTTCCCATATGCTTTCATGTGACACAGTATCGAATGCTTTCTGGTAGTCTATGTAGGCAATATAGAGTGGTCTCCGTTTCTCCTGGTATTTATCCATAAGTAGTTCCAGGGTATGAATGTGGTCTATTGTTGAAAACCCTTTCCTGAAGCCTGCTTGCTCTACTGGTTGGTTAAGTTCTAGTGTTGTACTCATCCTTCTGTTTATTATTGATGAGAAGAGTTTGTAGATAGATGAAAGTAAGCTTATCGGTCTGTAGTTCGAAATATCTTTGGGGTCTCCCTTCTTATAGATTAAAATAATATTTGATTCAGCCCATTGTGATGGTATCTCAGCTGTTTGCAGTATTTTATTAAACAGATTTGCTAAAGGTAGAGCTAATATTGTTTGGCCTATCTTTAAGGCTTCATTGTGTACATAATCGGACCCTGGACTCTTGTCTCTCTTCAGTCTGGTTATTGCCTCTACTATCTCTACTTCTGTTATGTCCTCCACTTCTCTTTTCTCATCGCTGCTTTCTAGTTCAAGTCTATATGTTTTCAAGGAGGGTTTATTACTATAAAGGTTACTGTAAAAACTGGTAGCCACATCTATGATCTCTCCACGATTGTGTTGCGTTTTTCCTAAATATGTAAGCCCCTCTATCCATGATTTACTTGATGTCAATTCTTTGTAAGCTTTTTTGGTACTTCCTGAATAATTGAGATGTTTTGATATAACATTTTGTCTGTGTTTAGCGTAGTCGTACTTAATGTATTTGCTAATAAGTTTGTACAGTGCTGCTAATTCATTTTTATCGCTTCGGGATTTATTTTTGATTTTATGAAGTATTTTTCTCCTGTTTATAAGCTGCACAGTGCGCGTGGAAAGAATTGTTTTATCTTTGGGATCGGTGCTGATTGAATGTGCTTCTCGTAGACTTTGAGTTATTGTACTAGTTAGCTTGGTATAGTATGTTTGTATACATTCAGATTGCTGCCAATTCGGCAGTAATGCCACGTTGGACGCAAGTCTCTCACTAAACTTCAATGACTCTTCTTCGTTCTTTAATGGCGCCATCAAGTTGTTTGTATAATTGGCTCTACTTTTCTTTCTGTTACTTAACAGAATACTTGCTCTCACTGGTCTGTGATCAGAGGGATAACTGATATTTAAGACTTCCATGTTATGGAATACATCTGGACGGTTGGATAGAATATAGTCTATCTCGTTTTTGTGTTCTTTGTTTGGTGAACGCCATGTCCACCTGCGGTTTTCTTTTTTCTTAAAAAAGGTGTTCATTATGGAAAGCTCATTTTCAACAGCAAAATCAATCAGTTTTTGGCCTCTGTCATTCCTATTTCCATACCCAAAAGATTTCATTATCAGGTGTTCGTTCTGCTGTGGTTTTCCTATCTTCGCATTAAAATCACCTATTATGAAATAGTTTTTGTGAGCTGCTTCAATAGCTTGTGAAATAGTTTTATAGAAGAGCGTAATTTCTTCTTCTTTTGCCGCTTCTGTGGGTGCATAAGTCTGTATTATTGATATTTTATATTCATCGAACGTAAGGTTTAGCAGGGCTACTCGTTCTGTAAAGCCTATAAAGCTTTCTATATTTTGTTTAAAGAATTTGTGTATAATAAAGCCCACTCCGTATCTGCCAGGTGTCTGACCAATGTAGCATAGAATATAATCTTTGTATTCTTCTATATTTGTTCCGAGTCGTCTCACTTCAGATATTCCCATTATGTCGCAATTTATTGTCTTCAAACATTCAAGTAGTTCTATAAGACGTTCATACGTTGCGAGTGTTCTGACGTTGTAGGTAATTAGATTAAGTTTTTGTCCTTTTTTGGTAGTGTTTGTCTTTGGAGGGTTGCAGTCATAATCTTCCACGGGGACCAGCCGGGTTGGAAGATGTTGGATGTTTCTTATTTTGCATTGTTTTCTTATGGAATCTTTGTAGGAGGAGGGGCTTGATTGCTATGCTTCTATGTTTTCATTGCTGTTTTTATTCGGTGTATTTTTTGGTGTAAAAAAGTTCAGTATTCCCGGTTTTAATACTCCTTCGGATATACTGTTCGACCTTGTCACCGATGATCCGGGTTGTTGCATTTTATTCTTTTTATTTATTTGTGTGTTTGGCTCGTCGTTTGATGTAGTGGCATTTTCGGGTGAGGTACGTTGCTTGCGTTTAGTATTACTTTTAGACACTATCAATTTATCGTACTTAATTACTGCTGTATTTCCCATCTCCTTCTCCAGCATTAGTTGTCCTTGCAGTTCTTTCCTCTTCTCCAGTACATACTTAGGGTAGTCTTCTTTTATATAACACTCAGAATCTTTTAGTGCTTCCTTTTTCATTTTCAAAATTTTGATTTTTGTGCCTAAAGTTGCAAATGTTACTACTACCGGCCTTGGTCTTCCTTCCTTTTTCCCAATTCTTTTAACTTCTTGGACATCGTTGCAAGTTAATTTGAAGGAGAACATTTTTTCTATCCATTTAATAATGTTCTTTTCCAGGTTTGCATATGATGATTCCGTCTCCTCTATGCCGAAAAATACTAAATTTCTTTTTCTTTCTTGTTTTTCTAAAAGGTAAATTCTGGCTTCTTGTTTTTCTACCTTCTCTTGAATTTTTTCCTGTTTTTCTTCCAACACTAGTAGTTTTTGTTCGAATATTCGATTTATATTTTCAGTGACTTGTTCAGTAACCTTTTTTCCAGTTTCCCGGATTTCGATTTTTTGCTCGTCCAGTTCATTTTTTATGGATTTGAGCGCGTTCAATATTTCCTCCATAATAATACAGATGTTGTTGAAGTGTTCAATGTTTTCATACACCCGGTGCCCTCTAGTGGTACTCTTATGAGTTTTCAATTAGTTGACCAGTCTTCTGAAGTGGTATAGGACTTTACTCCGCACCTCCGCAGTGTTTCTCGAGCTTAATAGATGGCGTTAACTGTGTATGTATTGTGGTGTCATCCAACGGTGCGTCCCGGCATTAATTAGCGTCTTGAAGTGTGATCGATGTCCTTAACTTTGATGATATCTGGTTTTCGTCGTAGTTCGTCCTTATTTTGGTAGATGGCGCTGCTTACGCTGTTTTATCTATGTTAATTGCTATTTTGCATATCATCTTTTTGTGGTTATGTTTATTTGCACTTGTTCTATTTCGCACTCGATTATGAATATTTTCACTGCTACACACACGATATTAGTCCTACTTAAGTTGGTATATACTGAAGATATTAGATAGTCCGTAGCATTGGAAAAAATAGCCGGCGGTTTGCACTTTATTGTTCTTGTACTTTTACGCGTTTTGCACTTGTTTTTTTCAATGTCTTTTACTGTCACTAATTCACTAAGCACTTAGTCTTTGCACTCGTTTATGTTTTGTTTGTCAAAAGTCGCTATTTATATTTCTTCGTATTAATTTTCTACGGAGCCAGTGTTTACCGTGGCACAGTGGCGCCCTCCCGGGCACGGGCACCTTATAAATACTAAAAGTTCATCTACAGTCCCGAGTGCGTTAGATCGACTGATAGTCCAAAATCTGTGAAGAAATATGTGAAACTTTAAGAGAAACTGACAGTCTGTCACTTCTAATCCGATGATAGGCAAATATCAATATGCCAATATGGCAGTCTGTGTTGTCTTTAAGGCAAACAAAAAGTATACCTATCCTCTACGTCACACGTTGCGGGTGGTAGGACCTTGTGCAGGGTCCGTCCGGATCGTTACCACCATCTTATCCATTAACCTACCGCCAAACAGCAGTGTTCGCATTGTTGTGTTCCGGTTTGGGGATAAGACAGCCGGTGAAATGACTAGCATAGAGGCATTCCATCTTAGCCTCAGGGTTGGCAACGCATTTGCAGTCTTAGGATTGCATTGCAGTCTTGTGATTGCGAATGTCTATGGGTCACAGTTTCCTCTTACCATCAGGTGGCCTGTGTGCTCGTTTGTCTACTCGATGACATAAAAAAAAAAAAATTGACAGTAATTTTCGAATTGTTGTTTCTAATTGTAAGATTACATTTTCGTAAAAATCTTGGAATTATCATTAATGCATTATTTATTATACAGTGTGTAAATGGTATACGGGCGTTTATTAAAACTGGACATAGATTAAGACTCTACTAATCATTAACAGAAATAATTATTTTGATTACGCTAACGTATACACCGTTATTAATTTTTGAACATACTATCGACCCGCAATGTACATCGAAGTCCATCTGTCAGGTAGGTAGTACGTAATGTTTAATTAATTGCATTTTTCGTTATACATTGCGTGTTAAATTATTTTGTATGGTTTTTTTTTTTAATTTAATTTTAACAAAAGCTGCCTAAATGTGCTCTGTAGGGGTTATACTAACCACAGTTAAAAGGAACGCCCGTATACCATTTACACACTGTATATTTATTAGCCTGTAATATCCCACTACTGGGCAAAGGCCTCCCTTTCTTCCACGTAGACTTCTTGGTCTGTCTGTGAAGGCATCAAGCTCATCTCGCCAACGTAATACGAACACGATATGGGTCCTGGGAGCCCTATATCCGGCAGTAGACCTCTTAGGGCTGTCAAAATAATCCACACTAATATTATAAATACGTAAGTGTCTGTCTGTCTGTTACCTCTTCTCGCTTAAACCGCTGAACCGATTTAGGTGAAATTTGGTGCAAAGATAGTTTGAATCCTGGAAAAGGACATAGGATAGTTTTTATCCCGAAAATCATCCCCTAAGGAGGTGAAATAGAGGGTGAAAAATTGTATGGATCTACGATATAAACGAGTTACACGCGGACGAAGTCGCGGGCCGAAGCTAGTATACGTATAAATACATTGCGCCACTACGCAGTAGATTTGCATTAGGCACGTAGAAATTGCAATAAATGTTGATTCTGTTTTACTTACTAATTTCAGATGTCCAGGCATTAAGGTAAATACAATTCAGACATGTTAAATAGATTAAAATTTGTACCTATTAGTATTCCCTGTAACTGTACCTAGAACGGTAGTCGTTACATCTTAGTTATTTCTATGAGCACTTCATTTAGTCTTGTTAAAAGTGATTGCTGGCTCACGTGTTTTGATTCAAAGGCACTTACAGATAAAATGAACAACCATGCATAATTATAAATACGAGTGAAGTAGGTATGATTGGTATGAGTGATGATTCTTACATTTTGTCGTAAAAACCCAGCTTCGTGACAATATTATCTTCATATTACAGGCTATTAAAGTTTGAGGTTAATAACGCCAATATATTATTTAAAAAAAACTGTTTATACATATAGGTAGCTTGTATGTATATTTAGTAGTGGTAGGCCCTTGTGCAGGTCCATCCGTATCGCTACTGCCATCTTATACTTTAACTTACTACCGTCAACTGCTGCAACATTGCACGGAAATTCATGTTTTTTTTAAATAACTCTAAAATTGTACGTTATCTGTGCTCTTTTTTGCATTGCTAAGTTATTTTAGATCATAAGACATATGAATTTCAGTACGAAATGCTTCAAATCATTATAAATTGGCTTGTAGAAACTGTCAAAGTTGCAGGTAAAGTTGTAGCCAAAAACGTCAACTTTGCCTGGCGGATTATCTGAGATATTAAATGCAGTATCTAAAAAAGGGACCAATTCTTAAATTAATTACTGTTCTATCTATGCCGGGATGTCATTGGAGATCACCAAACTACCATATATATATTTTTTCTATCTGGTAGGCAATGTTGTAGCGTGTCCAATAGAATTCTCGTTTTTCTCCATACAAATTTTTAAGCATAGTTAGGGTTGTGCCAAACGGAAAAACATAATAGTTCAGAGTACCTACCTAGGTACTGTACTGGCATTTAAATTTACGAACGAATAAGAGTCGAATGATGAAAAAAAAACAATATGTATTTTTTTTAAATTTTAATGTAAATGAAATTATATGTATTAATGAAATGAAGTATTATAAAAAAAATGTCTATCAATTGCAATTGCAAATTGAAATGCCTACCAACCTATGGTAATCCTCAAAAAAGAAAGGAGTTTTCTGAGTAATAACAAAAGTTTTGGAGACACCGAAAAAACAGATGTCCGTTTTACAAGCTTTGACATCGACTGAGTTCAAAACTATCAGTGTTGCCAGATATTTCTTCTTTGAAATGGGTTGCCAGGTAAATGATAGTATTTCTCCCATTAATAGTAGTAAAAAATAGATAACGCTTTGGTAGAAAATCAAATTTTTACAAAACGGGTAATGTTGTAGCTAGTTGGCAAAGTTGCAGCAGTTGACGGTACCAAGCAGCAGTGTTCGCATTGTTCTGTTCAGGTGTGGGAATAAAACAACTGGTGAAATCACTGGTATAGAGGCATTCCATCTTTACTCAGAGTTGGCAACGAATTTTCAGTATAAGGATTGCAGTCTTAAGATTCTAGTCTTGAGGTGACATTTCAGTGTACATGGCGCAGCTTACAAGAAACGCAGTGATGTATCAGCGTGTTAACTTTGCTATGTATAGCGAATTTGTCACCTGTCACGTGTCATTATAAAGATGGTGAAATAGGGGCGTTTACCTTCTCTTTGCCATAAAAAAGCTTTTAAATAATTATCTAAGGTATCAGTGATATACTTAAAGCATTACCTTATCAGCTCGTTTCGTGGCCATGAAAGCACTCGAACAAGTCGGGTTCATCCTTTAATCAAACGTCTGAGACGATGATATGATAAGGTTTAGGAATACACCTACAAAGGGTTCAATTAATTTTTTTTTTGTAATTAACTGTAAATGAATGTTATCTTACTAGTATCATATGCGAAAGTTTGGATGTTTGTTAAACAATCGCGCCAACGGCTGAGCGGATTTGGTTGAAATTTGATTTGATGAGTTCTACGCGTGTAAGTAGTCGCGGGAAACAACTAGTGAATTCTAAAACGGATAGAAAATATTTACACCTTAAGACTAAGTGCCAATTAACATTAAGGGCGTTTTCACTTAAACGTGTACCCCAATTAAGGAATAAAATTAAGGAGCTTTAACTTTGTTAGTTTTTTGACGGCCGCTATGTAGGTACCTATAGCTAATTTTCATAACAAAACTGATTCCTTAATTTATAATTGCGGTACACGATTTAGTGTAAGCGCCCTTAAACTGAATCTAAATGAACTATACTTGACAAAACATAACTTAAACAAGTATAACATACATACACAAACATACCTTCATGCCTGTAATCCCAGATTAGGGTAGGCAGAGCTGCAGAATTACCTAGTTACAATTCTAAAAACTTGTTGATAGTTCTGCGTATGTGTGACAGGTTGCTAGCCCATCGCCTAACAGAACTACAAGCCTTTATCCCCAAAGCCTTTAGCTTTTAAATAACAAAAGAACCTCCGAAATAATGGCGACCTCCTATTTTAGAGCTATCTGGTAAATGGCCCAACCGAGTTTAATAACCCCTAACTAAGATACACTGCTATCGGATAGGTTCGTTAAATTTTATAACAATCCAGAAAAGTAGACAACCTGAAGAAAAAAAATCGAAATGTCAACCAAAATTCGGATTAAATATAAGAAACCCCATATGGCATGTATTCGTAAGTTGAGCATGTATCTGAGAATTGACGAAACCGTTACTTCACATGGCAAAAAATGTGTTTTACATGGCATTGATCATGATCAGGTAAGTGATTCTCTTAAACATGTCGTCGTAGTACTAGTGCTAGTGGAGTCAGGGTTAATTCTCAAATAATGCTCAACTCATAGATACATGCATAAAAACCAAGACTCAGAAACAAACAATGGCGATGATACCCGGGATCGCTAGCTTGCCAGTCAGGGTCACTACCAGCCGAGTAGGATAAACGGCGTCGTCAAAACTGGACTAAGTACCTACTATTTTTTAAGGTAACAAGATAACGGTAAAAAAGAAGTAATTAAAATTTGAATTAAAATGAGAATGAGTACTTAGTCAAAAACCTTGTGGAATTCTTTGGAATAGGTTAAGCATTGAGTTAACATAGCTTTTTTTCTTACAGTGCCTCGGTAGGTGAAGCCAAGGAAGAAGTTCCCAGCATATCGTTTTTTACCCTGGTAAGTACCTAATCAAGAGTTTATGATTAGAGATTAGTAATTATTACAACAAATACAAACAGATTAACTCTTTGCAATTGAGGATAATGTTATTTTACATAATACATCAATTTTAAACAAGTCTTTAAAAGACGTTGTGAGGCCTCTAACTAAAGCGAGCTAACAACGTCACATTATGAACTCTGTGCATCCGATGTTACTATCTGCCCAATAGAACCCTGACTTGCCATTGAACTGTGTCACAGTGACGTTATGATAAGATTGAAGTCGTAAGAAGTGTCAAACAAATTGTTTTGTGATGTCCTTGTAATACCGTTCTATGGTGGGTCAGGGTTCCATTTAAAATCGAAAATCTATCAAATTTTGCGTAATCTCATATTTTGCCATGATTTGGTTTGGAACTTTATATAATTACACAATAATAATAATTTTATTTAAGTTTTAAATTATTCTATTACATTACATGAGGTGCTAGTGTTAAGTAGGTACGATAAAGCTCGACTAGTCAACCGTCGCCCTCTCCCCGCACCTAATGCATACCCCGGATCTCAATAAATTCTGACGGCTATAAACCTGATGCACTTTAGAGACTAAAATATGCAATACAGTAGAACAACCTATATGGCGCCTCGTGAATCTTCGTTCGCGCAGACACGAACAACGATTCCGATGATTTCCGAGAGCACAATTAAAACCCACGATCAGACTTGTACGTGATAGTTATAAGGTGCAATTTAAATTGCATCTATTTTTTCCATCTCAGTCACGAACGTTTGACGGCTGACTGAATGACACGCGGGCGCGCCAACATGGCGTCACTAATAACCAATAATACAACGTGAATCATGCTGATTGGTTCCCGCGCTTCGAAGAATTGTCTTCTGCGCAGGCTGCGTATTTTTAACGAAATCACGATCACTTTTTAATTTGGTTTTGGTTGTAAACTTAGCCCAACCACCGTGGTGCGCACGCGTTACGATTACTAGTTACGTGACAAACCGTGTCTCCGTCATTGGTTCTTTTCTGGTTTCCGAGGGGGTTCAAACTCGATACCTTAGGATCACAACACGAGTCAACCCCCCTAAACCACTTGGCAACCAACGCTCTCGACAGACAAATGATATACTAGGTAGGATCCCTCAAAGTGCATCATCACTTTCTAAAATAAATGCCGAAAAATAAGTTAAATTAAGAGATTAACAATGAATTATTTACAGTACAGATTTGCTTCCACACAAGACAAGGTGTTCATGTACTTGGCGGTGATATGCTCGATACTGGCTGGAACCACTACACCAGTCAACACGCTGCTTTTCTCCTCTTTGCTGCAAAGCATGGTGGACTTCGGCATCTCAGCGATATCGGGGACTCCGGACGACGATACCTTCTTAACGGCTATAACAAACTTTGCATTGTACAACAGCCTTTTAGGAGTTGCTCTCGTTATCCTCTCGTACGCCGCAACGGTTTTGATGAACATTGCCGCTTTCAATCAGGTTCGTTATTTTCACATGATGACTCTTATAGAAACTACTTGTTAATTGGCATACAAACGGGCGCACTCGGATTCAATTAATGACGATTATTTAAATTTGATTTTTTCATTTTCAAGTTCTAGCTAAGTTAAAAAAGAACGCATTAATTGTCTCTAAAATGCTATAATATCTCTGCGTAGGTACGGCGGTAGGGATCAGGGTAGTGATTCTGTAAACAACGCCGGTCGTGCGGACTGTCCAGTGAAACCAAGCGGCGAGATTAAGTAGTCCCTTCAGTGCGAACAAAACACATTGTAGCGCGTGCATTTTCAATTTAGCAGCATGATGGGTCGAACGTTGAACGCTGCTTAATTGAAAATGCACGCGCTACAATGTGTTTTGTTCGCACTGACGGGACTACTTAATCTCGCCGCTTGGTTTCACTCGACTCGAAAGATTGAAGCAATAGTAAGTAATAAGTATGCATTGAACGTTTCATGTTAAATTCTTGCACCTTTGAATGCACCTTATGGCACATATACATATACTTAGTAAGTAGGTAGTATTTTTAATTCACGAAGATACTGCCTGCTATTTAAGTTGACGTTACACAGTGACATCAATGCAAAATCTATGTAAATATAAGTAGGGAGTGGAGCGCGACTGTGTGAATTAAAAACACTGTGGGTACGTATGCAACGCAAGCGCATAAGCTAAATTAAGTGACTCTTATTTCCAGGTATTTAAAATAAGACAAGAGTACTTGAAATCGGCATTGAATCAAGACTTTGAATACTTTGATACGCATCAAACTGGGGACTTTGCATCTAAAATGTCCGAGTAAGTAATCAAACAACAATTCCTGCATTGTTTCCGCTCTGCTTACTTTCTAATGCGAGTACAACTATTTATTACAGTGACGTGGTAAAAGTGGAAGACGGCATTGGAGAGAAATTAGCAACCTTCATATTTTATCAGTCAGCTTTTGTCAGTTCCATCACTATGGCTCTAATTAAGGGGTGGAAACTGGCTTTGTTGTGCTTGATATCCTTCCCTGTGACGATGACTCTCGTCGGTATTGCTGGATTGGTAACTAAATACCTACCTATATACCTTAAACATCGATTTATCTTACAATGTAGATAGGTAGGTACAGTCGACTTCAAAGATATGATTACATTTTGGGACCTTATTTCAATGGAATAAGGAGAAAAAATGTAAACATATCTTTGACGTCGACTGTACCCTGACTCTAGAGTCGTTCGTGTTATTAATTCAGCACTTGGAAATACCTACTGTTTGGGATATTTTCCGAACTAAAAACACATATATTTTTCTGCTTCAATTTGATATTACCTATACAATACCTAGGTAGGTACGTTTTTGAGTTTTTTATCCTTTACAAAAAAGAGAAATGTAGAACCACGAGTAACCGATTATAGGCCTACTTTCAATTGGCCTTTTTGGTCATCCTAATTTTTACGAATGACGCGCATTTATGTAAACCAAACTACCTACAGGTAGCTTCAAGATTATCCAAGAAAGAAGCCGTTGCTTCTGGCAAAGCGGGATCTATTGCTGAAGAAGTCATTAGTTCAATTCGAACTGTCTACGCGTTCAGCGGGCAGCAGAAGGAAATAGATAGGTACCAAGTGCACCTAAAACAAGCAAGGAAAGTTAATATACAGAAAGGTAAGACTCACAGAATATTGACGTAACTAAAATTATATACCTACTAAATGTGTGCAGGTTTACACAAGTTGTTATTTACTTTCGCAGGATTTTACAATGGCCTAGCGATGGGGACCCTTTTCTTTTGCATTTTCTGTGCATACGCTTTATCATTTTGGTTTGGTTACCGACTTCTTTCGGACCCTAATGAGAACTACAACGTGGAGACTATGATTGCTGTAAGTATTATTTGTTATTAATCGATGAATCTCCATAACGTAAGACAGAGGAGCGTCGCTCGGGTTGAAAATGGGTTGTCCTAACGATAAAACTTTGACGTCGATTTCTAAACCAATAAACACTTCCAAAATTTTATTTAAACTGTTACAGCAGTTTCCAAATATGCATTAAGGTAACGCACATTTATCCGAGCCGAACGCGTCGAACGAGTCGAACGAAACGAATTTTAGAATTCTGTAAGTATATTAAATCTATTGAAACCTCGCACACTTGCGGTTCTTCCAGATTCAGACGATTCGACGCGGGAAACGGGAATTCTAAAATTCGTTCCGTTCCACTCGTTCGGCGAGGATAAGTTTGTGTTCGCCTTTAATCATACCTAAATAAAGGATGATGGTCAGTTTTGTATGGACACTGGCCTAAAAACCCAATAATGACAAGCCATATGTCCTTTGAAAGATTTTTTCATATTCTACAACTTTTTGTATGACGGGAAATCTTAAATCGCTGTGTGAAATATTTAAAAATCTGGAACATCGGGACGCCTACATAGACGACGTTAGGATAATTACTCGGAAAAACCGCGGTCTTTGCATGGCAATAACTTTTTTCACACAAAGATTTCGAACCACCTGTCATAGTAATAGTTTTACAACTTAGAATTACCTATTCGGGGACATATCGCATGTCCTTATTGGTCATTAGGCCAATTAGCCCACCCTCCTTTATTGCTGCCGTCCGTTAGTCTTGCAAAACTTTGAAAATGGCTCGTCCGATTTGAATTTTCTTTTGTCGACTTCGTTTGTTAGGGCATACATACATTCAATACCGTCACGCCTTTATTCCCAGAGTGGGGTAGGCAGAGCTACAGAATTACCAACAACTCTGAAAATTTGTTGTTAATTCTTTAACCACATAAACATTCGGGTATAAATAAATAAACCGATGTTGTTCGATTGAAAGTATACAACGTGTTACAAAATACCCCGTAAAAAATATAATACATTTTCAAAGCCAAAAATATTGTCAACCCTAGTAAGCTGTCATGTCAGGGAACCGGAGTTAGCATAGATTATTTTAACAGAGAGGCCTAACTTAATAATTGTCAACTTTAATGGTTTTAAAGCCATATCCCGACGAGCGAGATTGTGCATTGAACAAGGCGGAGTTCACTTTGAGCCGTTCCTGTAAATTTGACGTTCATTACGAAAAAGTAAGTGTTAGTTTAAGTTTTTTCGTTAGGTTAGGTCTTTTCAAATCTTCCAAAACTCGACTTGTAATATCTATCTAATCGAATTCTGTAGGTACATTTTGTTAGTAGGTATGTCTCTTGATCGTTTCACGAATTAGGTAAAAATGTACATAAACGTTCTGCGTAGGTAGTCTTTAATTTTACTGAAATAGGGTTTGCACATCAATGAAAACAATAATATTATTTTTTTGCCGGTAAGTCATACGGTGATAGTACGGTTCTCAAATATTGTAAATGGACTTATTATAAGGTACCATTTAACCCCCTTTCGGCTTTACGGGTATTTTTGTAACACCTTGTATAATAATGTAGGTACTTGCCTGTATGTTGGTAGTGACCCTGCTTACGAAGCTAGGGGTCTCGGGTTCATATCCCGGTAAGGTAAGGTGTGATGAGCGCAAGTGGTATTTGTTTATATATTTCTCTAAATAAGTAAGTTTATCATTGTCTTGTCTAGTACCCATCCATAGCCCAAAAGCATTATAGCTCCAAACTAAGCTAGGCTAGGTAAATTTGTGTTAGATTATCCCTTAATATTTTTATTTATAATATTATACCAGAATTAAGTAATTTTATTTGCTTCAAGGTATTCTTCGGTGTCATGATGGGTTCAGCCAATTTCGGTATATCGTCGACTTTGATGGAGGTGTTCGGGATCGCGAAAGGTGCGGGCGCGCAGATCTTCCACGTGATCGACAATGTGCCCTCCATCAACCCTCTCCTCAACCGCGGCGTCACGCCCAGCTCCATCGAGGGCAACATCGTGCTGAACGACGTCTTCTTCCACTACCCCTCGAGGCCTGACGTACCGGTTAGTGCCACTATTGTTTTCATATACAGATTCTCGGAGTCGATGCTTTATGCTATTGATTTTATTTAAACCTGTACACACAGTACCTACGTCTTTCCTCATCTCATCGCAATCCTTCTCTCCTATGAAGCAGTAAAAACCAACAAAGGCTAATTGCATACGTTCAACATACAAATCATGACTAATCATTGTATTTCGTCCAGTTCATTTATCTAGCGTAATCAATCAGTGATAAACGAACGAATGAATAAGTAGCACACTTGCTAACAATTACAGCTTCATCTATTATTATAATTGTATCGTTGTAAACTTATTTTAGAAAGAAAATGACAAAGAGCGAATTAATGACCAATAAACTTAGATAGTCCTCATCTGAAGGTCAAATTCATCGATAACTTCAAGGGCATAATTTGCTTATCAATAATTACTTTTACTACCTACCTACTACATATGATATGCGTGATTGCCTGAAATCGATTTCGTGTTCGCATTTTTTCTGCTAACACTCACATTTCCGGTGACATAGATAAGTCACTTCTAATCTGCAAGAGCAAATATTTTCATAGTTCCAGGAGATATACAGTGTGTCCCTGGATAAAGTGCACAAACGAATAGGGATGAAACTAGACACAATTTTATCGACAAAAAAAATAATAAAAAAAAATTACCACCTTTATTTATTTTTTTATGATTTTTAAAAAAAAGTCATAGTACGCAGAGGACCTCATCGGAACAAATCAAGATATTTTGGCTCCTGTGGGCTCTATTGATTTGAAACAAACGGAATTATAATCACAAAAGTTTGTTTGTGTCAATGAAAATAGAAAAAAATGAGAAAAAAATTACATAAACCCTAAAAATAATTACTTTTCCTATGAATTTTGTGGTTTTTTTTCTCGAATTTTTAGTATTTACTCGATTTACTCAAAATTATGCCCATCTTACCTCATGTTATTTTTACCAGTAATGGTTGTGTATCTCATTGCCTTTTATTTAAAAAAATAACCAAGTGTCTCGCACAATTACAAGATCCTTAATGAGCGGCCAAACAAAGACATTGCGTTTACACTTAATTAGGTAGCCGCTCAGGTTGAAACCCTTAATGGAGGATTAGGATTACATTTTTTGTATGGGATTATAAAATCAAACGAATTATGGAATTTCATAATTACTTATTTAATGTAATAACTGTTCAAAATGCCCACCCCGCTCTTGCAAACACAATCCTGCACGTACTGCTATTTGTTGAGTTGCTCGACGTATCATTTCCGGGTTATTTTTTATGTAATTTACACAATGGACAATTCTGCCACGCAATTCCTCTTCTGTGTTGATAGGGACGCTGTATACCCTCTGTTTCATTGTGCCCCAAAGGAAATAATCCAGTGGTGTCATGTCTGGTGAGCGTGCTGGCCACGCCACTGGCCCTTGTCGGCCAATCCAACGATTAGCATAAGAGGCGTTGAGAAATCCCCTTACGTCAAGTGCGTAATGGGCCGGGCATCCATCCATTTGTAAATACATTGTTCTTCTAGTCTCCAAGGGCACATCCTCCAATTCAAGGGGCAGATCTTCTCTCAAAAGTTCTAAAAATCTGGGACCGTTCAAAGTTCTGGGGAGAAAAATAGGGCCAATGAACATGTCACCAATTAGTCCAGCCCACAGATTTATCGAAAACTGCACTTGAAATTTTGACGACCTTTTGAGGTGAGGATTTTCTCCCTTGGGGTTCCATTCATGTAGATTCCTGCAGTTTGTGATCCCATGTCGTGTAAACTGACTCTCATCCATCCACAGAATTTTTTGGGTGAATTCAGGATCGTTCCTGATCTGCCGTTGAATCCAAGAAGACAGCACACATCTTGGTACCCTGTCTACGTCGTCGTGTAGATGTTGAACTCGTTGGTAGTGGTATGGGTGAAGACCTTCTTTTTTAAAAATCCGCCAAACCGATGATTTTGAAACTCCATGCTGCAAGGCCAACCGCCGAATACTGGTCGTCGGATCAGCAAATAAACTTCTTAGTATGGCTTCCTCAACAGCTCCATCAATCACTACTCCTGCTTGTTCTCGGCGATCTCGATCCAATCGAAGTCCATTCGACAATCGTCTGTGAAGTTCTTGAAAATTACGAGCAGACGGTACAGGTCTCCTGTTCGGGAATGCTGCCATGTATAATAAACGAGCAGCTCTGGCATTACCTCTCGCCATTCCATAATAAAAGTGGATGTCGGCGAGATCTCTGTGCGTGAACTCACTTAAACGGGGCATTTTATGAAATCCTGATAGTAGAAGTAGTTGTAACTGAGAATAAGTAACGACGAATGATTCGAAGTAACTGATGAACTAAACCTTATCTTATCACTATTTATGCTAATCCTAACATGTATTCCCCGCCCCACCCCAAATAAAATTCAATAAAGAGTAAGGACAATAATCTACCTGGGCGACAACCTAATTAAGCGTAATCATTATGTCATTGTTTGGCCACTCATTAATAATCTTATAATTGTGCAAGAAACCCAAAATGTAATCCTAATCCTCCATTAAGGGTTTCAACCTGAGCGGCTACCTAATTAAGTGTAAACGCAATGTCTTTGTTTGGCCGCTCATTAAGGATCTTGTAATTGTGCGAGACACTTGGTTATTTTTTTAAATAAAAGGCAATGAGATACACAACCATTACTGGTAAAAATAACATGAGGTAAGATGGGCATAATTTTGAGTAAATCGAGTAAATACTAAAAATTCGAGAAAAAAAACCACAAAATTCATAGGAAAAGTCATTATTTTTAGGGTTTATGTAATTTTTTCTCATTTTTTTCTATTTTCATTGACACAAACAAACTTTTGTGATTATAATTCCGTTTGTTTCAAATCAATAGAGCCCACAGGAGCCAAAATATCTTGATTTGTTCCGATGAGGTCCTCTGCGTACTATGACTTTTTTTTAAAAATCATAAAAAAATAAATAAAGGTGGTAATTTTTTTTTATTATTTTTTTTGTCGGTAAAATTGTGTCTAGTTTCATCCCTATTCGTTTGTGCACTTTATCCAGGGACACACTGTATAGGTACCATCTGATGGCCGTGTTTATTTTTGTCAGGTTCTCAAAGGAGTAAACCTCACCGTCAAAAGAGGTCAGTCGGTGGCGCTCGTCGGGCACTCGGGCTGCGGCAAGTCAACCATTATACAGCTTTTATCCCGATACTACGATGTCATAGATGGGAGTGTAAGTCTACCCACGGCTGCGTTATTTATTATAATTGCTCTAAATAACGTATAATCGACATTATCCGTTACCTACTTTATTAGCTACTATCTTATTTCCGCGACTTCGTTCGCGTAGACTTCTTGACTTTTGCGGGCCAGTATATTACAGTACTCCCAGCTTCTGAATAGAGTTCGGCTGGTTATCGCCATCACCCCTGCACTGGCAACTGACAGTATATCTGTCACTCCTGTTTCATACAAAAACGAAGATTGCCAAACTACAATAAGAAAATAGAAGCACTGAAGTAGGATAGTTATTAGTTGGATAAGTTGGATTTCATGGTTACTTGGCGTGTTCTTCACTGGGATTTTTTCAATTATTTATGAAACTATTACCTATCACGCCAAGAATGTTGATACAGAAAAAGTAAAGCATCTTTAATGTTCGTAGTAACGAGCGAATTAGTTATGTGCAGGTTCGAGTGGACGGGCACGACGTGCGCTCGCTGTCGGTGCGCTGGCTGCGCGCGCAGGTGGGGCTGGTGGGGCAGGAGCCGGTGCTGTTCAACACCAGCGTGCGCGAGAACATCCGCTACGGGCGCGAGGATGCCACCGACGCCGACATCGAGGCGGCCGCGCGGCAGGCCAACGCGCACCAGTTCGTGCTCAAGCTGCCGCAGGTGCGCCGCTCATACTGACACGCTCGCTGCGTCGTCATATCAGACTGACCGACTGATCCGCTAACGCGCTCTGTGCAGGGGTACGACACGCTGGTCGGCGAGCGCGGCGCCTCGCTGTCGGGCGGGCAGAAGCAACGCATTGCCATCGCGCGCGCCCTGGTTCGGAACCCGAGCATACTGCTGCTGGACGAGGCCACCAGCGCTCTGGACACCTCCTCAGAAGCAAGGGTGCAACAGGCACTCGATAAGGTAAGTGAAGAGTCACAACTGCGCTTGATCTTGCGGTCTGAAACTTTGGCTTCTAATATGTAGTAACGCAGCGTAACAGCAATTACGATTTCAGCTTTATTTTGTTAACCATGTAGTGAAGATACAACCACATGTCATGCTCTAAAATTATAAACCTCTACGTAAAAGTAGATTATTTAGTTAATAATAATACATCTACATAAATGTAGGTTAGATACTATTTGGAGCACCGTGGCCATAAAACCACAATAACATTTATTTAATGATAATAATTTTGCCAGGCCCAAGAAGGCAGGACAACCATCGTTGTAGCACATCGGCTGACAACAATAAGAAACGTGGACGTAATTTACGTGTTCAAGAGTGGCCTCGTTGTTGAGACCGGAAACCATGAGGAGCTCATGAAAAAGAAGGGACATTATTACGACATGGTTATGTTGCAAACGTTCCCAGGAGCAGAAGATAACACAGGTATTACAATATTTCAAACAAAAATATAAAAAAGCCTAGCATTTAATTTTTGCCATACCTTTGCCCACGGTAGAAGCATACTCGTACTTAGCTTTTATCGTGGGTATCTAAAAAGTAATGGTGAGTATTTAACCCGTTACATTACTCGCTGAACTTTCAGAGGAGAAACCATCTTTAATCAGAGAAATCTCCGTAAGGAGCGAAAAAGACGAAGATGACTTTATTCCGATGAACACGGAGGTAAGGCAACATTTAAAAAAATCTAACTCAATAACTGTAAGAACACGTAAGTGTTTGATGTTATCAAATCCGCCCATTCCCGAAATACCAGTATTTTAAAATACCTGATTCTCAATATATCGGAATCCTAAAACAAAACATACAAATTAGGGTATTAATTATTATATTTGTACCCAACTTTTCGAATCTGGTTTTTTGAGAACCTGGTAAAAAGAGTAGTTTGGTATTTTGAAATACTGGTATTTTGGGAATGAGCGATCAAATCTAGCTAATGCTATTCTAGATAATTAAACATTCCGGCGAGGAACAATTAATTTTCATAAGATATGTCACAAATTTATCCGCAAGGCAAACATAAAAGTGGAAATTCGCAACAAACTTTCATGCCATCACAGGACGTAGGCATGACGATGAGTGGGAACGCCCGGCCGGATCAGGCGGGCGGTCGATCGGTCTCCCGGTCATTTTGATAGGACTTAGGTAAGCATGTAGGTACCTATTGTATATTTTATTAAGCAAATATTTTTTTAGGATCCAAAGGCCCAAGTACAGGCGCCAGATGTATCTTTCTGGCAAGTATTGAAACTCAACAAGCCAGAGTGGAAGTCGGTGCTTGTCGCAAGTATCTGCTCCCTTGTGGTCGGATTTGCCATGCCATTACTTGCTGTTGTCCTTGGCGATTTTATAGGAGTAAGATATTTTAATATTGTTTTTTTTAATAAATAAAATAATGTCTCTTAAACTGAACAGTCGCACTATTTTTCCAGGTTCTTTCAAACCCAAATGAAGATGAAGTCTTGGCAGAAGTACGACGGTTTTCGCTTATCTTTGTAGGAATTGGAATATTTTCTGGAATTGGAAATTTCATTCAAGTAAGAAATAACACACACAGTGCACAAAATACTAAATAAATTGTATCTATTTACACGGTCAGTTCAGTCTCATGACTGCTAAAAATATTTAAATTCAAGGTGTTTCTCTATGCGGTGGCTGGTGAGCACTTGACTGAACGACTGCGACGTACATTATTCGGAAAGCTTTTGGAGCAGGAGATCGCGTTTTACGATGACAAGGAAAACTCCACTGGCGCTCTCTGCGCTCGCCTCTCTGGCGAGGCAGCTTCAGTGCAAGGAGTAAGTATAACGTAAAACCACCATACCGCTTGACATTTCCTCTCCTCCTATAATAATTTCACTGACACCTTATTTTCAGGCTACCGGCCAGCGCATAGGCACGGTCCTATCGGCTGTAGGCACTTTTGGGCTCGCTCTAGTCCTTTCTCTCATCTACGAATGGAGAGTAGGACTGGTGGCGTTAACCTTCGTGCCTCTTATGGTCATCATCCTGTATAACGAGGGAAGAATGGTTAGCGCCCAATCATTTGGAGCAGCAAAGACTATGGAATCTAGTTCTAAGGTAATGAAGATTATCGAAACTTAGCGGTATGAAACATAAGTAGGTATTTGGTTTCTGGTTGCCTCATACACTTACATACATTGAAACTTTTAGATAGCAGTCGAAGCAGTGGCCAACGTGCGTACCGTCGCTTCCCTTGGAAGAGAAGAAAACTTTGTTAAAGATTACGGGGTCAAATTATTGCCGGGACTAGCCCTTGCTAAGAAAGCAACTCATTGGCGAGGAATAGTATTTGGTCTGTCTCGTGGTCTGTTTAACTTTGTGTATGCAGCAGCTATGTATTACGGAGGGACCCTCATCGTCTACGATCAAGTCGATTATGCCACTGTTCTGAAGTAAGGACTTAATGCTGTACTTGGTGATTTTCTGTTAACAAGAAACGTTACTAACTCCACTCCGTTTTATTTAGATCGGCACAAGCGTTGTTGATGGGCGCTTCGTCAGCAGCACAAGCTTTTGCATTTGCTCCCAACTTCCAAAAAGGAATCAAGGCCGCAGGCCGCATTATCTTACTGCTCAATAGACAATCCAAAATAGCGGACCCACACCAACCAGCTGTCAAAGATTTTGTGAGTTATTTAAACCTAATACGGTAGCTTTTTATGTCCAGGCTGTATTAGATACCTAGTAATACTACCATTTAACTGTTTGCAGAAAGGGTCCGGCGAATCTAGTTTACAAGGAGTAAACTTTAAATACCCAACCCGGCCAATGATACAAGTGTTGAAGGATTTAAATCTTGAAGTACAGAAGGGCAAAACTGTGGCGTTGGTCGGTACCAGTGGATGCGGCAAGAGCACGGTGATACAGCTACTAGAAAGATACTATGATCCCGATGCGGGCATAGTGGTAAGTTCATAAAAGTAGGACAAACATAATACACGACAGGTGGCAATATGGACTAAAAACATGAGTAACTTAAAAACAGCTCAAGAAACTTAACTATTTTATAGGCTCAAGATGGCGTACCCTTAATGAAAATTCGTCTTGACGAGGCTAGAAGAACCATTGGCTTTGTGCAACAAGAGCCTATACTATTCGATCGGACTATCGGCGAAAACATCGCTTACGGAGACAATTCGCGGAAACCAAGTCAGGAAGAAATCGAATCGGCTGCTAAACAAGCCAACATCCACAACTTTATTACGTCTTTGCCGCTGGTAAGTCTCTATTACTACAGCCGGGTTAAAGGTTTACAAAATGTTCTAATGATTTCTAAGAAGCAAAACTTCTAACTTCTGACTTCTTCTAAAGTCTTATTCTAACTTTTCACACATTACCATTATATTTTTTAATAAATATAACCATTTTTTCAAGGGCTACGACACCAACATTGGCTCAAAAGGCACACAATTATCGGGAGGTCAGAAGCAACGAGTAGCCATCGCCAGAGCGCTAATACGAAAGCCACAAATGCTGTTGCTTGATGAGGCAACCAGCGCTCTTGACACGGAAAGCGAAAAGGTATACAGATGATTGAATTTTATTTATTAAGCAGAGAAATAAGTTTCTAAGTCGAAAATGAGATTGTAGTCAATTTGCCTAAATCCATTTTATCCTAAATAATTTCTTAATGTCATTATTTTTCATTTAGTGTCAATGCACTAGTTACCGACGTGTAAAAGAGCCCGCATGTGGCTAATTTCCAAAATTATGAATTTTAGGTTTAAATTAGGTTTAAAACCCTTTGAAACTTTACCCTGGACTTACTAGACTTATTTTCAACGACTGCTTTGTGAGCAGATAGACGAACGATAACCCATGGGTTAAACTTAGGAATAGATTCCTTGTGGGTACAACCCACTAAAATCTGGTATTTCAAGATACCATGCCTACAAAGTCATGTTCATCTCTTATCGAAGTAACAACGGGATCCAGTAGTCAAAAGTCCCATTTTTTTTAATTGATCATTGCCAGAATTGACCATCTGCGAGCATAAGCGCTTGAGCTAGCGACGGTAGGTACATAAAAATTATCAAATGGACTCAAATAAAATAGATCGGGAGACTCTTATCTTATCTTATCTTACAGATGGGCCCTTTCGGAGACACTTCGACCCTTTAGGATCTTTTGTGCAATTAATTATCCTCTTACACACTCAACTTTTCGAATGGGCAGGTTTCCTCACGATGTTTTTCCGTAAGAGCATCGGATAATGTGCTTAAGTTAGAAAAACTCATTAGTAGTTACATGGTGACCGCGGGGGTTCGAACTCGGTACCTTACGATCACGATTCGACCCCCTAAGCCATTAGGCCACCGTCGCTCTTGATCGGGAGACTCGATCCTCAGTGTTGGTCGCCTCTCCACAGAATATTATTCCGTGAACTAATATTCATTATCATTACCTTTAGTGTATCGAAAAACGAGCCCCTGACGGTCAATTGCTGAAGACGAGCGTCCGTTGGGACTACAAGTCTTTGAAGGGGGCAGAACGTTTCACATAATCCGGCTTCCGGGGTAAAACGTGATTTATTATGTCCAGGTAGTGCAGGAGGCGTTGGACACGGCGAAGGCGGGGCGCACGTGCGTGATGATCGCGCACCGGCTCAGCACCGTGCGCGACGCCGACGCCATCTGCGTGCTGCGCGACGGCCGCGTCGCCGAGCAGGGCACGCACGCCGACCTCATGGCGCTCAAGAAACTATACTACAACCTCAATCGACGAGGATATTCATAGTAAAGCTAGTGAATGCTCCCGTTTTAAGGTTGCATGTCTGAATATTGAGAATTATTATGCATACATTTAAAGACAACTTTAACAACTCTAAGCAGGTAGGCTTTTTTATAAGTAGCTACACACTTTACAGCCTTATCACTTGGACGTTGTTTGAAGTGCTGCACTAATCTTTCTAAGGTGATAAGCGACTAGGTACAAAAGTGTGCAGCTAGTTATAAAGTCTACTGTACTTTTTTTTAAATCAAAAACAAAGCTTACAATTGCAATTACAATTGTTTTTAACAGATAGTACCTGTTCAGAATAGTCGAGGAATGCTTTAAGCTGATTTAGTATTTTGTTAGTTTCTAACTATTCAATTTCTAAAGGTAAACATTTGAATGTGTGGATATGTTTGTGAGTTTCAAAGGAAATTTAAAAATCCAGTCATACATACTATTTAAAACAATGTCTTGATTAAATTATGTAGATACAAATCCAACATCCTAGATGTAACTGATGACAACTGACAACACAGACCACTTACCCTATAGACTCCGCATAAAAAGGCGCCCCCGTAAGCCATGCTTATGCTCACAGAACACTAATTGGTTGCCATGGTTCTATAGGCGCGCACCACGACGCGCACACTTGATTATTCGTTGACTTTGAACTAGCCAATCACGGTGCACTTTCCGCCCCCCGCGTCCCGCCATTTTGGCTTAATGAGATACTAGACAAACTGTTCCGAAGCGGAGTCTATAGGGTAAGTGGTCTGTGACTGACAACAAGTTAAATTGTGGAGCCACTGTAGAACCTTGTAAAAATTATAGCATTTTTAGCATCTAGTTACGAGAAAAAGTGCAATTTAACTGTTGGCGTTTCGCGACAGACTTGTATGTATATTCACTTGACAATTAAAGTTGATGTTACTATAAGTAAAACAGGTAGAAATCCGAGAGTTGTAGGTAGATGAAGTTCTGCATTGCACAACTTCTGTTGTTATTTTTATTTATTTGTTACTTATTATAATTTATCTGATGATAGGGCAATGTAAGAGGATGAGTTTGTATAAATGTATGAAAGTACTTTATTGTACAAACAGGAAAATAACAAACAACAAAATAGATAGAAACACAAAAGGTTTACAAAGGTATTTAGGTAGTACAAAGGGTTTTAAGGGATCTGTTCCAGATAACCCTAACCGTAACCTTGATTAATTTGGTTGGTTAGTTTTAGTTGGATGTACACATAAGGGCCACTTTAAAAATAGAGAACACTGATCCGAATTGGCCCCATGAATACTTTAAATTTGTAATAAACAAGAGGCTACAGGATTATGGTGATTTGTCTGTAATGAGAGAAAGAAAATAAATAATTTCTTAGAAATTTGGGTAATTTACATACTTAAACCACAAAAGAGTAACCCTGTGCTGACTAGTTTAGAAACAACTGAAGAACCTTAAAAAAAATGTTTATTAGAGAATAGGCACCTTGTATTTTTTCATGCAATAATTAAAATATATACCAGGAAACAATTAAACGGTATTTATTACAGGAAAACAAAAAATTTGTAATAGTGGTCACTTGCAGCTAAAAGATAAATCTTGATTTAGTCTTAAGTACAGTTTAGATTTAGACTTGAAATTAAAACTTGATACATTTCTTTGATTCAAGCACCCTAAAATAAGTATGTTCAAGATACCTTTGCAGGCCGTGAAAAAGAAATCAAGACTCAGTGTTTTATTTTTGTACTTATTGATGTAATTTCCACACAGGAAATAATAAACTAGCTTACCAAGTTTTCATGAATATTTTTTTTCAAGTTGTAGTAACCATTCTTTTCTATCCACTCCACTGTTAAAGCCTCCCTTGGTGGCTGATGCTACAAGCCGATGACAGGGCACCACCAGTAGATGCGCGTTGGCTCCACAAGCAGCACCAATAGCCCGGGAATGAGAGGCAGGGCGTCCGATTGCCTTAGCTAAATCACCATAGGACTGTGTCGACCCGTAAGGAAGGTCTAGAAGTCTTTCCCATACTTCCTGTTGATGTTGGGGGACAAATACAGATTTCATAAGTAGCTATTCCAAAATTCACCCTTCTCCTTTTGTTATGACAAACAATTTAAAAGAGTAGGTAC
Source organism: Acleris laterana (assembly GCA_963966035.1). Classification (NCBI taxonomy): domain Eukaryota; kingdom Metazoa; phylum Arthropoda; class Insecta; order Lepidoptera; family Tortricidae; genus Acleris; species Acleris laterana. Next base: position 12,695,137 of record OZ014443.1, on the reverse strand, counting down.
CTTTTGAAAATCAGACCCAAAGGTTTTGATTGGAACTGAAAATTTCTTTAAATTTCCTTCTAAATATTGGTTAAGTTCCTCTTCAAATTTCTTTAAAACGCCCTTTCTTTCTTGTTCAAACCTACACGACAATTCTTCAGTGAGAGTTTTGAAACTTTTCTCAAACACTTTAGAATCTTCAAAAGTAACAATGTACAGGTATTCATCGTCCCCAGCTGCTACCACCTCACCTACTGGAGATTTATAAGTACTCACATACACGATATGGCCTGATTTTTTGGAAAACTTATCTAGGAAATCCAATTTAGGCATGGTGATTATTTACAAAAACCAAGTAATTGTAGTTTTTTTTATTTTCAACGATGTGGAAACGTCGCTAGTGTTTACTAACTATACTGAATAGATAATAAAACAAATTCTAAGTGAAAAATACTGTTTTCTTAAGAATATTTGTATTAATTTTCAAACGTAACGTAAACAACCTGTGAAACAACCAACACCCGAGGTTGCCCGAGGTCACGAGTTCATAGTAGTAAAGTAGTTTGTTAGTTCCACAGATTATAAGGGTAGGTATGTCAGGCAGGACGTGACACATGACACTTCGGACGTGAACGACGCGCGAAAACGGGCCGTTCGTATCGAGTCTCTGATAAAAACGCTGGACAATTTTATTTTTACCATCAAAGACATGACGATACGGTAACTAGTAGTAACATGAACCTGAGGCCCTACTTTGAAAATCGAAGTTTGAGGTTACGTTAGCTCCATCCTTTTTTTCCAATTTAGTCACGAATAACGAAGGACAGAGACGGAGATAACGTAACTTCGAACTTCGATTTTCAAAGTAGGGCCTCTGCGCGAAAATCGATTTTTAGGTGTCATAGGTAGGCGGTATAAAGGGAAGCGCGCGTTTCCATAGAGACGGCATTGGTTCACGTTACGTGGTGCGGATTATAGTTATAGCTCTGTTCAAATTTCAACGGGCCTAAATAGTACATTACTGCATAGGCCGTGAAGTAAGGGATTACTGGACGAGCTTGGGGTAGACAGTCGAGTCGTAGACGAGGCCGGATAAAACGGGTCCTGCAAAAATTACCTGCAATTTCCGAGCTTGTTTGAGAAAATATAGTTATCTATTTTTTTAAATCACCTTGTTGTATTACACGTGGTTTTATTTTAGGCCCGAATAAATGATCTGGCTCTTGAATTTTTTACCCTCTTAAATATTTAATTTCATAGTGAAATTTCAAAATACCCCAAGAACATTTTTTTCTAAATAAACCCTACTTCAAATACCTGTTTACCCACGGTATATAAATAACTAAAGCACTAAAGAAACTCCGTACAAACGCTCGAAATGACGTATTCACGCACGCACGCCTTAATATGACCCCTTAGAAGCCCCTGTATGTGCTAGGGGTCGATTTTCTAATAAATCTTTGCACTCCTAGGGTGCAGTAAGAAAGTATTTCAACTCCCTTAGGTTATAGGTTTAGGCTGTGCGTGGTCTGTCAGTCGAGTTTTGTATGTATAGTTAGTTAATTTACAAATTTCACATATACCTAATAGCGACTATACAGTGTGTCCCTGGATAAAGTGCACAAACGAATAGGGATGAAACTAGACACAATTTTATCGACAAAAAAAATAATAAAAAAAAATTACCACCTTTATTTATTTTTTTATGATTTTTAAAAAAAAGTCATAGTACGCAGAGGACCTCATCGGAACAAATCAAGATATTTTGGCTCCTGTGGGCTCTATTGATTTGAAACAAACGGAATTATAATCACAAAAGTTTATTTGTGTCAATGAAAATAGAAAAAAATGAGAAAAAATGACATAAACCCTAAAAATAATGACTTTTCCTATGAATTTAGTGTTTTTTTTTCTCGAATTTTTAGTATTTACTCGATTTACTCAAAATTATGCCCATCTTACCTCATGTTATTTTTACCAGTAATGGTTGTGTATCTCATTGCCTTTTATTTAAAAAAATAACCAAGTGTCTCGCACAATTACAAGATCCTTAATGAGCGGCCAAACAAAGACATTGCGTTTACACTTAATTAGGTAGCCGCTCAGGTTGAAACCCTTAATGGAGGATTAGGATTACATTTTGGGTATGGGATTATAAAATCAAACGAATTATGGAATTTCATAATTACTTATTTAATGTAATAACTGTTCAAAATGCCCACCCCGCTCTTGCAAACACAATCCTGCACGTACTGCTATTTGTTGAGTTGCTCGACGTATCATTTCCGGGTTATTTTTTATGTAATTTACACAATGGACAATTCTGCCACGCAATTCCTCTTCTGTGTTGATAGGGACGCTGTATATCCTCTGTTTCATTGTGCCCCAAAGGAAATAATCCAGTGGTGTCATGTCTGGTGAGCGTGCTGGCCACGCCACTGGCCCTTGTCGGCCAATCCAACGATTAGCATAAGAGGCGTTGAGAAATCCCCTTACGTCAAGTGCGTAATGGGCCGGGCATCCATCCATTTGTAAATACATTGTTCTTCTAGTCTCCAAGGGCACATCCTCCAATTCAAGGGGCAGATCTTCTCTCAAAAGTTCTAAAAATCTGGGACCGTTCAAAGTTCTGGGGAGAAAAATAGGGCCAATGAACATGTCACCAATTAGTCCAGCCCACAGATTTATCGAAAACTGCACTTGAAATTTTGACGACCTTTTGAGGTGAGGATTTTCTCCCTTTCCATTCATGTAGATTCCTGCATTCCTTGTTTATGTCATTTTTTCTCATTTTTTTCTATTTTCATTGACACAAATAAACTTTTGTGATTATAATTCCGTTTGTTTCAAATCAATAGAGCCCACAGGAGCCAAAATATCTTGATTTGTTCCGATGAGGTCCTCTGCGTACTTTTTTTAAAAAATCATAAAAAAATAAATAAAGGTGGTAATTTTTTTTTATTTTTTTTTTGTCTATAAAATTGTGTCTAGTTTCATCCGTATGAATCTTCCCCGTGTACGAATGGTGCCAATCTTCCCCTATAGTATAACCGTACTCGCAGTTCCGGTTTTAGCACTACCAGCACCCTGGAAAATCGATGTTTGAATTTACGTTAGCTCCATCCCTGTCACGTGTCATTTGAGACTAAAGCGAGAGAAAGGAATGGAGGTAACATAACTTCGAACTTCGATATTCAAACCACTGGGCGAGATTTCTACGGTGCCCCTGAGCTGCTATTTAAACCCATACGAAAAAGAAAAGGGATACAATGAAATAACCAGCCGCAGGTCTTCCTTTACATCTGGCGCCCTGTGCGGTCGCCTAACCGCGCCCTTCCCTAAAACCGAATTCGAAGATTTAAGATCAATAGTAAAAATAAAAAACGTTGAGTGAACAATGTATTTTATATATTTATCCTTGCACAACTTTGATCATTTAACTTTTACGATAGCTTTGCCAGTATTTTCTCCCCTCAAAATACCAACCAACGCCTGAACCATGTTATCGAAACCGTGGTAAACTTTTTCCTGATACTTGATTTTGCCTTCACGCAACCAATTCATGTTAGCATTTATTCCCTCATCCCATCGATCAATCCAACGGTTAACCAAAAATCCCCCTACTTTGAGTTCTTTGAAAACGATTGCAGGTTGCAATATTGTCACTAAAACAGAGTGATAAGGTACAGATATATTATTTTTGATCAGTACCTACTGCAGCTACGTCAAATGAAACGATAATGAAAAAGTACCTTTCGGCTGAGCAACATCATTATAAGATGATATTGATCCACAAACTGCAACCCGACCATATTTATTCATGTTACCCATAATAGTCGAGCTTATTTCACCTCCAACCTGCAATAGACACAAATACAGTGGAGTATACCACAAACCTATGTAAAAGGGGTGATAGACGGTCGAGTAAGTACGCCGTACTTATGGCTCGGCTAGCTTACTCGCCCGTGTGTATGGGCGAAAAAGGTCGCCGAGCTTTAAGTACGCGTACTTACTCGTACGTCTATCTGGGACTTTATACAAAAAAGCTATCAAACATTAAGTCTTAATTAAGTATTATGTACACAAATATTAAAGTTTGTAAGGATGTTTTGTTTTCTGTGACTCAATAGTGCAATAACGCCAATAACTTTTAATCTGATTTAGAATTAATGTAGAACTCAGGAAGTTTATAAACTGGATTATGATTATGAATTATGATTTAGAATACTTTTCGTTTAGTTCGTTTTGTTTTAAATTAAAAAGGTAACATACGTTATCGAAATAGCAGTCAACTCGTTTCGGTGCTCCTTCTCTTAGTGCAGCCTTAATATTGGCGGTCTTGTAATTAAAGGCGTGGTCAAAGCCCAATTCTTTTACCAAATAATCACATTTCTCGTCTGTTCCGGCAAATCCAACAACACGGCAGCCTGAGGAAAATATTAGTGTTTAAATTTGCCCACATAGTAGGGCGTTGAAAAAAAGGGATTATGTATTTCTTATTACAGATGCAGTAGGTTATTACCTACCTAATATTTTACCGATTTGACCAACATGAGAACCAACGGCTCCAGCGGCACCAGTAATGACAATAGTTTCACCTGCTTTAGGATATAAAATTTCTTTAACGCCAAAATACGCTGTGTTTCTGAAATGTAATTAATCAAGATATACTAGGTTACCACAAGCATCACTAAACCTGGTTCAATCTAGGATGTTTCCTGTGACAGCTTTACAGATATTTATGTGTAATGTTTCTTTGAGTTTTTATAACTACCTACTGCATAACTACAAACTTTGTGAGTTCATTAAGTAATTCAAATTATTAATTACTTAAGGGGCCCCCTATGATGCCACGCCTCCACAAGAATGAAAAGTGATGGGTTTATGTACTTCCGCGCGAAGAATGTGAGATGAAGATAGTTCGCGCGCGCCTTGGTGGCAGCTTCAAATTCAATTAATTGCGGTTTATTTTAAAACAACAGCATTTATTGAAAAAGTGGTTTGCCAGGATTAAAACGTTACATATACTCAACTATTAAATCGAAAATCATCGTCAAAGTTTATAGGGTTTCGAAAATTCAACCAAAAACATGAAAAAACGTGTCATGTTTGAAAAATAAAACGATCGAGGATTTTATTGCTAATCGTGTTTTCACGTTTGCCAGTCACAAGCAGTGCAGATAAAATGTCTTTATGATTATTGAGATCCAGATCGCGGAACACTACAGACTTTATTATAGGTGGCCTCTTTATGTTCTCTTTAATATGCCTTGCTTGCAGGGGAGGACGCTGAACCGATTTTTATTAAAGTGTTATGTTACTAATGAATGGTCAACGGAAAAGATTTCAAATCTAGTTTACCCCGGCATCCCAAGTACCCCCAAGCCAATCGAAACAGGATGTGGGTTTACATCTGGTAGTAGTGTAATAGGCATAAAGCCTACATACGGAGATGATTTTGGATTACAAATAGTATGCGTGCGCCAACCAAATGATCCTGCTACGTATTTGCCAACGGGATACTGTTCGTTACGACTTGCAATAACTCTGCAAAAAATAAAGTATTTTAATGTCAAATGAGTAATTACAAAGCATCATATCATAATATATAACTCGATAAGAATATGACGTACTTCGCTACTTGGCCCCCAATCATGTCCGTAGGCAATTTGTATCCTATCATATAAGCTCTCATATATGGATCAACACTCATGTACTCGGCTTCGGTTAAAATTTCTGAAATTAAAATTAATTTTGAGTTTTTTATCATATCGTATGAGTGGTTTTAAAAAAAGGTGTACCTAGTTAAGGACTGATATTAAGAAACAGTAACTTTATTCATTTGAGCAACGAAACTTGGTCGTATATTTGTGTAGTGCCCTCATACGCCAATAGGTGATCTCAAATTCAAAAAACGAAGCAGATTCAATCCTCACTCTGTAGCAACATGTTTGAACTTCCTACAAGAGTCTTGTGAATTCTCACATGGTAAAGTTACCGTTTTTTAATTTCAGTCTTTAATTAGGTACTTTTTTTGCAAACCATCCATATTCCTGACTTAGAACCTGGGTTTACCTCCATCTTGTAGTTCGGGAAGCTCTTCTTCGACAATTTTAAAATCAGTCTTTTTCGGCTCTCCTTGGAAATATTTTGTAAGGACGTACTTTTGAGCACGTATTTTGCCAGCTACGCCAGAATATGCACGTTTCGTACAAAGAACGGTTGACAAACCGAGTTTGGCGAGCATTTTGAATGTAAATGTTCTTAAAATAACTTCACATACGGGAGATCCAGTGCCGACTAATCAAACTATATCTGAAATCCAAATATAACGCAATTTTAGCAATAAATACCGCTATGTTTACATTTGTTTATAGCTTGGCTTGTTTTAGATAAATACCTACTAACAATTATAACACTGGAAATACAGTATTTCTGTTTTCAATCCGTGAAATCGCGCCTTGATAAAACGTATGAAAGTGCCTCTGTTACATTTAGTGGTGTACAAATTATAGCACATCATGAAAAATATTGCGGTTTTTACTCTTGACCTCCTTATCACTCGCCATTTCTTCATCCTCATTTTTATCCGCTGACTGTGCAAAATCGATTTTACTATGATCTTACGAGGAAATTCGTTTGAATGTAGATATGCAGTGGTCAACCTATACCAAGTTCAAGATACGGTGCCATACTCATTGTTTGCCTAGCACGATTCAAATTCATTTATTTAATACGCTACATTGAATATTATAGACAAATACGGAGACAATGAGAAAACAGTTGCTGGTCATTGACAATTATATGTGGCAGTGTTCCGGAAAAGAGAACACTTTGCAGGTATTGAGTTATAGTGAAAGGTAGCAAATCAATCTTTGGGCATTGAAAAATTATATTGTCGCAGAACAGAAACATTGTCGATTTGAGGTCGGAAGAAAATTATATGTCACTCATAATTATTAAATTTCATTAATTGTTCGTTATTAACAGTTGATTACTCATCACAGTTATATATTCTCAGGCATTTTAAGATAAAGAAGAACGTCATATTTTTATAGTTTTAATAATTAAAACAATAATTTAACAAAAACCATATAGATCACTTGTGCCTTAAAAAACATCAAAGATAAGTATGTATTATTAATGCTATATCACTAAATGAAACTAAATTCAGCATAATACGTCTTAATGGTATAATAAAAGTGGCATAAAGCCTTAAATTTTCAGTCCTACGACTTTAAATCAAATCAATTTTATAAATATATAAAAGACTTCTACAATTAATGACTTGTGGGACTTAATATTTACCAATGTACTAAACTAGGTCCCATTTCACAGCTATTTTTACAAATGGAATGAGTACAGAAACATGGAAAATTAACTGAATAAATTGGTTTAACTACACCAATCGGTTAATCTACCGATAACTTGATCAACTATGAAATACAATTGATTTGTTAAGTACGTGACGTTCGATTAAATTTACAGGAGCACTCAAGTGCATCTAATCTCAAGTAATCTGCATCTTGCTAGTTTGCATAGTCATAAAATCTGTACACACTTAGCTCAACTGTGGTAGATATAAACAATGGATCATGGACTTGCAATGGATATAAAGCGTACCAACATAATGGCTGCCGCGCGTAGGCTAAAAAGGGGGGGTAGTACGCGTACTTACGACTCGGCGAGCCCCGCGAGCTTACTCGACTTACGAGGATTAGCCACAGTGACCAGAGGTGGAAGTGCGACAATCACAAGTCAAGACCAGCTGACTGCCCACCCCTTCACGCTCGGACTGACGCCACAGGACTCCGCGCCGCAGACCGGAAGCTACCGACCGTGGTACCTAGTCCCGGTTCCCCCTAGCGGGAGCCGGCCGACGGGGGAAGCGGAAGGGACGCGAAAAAGGTAGCGGCGCCAACCAGTCGCGTAGTCACTGCCCGCCCGTGAGACTTCGAACAGGAAAAGTTGTGAGGGTAGTTCGAAACGGCCACATTTTCAACTACCCTCCACAATTTTTTTTTTTGTCCCCCCGCCTTGTTGCGAGTTCGCAAAGGTAGGGGTACATGCAAACAGCCCTTTTTAGGGCTACCGCCACCCGACCACCACCACCACCACCAAGATGCCGCCACCCAAAAACCGGCCGGACCCGACATCACGCCGGCACACGCGCCCGAGGGTGTTCGCGAGCACCCAGAGGCGCACCGCCGCCGCCGCAGCCGAAGGCCGCGCCCATGTTGAGCGCGCCTTCGCCATCCTCAAGGCGGCAGGCCAGGCGCAAACTCCTTCGCCCGCCGGCACCCCGACTGAGGAGGGAGCCGGAGAAGGCCTCTTCAAAGGCCACCCCGACGAGATTCTGGCGTCTGTCTCGGTCGGGGAACCGCTGCCGTGTGGCTCCCACCACCATCACCACCCACCGGCACCCACCGCCCCGGAGTTCGCGAACGCCCTGACCGGCTCGCGCGCAGTCTCCAGGCAGCGCCCCGCCGCACCAGCAGCCCCGCAACCTTTGGAGCAGCGCTCCCCGAAGGTGCGCCCGCCAGTCCCACTGCTGCCAGCCGGACCCGGTGTCCCTGCGACCGCTCCTCTCGCCCGCACAAGGCCGACCATCGCGCCCGCGCGGCTGAGCACCCAAATACGCCCGCCACCACCTGCCACGGCGCCGCCGAGGGTCGCGCCGCGATTCTCGCCGCCGCCCTTCGCGCAGCAACACCCAAAGAGGGTGACTGGCTCCCCGCCCCAGTCATCACTGCCTCCCCTCTCCATGCCGCGGTTGGACTTGTCCCCAATGGACACCGCGGGTCACCGCCACCACCACTACCGATGACGCAGACTGCGCCACCTCCTGCCCCCCGCAAACCGCAGCAGCCACCACCACCGCTGCACACGCCTCCGCCTCCGGCGCCTCGGCTGTCCTTCGCCGACGCGGTCGCCTCCCCGCCGTCTCCCTCCGCAACCGGCGGACCAGGACAGACGCAGGCCCCGAAGAGAGTGCGGTACCCGCCCCTAGTGGTGGAGCGTATCCAGAACTGAGGCTCCCACTTCCGGGCGTTAAAGGCCCTCCTAGGGCACGCCCCGAACGCCCGCCCGTTCGGCACGGGAGTACGCTTTTCCCCGGAAGGGGAAAATGAGTACCGGACCGTGCAGCGATACCTCACCGACCTGGAGAAGGAGGACTCCGGGCTGGTGTGGTACAGCTACTCACTGCCCAGCGAACGCAGCCTGAAGGTGGCCATCAGGGGCCTCCCCGTTGACACCGAACCTGAGCACATCCTGGAGGACCTGACGACCCTGGGCTTCAACGTGGAATATGTCAGGCCCATCAGGGCCCGCCAAGGAAGACCAGGATGCATCTTCTTCGCTCAGGTGAAGAAAGACCACGACGACATGGCTGCCAAGCTATACAGGGTGACCGAAATCGTCTGCATGCCGGGGATCATCGTCGAGCCCTGGAGGGGAAAGCGCGGACTGGCACAGTGTCACCGCTGCCAAAAGTTCGCACACTCCTCCCACAACTGCCACCGCCCCATAGCATGTGTGCGCTGTGGCGGTCCACATGCCGCCGGCAAATGCGACCGGCCCCGGGAGGAGCCACCAACTTGCGCAAACTGCAGCGGTGCGCACACAGCCAACAGTGCTTCTTGCCCGGTTCTCCTGAGAGAGAACCGTCGAGCCAAGAAGACTGTGCACCCCCCAAAGCCCAGGCAAGGCTCCGAGCTGACCCGCATGCAGGCCGTCGAGGCAGCACAGGACAGCGCCACCCTCATGGCCCCTGCCAATGACCCCACGAAGCCCACCACCACCCGCCGCGGGAAGAAGCGCGGAGGGAGGAAACGGGGACCAAGACCCCCCAGGACGGAGAGGACATGGCCACTGCAGCCACCACCCCCGCCACTGCACCCACCACCAAACCCCTGTCAAAGCCACCCTCGGCCCCAGCAGCCGCCAAACCCGCACCTCTGGCCACCATTGCCCCTACCCAGGGACCTGGCCTGAAGAGAGCGGAACAGCCGGCAAGGACCGAGACGGTCAAGGTGGCCCTCGAAATCCTGCAGGAGGTCCTGATGGCCCTGCAGACAGGCGAAGAGAGCCGCCATAGTCCTCAGAGGGATTGCTCGACTGGTTTAGCAATGGACCCTCTGAGGATTATACACTGGAACGCCGCGGGCCCATGAGGACCCATGAAGACGCTGCTTTGCTCGTAAGTCGCCAGCCGGGCCTCCCCCAATGGGGTCTCACCCAGCTGGCTCGATCTCGCAAGCAGCGTAACACCCGGACTTGACGCTCCCCACCCCGCCCCCCTACCCAAACTCCCTCTCCCACCCACACCTCCTTGCAGCCTGCTACGCAGGCTGCCATCCAAGGACCCGACCGTTTTCACGGTCGGCGCAGACCACCCCGGTTCAGGGGTTAATAGCCCGACACCGGCTCCTCATCCTCCTAAAGAAAAGGAGGAGCGAGACGACCAACGGTCATCGCGAGCTTACTCGCCTGTGTACCATCAAAAGTACGCCGAGTAAGTTCGGCTCGTATGTTTGGATTTTGCTAGGAGCCCGTCTTGGCTCGTACGTCTTACCATCGCGAGTAGCGAGCCACGATCTCTTTGTGTTGTGATATGATATAATTCCTTAATAACTCAAAGCTTCCTCATCCGCGTTTGAAGTGCAAAAAAAGATGATTCTTCGAGAATGAAATAGATGTCTGTCGCCATTGCGACGCTATGTGGACTCTACGAGATCTCAAAATGGTTTCAACGAATTTTTCTTTCGCTATCTCTTTCGCACTCATATTGGCACAGATGCACAGTCACTGTGTCTAAAAAACTAAACAATTTATATGCATGGAACTATGAAAACGGAACCTATTCACAAATTCAGATATTCGAATTCGGATTTAGTAGGACCCTGTTGTAAGAGATAAATTATGAAAGTTTTTTTCTAAAGCTCAAACACTACTTTAATTATTGAAAGATAAAGTACACGAAGCTATTCCTAAAAAAAAAGCAACCGCCATATTACCCATATAAAATTAAAAAGTAAAAATAAACAAAATGGCTCGCTTGTTGTGTTTTCATTTCTTTGAGCTATTGAATATAAGTTTGCAATAAAACATCATTAAACTTGATTAAGTGATGAAATTATATATGTATTCACATTTACCAGTGAAAACAGACGCGCTATGATTCCCCGTAGCTCTTTTTTTGTGGTTCTGTGTATTAACAAGTGGGAATAAAGCAGAAGCGGTTAAATATTTGTGTTTATCGTTATGACATCGATAGAAGAAGAATTTAATTGCATTTTATGCAAGGAATCATTTAATAATAAAGACGATTTACAGATCCATTTTAGGTAGGTTGATTTGAAACCTTGATTTAATCTCATGTTTATTTTGTGTTTAATTTGTAATTATTGCATTGCTTTGTCAGGAGACATGGTGATCCTAAATTCAATGAAAGTATCAAGGCTAAAGGCCGTGTACAAAATGAGGCGCCGGCCGCGAGTGAAAAATCGAACGACGCGTCGGAGTCCGTTAATTGTGATGTGTGTGAAGAGGTGTTCCCTACTATATCGAAAGCTATAACTCACAAGCACAAGGTCCACCCGGAGCACGACGCTAAGTATTTCTGCCCCTGGTGCGGGAAACTCTTCACGCTGAAGGTAACTGCCAGTGTGGCCAGTGCTAAACATAACCTCGAATATTTTCACTTATCTTATTTTAACTACTTATTATCAACATAGCAATAAAACAAGTATAATGTTATGGACTTTGGCACATACTGCTGGGTCAATACAATTGGGCGATATTTATGTAAACTGAAGTGACATTACTATTTAAAAAAAGCCTTCAGCTGGGGTTCAGAAGTATTTGAATGTACCTATTGAACACTCAAATTCCTTTTTTGAAGCCATTTGTTATCAATACTCAGATTATCTTGACATAAGGGCCTTCATACTATTGAGACATTTTTAAGTAGACAAGCTTCTCTAATATGGGATTATACCACACAGTTTATATTACAATTGTAGATATTTTATATCATGTCTATTTATTTGTATTCATTACTGTTATGTAAACAATTGTCTCACAGTTACATTTCTACTTCATTATAATATAGATTTTGCCTACGACTATACTACGGAAGTAGTGTATCTTTAGGAATAAAAGGTAGCTTATGTGTTAATTCAGTGCATAAATAGTGATGTGCCATTATTGAGAATTCTCGTGGATGTCACACCTCTATAAGCTATCTCTGTTCCAACTTATCCAAATTAATCCAGCTGTTTCAGCATGAAGCAAGCATACTTACACTAAAATTTTTTTCAATTTATATCAGTGTGATGAACGGCACTATAATTGACCCATTTTCACATGTGGTCTCTTAAGCCTGCATATATGTATATGTATTTCTCTAGCAAAATGTTATTGATACACAAGCTAACCTGTTGGCAGTGACCCTACAAAGTGTCTGTTTGGTTGCCATCCCCATTAAGGGTCAATATATGATATAAGCTAGATTATTTTGTTCCCAAGTCTTCAATATCTTCTGAAATGTCTAAGGATTATTTCACTTAGTACACATAGTAAAAGCCTTGGGACCAAAAAGTTCAATTTGTTTATTGTCCCTAATATTACTCTGTTTACTACTGCTAAATTAAGGATTCTCTTTTATTCTTAGTCAGTTTCCAGATTAAGAGCTCTAAACTTATATTTTTATTTTAGCATCTTTACAATAAGCACTTACAAACAAACCATGATGCTAATGAAGAGAGTCCAGAGGGTAACGATAACAGATTCCACTGCGACAGTTGCAACATAAACTTCTTGGTACCTAGTGCTATGGTATATCATAATAAGTTCTTTCATAGACAAGACACTGATTTACCAATTATAGGGCATTCTAAGAAGCAAAAGTTATGCTGCCAGGTTGGTGTTATTGTTATACAAGTATTTATTTGTAACATTATAAGATACATAGTGGAATATTTCCTAATGTTGGCACCCTACTGATTATTGGCACCATGAACTTTATGCCAAGGTAACAGAGATGTTAGTTCTACAGTCACAAGGTGCCAATGACTGATATTATAGATGCCAATAATTGGCTGTTTTACCCTAGTACATACTTTTTTAATGAATCTAACAACTTTTGCCTTACATTATTTTGTCATAGTCAGGGGTCATAATAGGTAGTGCCTATTTTCTTAAAACGTAGCCTACCTACCCGCCCTTGGGGGCCTTGGGTATGTTATTGAATGAACATACATCAAGTTTAGGTTAAATAAATAAACACTGCCTATGCTGATCTCTGGTGATAGTGTACAGCTGTTGACCGAGTTAATAATAAAAAAATACTAGCAAAAACTAATCAATCCCACTTTTCTGAAACCCATGGCCAACTAATATGAACAACAGTTTTTGTACATTGTCCACTGGGATATTCAAAAGATTAATAATAACTATTCTTATCCACATAAGTAAATTTAATCACTTGTTGACAATATTACATTTTTTACTATTTATGTTTTAGGACTTGCTGCCAATATATTACTGTTCATTCTGTGGAGAGGAATACATAAATAAAGTCAATCTACATGTAAGTGTTGAATAACTCTTATTTATTTTAAATATTCCAAACCTTTCTTGTTAGATCGATTTCCAAAATCGTTGTTTCTTAGTAGCAGAGTTTCCATTTGCAATTTTTCCCGAATTGTATTTTTAGTTGTGTTTTTCCCAGACTAGTTTTTTCCTGTTTAATAGTGCTTCTGCTAGGCTTTTTTCTGAGTGCTTTGGCCTTGCTGCCTTCCTACTTCAACGTAATGGTGAAGTGAAGTTTCAAATATCTTAATTATTTTTAACTTTTCATGGTCATTTTTATCCAAATAAAGTTAGCATTTATTATAGTTTAATTGGAGGCCAATTTAATCAAATTTTGAAGTTTTTGAAGCCAAATCTTGGAGGATTGTATCTCCTTCACCTTCTAGGGTCCCTTCATCTAAATACCACACATTGAATTTGGAACTGAGTTCAGAAATAATAGGGTAAATAGCTGACATCAAACACAAGACAAAAGAGTACAATAGCATATAAATTATGGTTTTATCTCTGAAACAGTAACCTTTTCTGGATTTTTTAAAAAGGCTGATAAGTTTACGAAACTTTATACAGGGTGTTTGGCAGTCGGGTGTACGGGTTTTAAGGGATGATAGTAAGGGTCATTCTGAACATTTTTGACCACATTTACTATTATGCTAAGTTTCACGGTTTCCGAGATATTGATCATTTTAATAGGATTTTTTGTCATTTTTCCTTATGTCCGTGATACGAAAAACCCCTTAATTCAAGTATTAATTTTAAAAAAAAACTGTTTTCTTGCATGATTTGAATCACTATGAAATAAGGAAGTTTTAAAGCTACATGCCATTTTTTTTCCTTACAACTTTTTGAGTAACCTCACAAAATTGGTTTTTCCATACTTGGTGAAAAACAAATGCGGGGTTCTCTTAGTTTTTTTTTTTTTTTTTTTATGGCATAGAGTAGACAAACGAGCACAGGCCACCTGATGGTAAGTGGAAACTGTGACCCATAGACATTCGCATTCACAAGACTGCAATGCAATCCCAAGACAGCAAATGCGTTGCCAACCCTGAGGACTAAGATGGAATGGAGAAAGTAACTCTTGCGCGTTTACTCAAAAAGTTGTAAAGAAAAAAAAATGGCATGTAGCTTTAAAACTTCCTTATTTCATAGTGATTCAAGTCATGCAAGAAAACACTGTTTTTTTTTTAAATTAATACTTGAATTAAGGGGTTTTTCGTATCACGGACATAAGGGAAAAATGACAAAAAATCCTATTAAAATGATCAACGTGAAACTTAGCATAATAGTAAATGTGGTCAAAAATGTTCAGAATGACCCTTACTAACATCCCTTAAAACCCCTACACCCGACTGCCAAACACCCTGTATATTATGACCAAACCTCGAAGTCGCGGTGGCAATAACGTCAATTAACTAGGGACTTCCTTCCGATATAAAATTTATCGATAACTGAATGCTTATTTGGAAGTGACACTTCATATTAGCTGTAAAGTTTACCTACAGAATAATTGAAAATTAACTAAAATGTGATGATTACTACCCGTCAATGTTACCTATATAGGAGTTTTTAGGACACTTTTAGGAATTTTAAAATTCAAATAAAAATCAACCTTTACAACTAAATTTTTATTTCATCAATTTCCATGCAAAGTAAACTAAAACCTAGAAGTACATCCATAAAGTATGAAAACCGTTATCTTCCTTAATCGACCTTTACGGACTTCAATCTTCATACTGTATAAATGATACAGTTTAATCACCTATTGCAAGTTGCATATTAATAACATACGTCATCTCATAGTCATCATAACATAACTCTATTGTCATAAGAAAGTCCAATTTATCGATGAAATAATATCGCGTGGAAATCCCTAGCAAAATTTTATTCGTGCCACCGTGACTTCGAGGTTTGATTATGACACATTATTAGGCATCGGAGTTTTTGTCGCACGGTAAGACTAATAGCAAGCTATGGAGTCGTCATTTGCCATAAATCTAAACTCTTATTCATATTCAAACTCATTTATTTATTTAATTATTTAGGTTTTTTTTTAATAATCAAGGACAACAACGTTGACGAGTTTAGAAACAATTATTTAATGTTATATTTGGAAAATAAATATTACAATAAAAAATAATTACCATTTTTATACTGATTTAATTACGAAAATTTATAAACAAACAAAAGATACATTAAAACACGGCAGAAGTGAATGTTTTAGTCCACACTAGTCGCGAATTACCTATTCGCAGGTGTATAGTTCAAGTTATGAATTTATAATCTAATAGATTTTTTTTTATCTTGACTAAGATAAATATACATGACAGACCGCTATAGAGGCATTATAAGATAAATTAAAAAAATGAGTATGAATATGAATAAGAGTTTAGATTTATGGCAAATGACGACTCCATAGCTTGCTATAGTCTTACCGTGCGACAAAAACTCAGATGCCTACACATTATGTATTTTGAACTTTACATAATATATGATACGCACCCAATTGTAAGAAATGTCTGAACTAAATTTCATATAAACACAAAACTGAAAAAGAAAATACATCTCTGATGTGTCATTAAACAGGCATCTCACTCAAGATTGGTTATTAATATGGTTCTTATTCTTAGTTTAGTAAAAAACTGTTTATACTTAAAACCATATTATTTTCAGAAACACATCTGTGATGACCACTGTGAAGAGAATCAGCGCCCATTAGACGTTTTACGCTGTCCATTATGCGAAGCAATTTTTTATCATCTGGATGCTTATGAGTTACACCTCACTTTCCACTCATCAGAAGACTTGTACAGTGAAACAAATGAAATGTAATTTATTTTACCCTTGTTACATTGACACTTGTTTGATAGAATGTAATAATATGTAAAATTGTTTTGCCTAACTCTTAACTTAATCTATCCTAACCCATGTCATTAAAACTCCGGATTTACTGACAACAGGAAGACTAGCAGAACATAACTTTTGATAAAACAAACCATCTTATGAAATTATAAGTCAAGCTGTTCTCTTACAAACAATATCACTTTGATCAAAGGTATCCTAAAATCAACTATTTATTAATAAATATTTTCAGGAATGAAACTGATCTGACAGAGTTTTCGTTAGAGACTGTGCCACCAGTCATGGAGAGAATTGAGGATGTGAATAATCTACAAACTGATGAAACTGATGTTAATGCTATTGGAATTGTAAGTTTATCCCCATTATGAAATGAATCCATATTGTTTTTATATTTATTTATTTGTTTTGTTGTTTGTTTTTAGGAAAGTTTCCTTCAGATGGCAATGGATGAACCAAATGATGGTGACCCAATTTCCAAAAAGGCTAAGTCTAAAAAGCACAAGAAACACAAGAAGTCTAAAAAGCCAGCCATAACACTTGATGAGTTCCTAAATATGAATCAGGATGTTTTTGGCGAAGACTTAGACTTTCAAGGCGTGGAGGAAGTTCCCACTAAAGTTATTACAAGACAACTTAAACCAAAGAAACCTCAACTACAGAAAACTGGTGTGAAGTTCGCGTCCTCAGCTGATTTACAAAAATTACAAAAGCAGGGTATTGTTGTTAAAATGAAATCTGGAAAAAGACCTCCTCCATTGCAAGTTAGACCCGTTGGCCAACCTGTGAAAGTAAGTCCACATCTCAAAAATATTATAAGTCATACTAAAACGAATTCTATAAGTGCTTCTAATGAAGTACTTTCAAAACTAATGAACCAAAGCAGTAATCAATTGAAAATAGTAAAGAAATCTGCACCGGACAAGGCAAGCGATGATGAAAAAGCTGCTAGTTGTAAAGAGCCAATTACAGAAGAGTCTGAAGACAAGCAATTGAATACCGATCCTGACATACCTGAACACATTGAAACTGATTCCATTGAAAGTAATAAAAAAGACGACCAGAAAATTGATTTCATTTCAAAGCAAAACCTACAGGATTTGGAAGCGAATAAAAAATATGATGGTGTTTGTGAAAGTAAAAAAAACGATGAATGCAAAACTACTATTAGTAATAAAACAGTAGACAAACAAGATGTTGATGGTAGCTCAAATGAACGAAATAACGACACGTCCAAAATTATTACACAACAATCATCAAGTGTTGACCAGGTATCCCCTAGAGCTATTGTCAATGACACTCTGAAAAATATTAGCAAACACATTACTATTAAACCCGTTTCCCAACCAGTGAGCACAAATATTGCTCAAGTAGAAGACGGTATGTCGGTTTCGCCGAAAGTAGTTAACGAAAACTGCACTAGTGGTGAATTAAATACCGGCCAAATCGACGCAAGCTCAAGAAATAAAGCCCTTGATACGTTAAAGAATATAAATAGTGCAATTACAATAAAGTCACTTAAAAGTAGAGAGGTGTCTATTGATAATGGTACTTGTGTAAAAATCAATGAAAAGACTGAACAAAACTTGAAACAAAGTCATATGAATACTTCGGATAACCTTCCTGTACAAACCCCTCAAGTTGAAGAATTTGATAAAGCTGTCATAAACCAACATGAACATTCTGTAGAAAACCATGGTTTAGTTACTGGACCATCAAACATTTTGAAAAACATAAGCAAAAATATTACAATAAGATCAATGTCACCCATAGTAAAACAACCAAAAGGTATTACAACCAATGAATTTTTTTTTAGTGAATTAGATAAACATGAAGATAATAAACTAATGGAAGAAAATGAAACTATTACGAAAGTTAACAGCACATCACCATATATGATCAGGGATTCAAATTCCAAACAAAATTTAAATGTGAATATTAGTAAGTCGACTAGCCATTCACCTCTAGCTAACGTAACAAGTGCGGACGAAAACATAAAGGAGTCTGATGGTGAACAATTCGATGACGATGAAGGTTATGACAAATCTAATATCCAGTCCAATGACGATATCTTAAAACATCTAAAAAATATAACTGCTAAACCGGTTCCCGGTGCTAATGCACGTATAACTGCGAGCGACAACAAAAGAGAACCTAATGATGAACAATTTGATGATGACGAAGATTCCATGAAATCTAACAGCCAGTCTAACAATTATATTTTAAAACACCTGAAAAATATAACTGCCAAACCAGTACATGCTGCTAACATACGTATAGCTGGCAACAAAAACAAAATGAATTCTGACGGCGAGCATTTTGGTGATGATAAGGACACTATGAAACCTACCATTCAGTCCAATAATGATATTATAAAACATCTCAAAAACATTACCACAAAACCAATGCATGGAGGCAAAATTAATCAGCAGCAAACAATAGCCAGATCTTCTAATGCAATGAATACTATTAAAGGTTTTCATAGGCAATCTGTGCATAAAAAAGAGATTAGCGACGAAATCGAGATTTTTAATATAGATGATTCTGATAGTGATGGAACAGAAACAAAGCAACTAAAAACAGAACAGCTCAAAACCAATGCAATAAAAACAGAACCAACTAAAACACTAGCCAAAGCAAACATAGCTTTAAATGCTAGAAAAAACATTAATAAACGTATATCTGTTGAATCTTCAAATAGCCAATCAATGAGAGAAACAGGCACCGAGGGTAAGAATAAACTCGAATCAGAAACCTTTTCTGATGATGACGAAATACATAATGAGACTGTAAACAATTCAGATGATGATTTTGAAAACCACCTTAGCACTAATGCAATAAAAGCAAATCAGGAACTCAATACTACAAGGCAAAAGGCTGACTCGTTAAACAGTGTATTTAAAAACTTAAGTAAACATATAACAGTTAAATCTAGTAATGTTTCACCAAGTCAGTCACTCGAATCTTTTAATCAGTCTGCAAGTCAGTCATATAAATCTTTTAATCAATCTTCGCAAAGTTTCAATATGAATGATGATGATGTAAGTGATGCTGAGCCATGCAGTGGCAAAGTGAAAATAACAGAGATCACAGAAGATAATGATAGTGATCATTCAGACATCTGTGAGAATAAAGGAATCGTTACTCAAAGTCCCGACGATTCCAATAGTGGTAATGAACGTTCTGCTGAAGATATGGAGGACTCTGATGAACATCAAAATCAAGTAGTGAAAAAAGCAATAATAAAGTCGAATCCAAACTTTATGCCTACTAGTGAGTGTTTGTTAAAAAATATCGGTAAACATATAACAATTAAGTCTTTAGGTGAAAGATCAGTTGAAAATAAGGGAAGACCAATTAACACACTTTCAGATGAAAAAATAGTTACTCAAAATAAAGTAAGTAAGGAATTAGTAACTAACCCTCCTAAACAAAACAAACCAGAAATTCAGAATGACTGCGTAAAACCTAGAAACCAAAACATTGTTTATAATAAAAGACCTGAACCAGGTAGTTCTGCTAACCAATCCATGAATACAACTGTATCTAAATCACCGAGTGTATCGAACATTGTTAATAAAGAAATCAAAGTGAATACATTCCAATCAGAAACAGTGATCGAGGAAATAACCACTACCGTTACGAAAACTATACGTAGAGTAAACCAAGTTAACCAGCAGGTTTTCAACACCAACCAAATATCTGCTCCTCGAATGGCGCAACAAAAAAATGGTCCAAGAATGGGAAACAATAATCAGATACCGAAAAACTATCAAGGCATTACAGTTAGGCACGCATCTCCAAGTATTGCTGGCCCCAGAATAAGACAGGCTGCTCCGATTCGACCTGCACTTGGAACCTCAGTCAGGCCTTCAAATCAGCTTGTTCCAATCCGACGTAATGCTACCATTGTTAGACCTAATAACAGTCCAAGGATGCAAATAAAAAATATGCCTCGACAGCTAAGACCTATGACACCATTGAAAATTTCACCAAATGTTTTGAATCCACCCTTGAAAAGACCAACTTCTGAAGAAACATCTGGTCCTTTCAGTTGTTTTAAGAAACCTAAGGAATCGTTATTTCCTGGTAATGATACTGCTCTTGAAGGCGGTTCTGATTTTCAATACGCCTCAAGTTCGCAAACGAGCAAGTTCTGCAGCTCTACTAAAACAGTCAAAGACAACACGGTTGTAACAAGTAAACAAATAAAATCACAATCTATATCTCAGCAGCAACAAATGAGTAAACAGGCTAATGCCTCGGGCCTAAAAATCGCAAAAGCTAAACAAGTAGTTCACGCTGAAAGAAGTGAAATAAGCGCCTCTAAACGAACAACGTTAGAGGCTATAGAAAAGTTACAAAAACAGGGATTATTAGTAAAGAAACCGAGAGTTGAGGAAGATTTCAGTTCGCCAAATTTTTGTGGCGAAGACAGTGATGAGTATCAAGGTGGCGAATAGTAGTTTAATTCCATTTAGCATAAGATGTTATTAATTTAAATATACATTTTTCCCCAAGGTGACTACTACTACTACCGCGGCGCCCTTTTGCAGGCGGCTTGCCTATGTTGTAGCACTTGTAGCGTTATGTTTATAAGGATGCAACTGCCCGGTCTCTGGTAAATTCTATTGTCGCATTTACAAAACTCGCGGGAGGAGGATAAGCCACAGTCCTGATAAAGGTCACGGGCATTAACTGGACACGGGCAGCACAGGACTGGTCGTTAACCCATGAGAGTCTTTAATAAATTCCTTTTTACTTTTATTCGGAAAAGATGATTTTGATTCTTGAAAAAGGGATCAAATGTAGTCAATCACCGCCAACCTCCGAATGTGGATTATCATTTCCCGGAGCTGACGGAGCTGGAGTTTCCTCATAGGTGGAGTGAAATATAAGTATGTGTCATTCTGTAGCAAAACTATTTTCGATTTGGGGCGGCGTCGCTTGAATCCTAGTTTACAATTATTTACCTCGCTCTCGATTGAATATTTCGCCCTCGCCGTAAATATAGATTGTTCATTCAAATAGTGTGCTGTGTGCGCGCCGCGGCGGCTTCTTTGTACCAATTGTGGCGGCACATCAAAGTATGCAAACTGTTTGAACGAAGGAACTTTATATAATTTTGCTCCCTTGTGACACAACTATTGTGATATGATTGTAACTTGAAATTTAATGTTTGAACAGAGATAGAATGTAGAACACTCGTTGGTCGGTCTGTAATGAGTAGTAATGACTAATGAATTTATGCAGTTATTTAAGTATTTAGGTATCTCAAAAACGATGTTTGTGATTAATATATATTTGCAATAAGTTTTTTTCTTTACTTTATCATCTTGTTTTATGTTATTCTGCCATAGTTGTTAAGTAATGCTTGAATGAGTTAGGAATTAACTTATTATTATGATATTTGTCAAAATGTGTACCTATTGTAAATATGAATAAGCTGAATATGTCCTAATAATTATCAAGGAAATATTGTAAAACACGATGTAAAAACACATTAATGTGATGTTAAAAAGTTTTTGTTACTTTAATAAACATTATGAGTTTTCAATATTTATTTTATACTTTGATACATTGATGAGATGACTAGGTAATCAAATTATAACACATGTTATTGAGTAATTGTATTTACATTATAAAGGCATAATAGTAACATCAGAATTATATAACATTTATATCAATCACCATGAAAGTATGAAAATATAAATTGCATTTGATTTCTATATAAAAAAATACTTAGTCCTGTAACTTATTAGTTGATTTAGGATAAAAACTCATTCTGTTTTTAGTTCCGTTTTATTCGGTCGCCATTTTTGTTCCTGTAATTAATAAAAAAAAAGGTTGTACATTTAAATCCAAGTGTTGCGGTAGGGTTTTGGGCCACGGTCAAATAGTAAAAACAATAAGCAATTACTTTCTACCTGTCTGTTTTGTTTCAATTTGGAATCATTCATCCTACACTGGATAAATCCCATGCAGCTTCTGTCCAAACCGTACCGCTTATATACGTAAGCTCCTACCCACGTACTGTACATGCTCTTAAGACCGGATGGGGTGCAGACTCGTGGTCACACCAGATTGTCACACCACTGCTATTCGCTTTGGTCGGAAATTCGACAGAAATCATTCTTATTCCGCAAAAGTAGGTAGGTTAGGTTCGTTAGGTATCTTTAGATGCCCGAAGGGCAAATCGCTCAGAAATAGGAGCCCTGCCTCAGGCAGGGCTCCGTTGAATAGTAGTGGTGACCACGAGTCTGCACCCGCCGGATGTACAGTGGCGCCCTCATTACTTTTATTGTGTTTTTACGTATTTTCTTGAAATTGGTCGGTGGGTTTTTGTACTACAAATGAAAACAACTTATAGGGTATATCACATAGTTTAATAACAATTCACCTTCAAGTTATCAACTTAACGAAAAAAAGTGGTCACCTTTTCCCGTTAAGCTGACTACTCAAAGGGTAATTGTTATTAAAGTTTGTTACGTATCCCGCGTATCGTCGTGTGTGTTCGTTGTGTTTTTACCTGCGCTACAAAAACGTATCGTCTGATTGCAAGGAAATTCTTAACTTAATTAGAAAACACAATAATAGTAATGAGGGCGCCACTGGACGCTCGGCGTTTGCTCGGTGCTGTCTTGACCACATTCAATTAAACTACTTACTAAAACTGGGGCTCTAAAATCACATGGCTTTTGACACGTTATCGTATGTAACAAGATGTACAATGTAAACCTCGTACTGAGTAAATAATTAAGCTATCATAACGTTGACACTACGATATCATGTCTAAAGCAATATGGTTTTACCGACTAGAATAGAGCCCCGGTGTGAAGCAACCTTAAAGCTAGAAGCGCAGTTACGTAGCTTCAAACAAGTTTCCCTTCTGTCACCGAAAGCCCGTATGCACTAGACAAAATGTCCCGTCGGTTCCAGGCGGCGCGCGACACGTGTCGGCAGCGACGTCAGACAAAGTGGCGTGATGTGCGTTGCCAAAGTTCTGGCACACGCCAAATATTGACGTTTAGTGAAAAACGCTCCGTAGCCGGATTTTGCTCGAAATGTCTGGCAACACTGCGCCTACCATTTGATTCTGAATATAGTCTCGCGGCGTTGCCTGACTTCTCGCGCAGTCTTTAGCAAAGCACTCTCGCACGGTTTCATAGGCACGTCGCTCGCTACCGACATGTTGCCAGACATGTCACACGAAGTCGCGTAATTTCGTCTTACGTCGCGTCGCTGCCAATTCGTGGGGTATTTGTCACTTTAATTCCATATTTTCGCTTTAATGAACCTCAGTGTCAGTTAAGTATCTTATCCCACACCGCACACCATTAGAAACAGAAGGGACATTGTTAAACCTGAAATATCTGTGTATGATATCACCCAGTAGGAATTTATTTGAATTCAGTTTTATATTTTAGTAAAAGTGGTTTCCACCGCTGGTAATTTTTTGGGGCTATTCCCAGTGGTCCACACTGTGGACAACGGGAAAAAAAAACCCAGGTGTCTGTCTACAGTGTCTAGGTAGCTCAACGACCTAAAGTGCATTTTCCAATTGTCTTCTTTCATATAAAGTGACGCCTAATTATATAAAAAGTTTTACTTTCGTTATCTAAATTCCCTTCTACTGCATTTCTTAGCTCAGCAGACCGGGATTCCTTTTTTCTTGTATACTTACTGGAACTATAGTGAATTCAATCCACGAGACGGAACGCCGCGTCACCTAAATTGGCATCGCACGACTACGTCAAGTCGCTGGTCCCTGAGCGAGGCTTAACCACCCCACACCTGGTTATGTTAAACAAAGCTAACCCGTTTAAAAAATGAAAGAAAATTAGGTACATAACATCTCATTGTAATGACGAATAACGACTTTACACTGTAAATCAGAAGGTTCATTTTGAATAAAAGCTTGTTCGGAATTAAACTCGTCGAGTCTTATAGGTAGGTAGGTACCTACTTGCTTTCATTTTAAAACGAGGTTTTTAGGTTAAGGATATTGTACCTACTCCATAACCACAAAATATGAGAATGATTATTTTTATAATTTTACAGCGAAATTCTTACTAGGATTTAGTTACAAGGTTACAATGGAGTACGAGCACATGTCACGATTAAACTTATTTAGCGTAGGTAGGTACCTATAGATAGGTAGGTATTGAATTTTAATTGCCAAAGGAGGTAGATAACACTTTGAACTACAATATTTCGTCATGTCCAGTGATTCCATGGAATCAGACTAGCAACAATACATACAGATGTTATTAGACGAACTTCTAATTAATTTTTAAGAGCAGGTTCCCTCTTTTCCGGTGTCGGATCCAGTCGTGTGTTACATTTAATATAAATCCGTCGGACCGACAGATGTGAACAGGGGGCCTAATATGGCTACGTTTATCGCGTGATACATTTTGGATCACCTTCTGACCTTTCGTTCTTCTTGAGCCTCGTATAAAATGTATTGCCACGAGAAGATACGACATTTTATCGGATCCGACAACCGACAAGTGGGAACCCGTAGTAAGACGTCACGTCACCAACACACCAATAAGCCTAAAGGCACAACTAATTTCGGACTCAGACGTAAATACACAACTATTATGCGCTGTCAATTTTGGTTAATGAAAAACCAAAATGCTGTCTTACTTTAACTTCAGCTCTAGATAAGGAAACACAATTTTGCCATCTTAAAACTAACTTTAAAGAGAAGTAAAATCATTCTAGTTTGTATTTCTAGTCTAATCCTCGCTCTGAACTCCAGTGAACTTGCGCAAGTCGCATTCATTACTTTCTACCTACGTAGTCTAATCCGCACATCACAATGACATCTGTGACGAACTCCAGAACCACTGCGTCAACATACGAATCATCATCTTACCTCTTTCGATAAGGAATAACACAAAGCGAAAACTTAACCATAACCATAGGAAAAATTCTACCTACATTAAAAAAAAAAAAAAAAAAAAATATTTTCAGATATCTCAGATCCATAGGTTGTTAGTTTTACAAAAACACTTATAAAAACTAAGTTAGTACAGTAATAATATTAATATTTCAGTGTCGTAAGACATGAAGGTCGGTGTATCGGCGGAGAATATCCGAATCCCACCTCCCTGCTATCATTTTCAGGATGCTATTTGTGCTCCCCCTCATCTGCCTCACCACAGAGGCCGTCTTCTTCCGTATTATGGCATAAAAGTCCTCTACGCTAACGACACATCACACTACTCGGAGAAATTTTAGCGACAGTTAACTTTTTCAAAGTTGAGTATAAAAATTGTCATTAACTGACTGAATGCGGCCGTTATACTAAATGGGTGAATTGTTAAAATATTGTAAGTACATAGTTAAGGGTTCAATTAGAAAATCCTTAACAATGCTTAACTTTTCCTTTGTGTAACGAAGATTAGTCATAATTATAATCATATGGATAACTTTCGTTACACAAAGGAAAAATAATGGAAGAAAGTTTTTGCAATTCACCCAGATAGTTATTTCTTAAAATTGTATTTTATATTCCAACGCTCATTTATATAAAAACCTTAATTCCTTTTTCATAGGCTAATAATTAATGACTACATGCATCACATTTTTGGTATTGCATGTACAGTAGAAAGCACTAATATCTATACGGCAATCGTGCCAAATATAATATACATAGACCTCATTTTAGCAGTATCGATATTTTTGATGTACGGATATACAGATTCATGACTTTCTGTATCTACGTTCATACCCAACAAATTAACCAAGTAACATGCCAACACCTCGTAAACATACAAAGCTTTCAGACGGTAAATTTAAACCTTGTAGCCTTTAATTACTTACCCAGTTCTTTATTACACAACGCGTAAGTTGCCTAAATCCATTTAAAAGGCTGAATTGAACAATATTTTGAATTACCGTTTTATAAGCACGTCATACAATCCGTACCCTACGTTACCCGGAACCTAATAATTGTTATAATCTTATTAGTGTTGAAATTACCAAAGCAACCCTTTAATCCAAATTAAGCTCAATATTACATTGTCATATAAAACCAACGGCAACAAACAAAATGAATTAAAATAAGTGGTCAACGAAAGCCCTGCAGTGTGACATAAAAATGAACCAAATTATAAAGCAATCCCCATTGAAGTCTTCTTTTTTGTACTATCTTTACCGTAAATATCGTGTACGAACAGTCAGTGTAATGTGTGTTGGGACATTACAGTGTGTGACGTACCAAAATGGTAAGCTCATTGGACAGGCGGTACGCGATAGCGCGCAGCTTGTAGCGTAGTTTCAAGCCGCTCTGCGTTTTCTTGCGCATGGTCCGCAGAATAGTGTACATGTTGCCCGAGTGCAACACAAGAAACATGGCCGCCAGGTAAACCACCTGTCGACGGAGCAAAATAAATCAACACTACCAAAAACACAAGCGTGCAACTGAAAAGAAATTTATTATTTTATTGAGACACGAATAAATAACATAAGTAAAAATACAGCTTATTGTGAAAAATAAGTGAGAAATCGCAAATAAAAAAATACAATTTTGTTGGATGCGTATTAGTTTAATTTTTAAAACATTTACGAACACTGATTTTTCTATGTTAAAAGAATCATAATTATTTGATGTTGAATTAAGTATGTGAAAATAAAACAGAATCTAACGTCTGTACAATGTCTATAATCAAAATAAATACATAGTACATAGCAATAAGTCGTCTAAGACATCTATAAATAAACCTTTATATTTATAGGTATTCTGAAGGTATAAAGGCAACATTTTTGCCTCTTAACAATAATAGATCAATAATATTATTGAAGATTTTAGAACACATTTTTTTATATACGAGTAAAAAATAATCATAGAATTATCCAAAAATCCTAAACCACCTACACTATGCCTGACTTAGTTTCCTACAGAAAGGCACAAGCTTTTCATAATCTTCGAACCAGATGACCCATATCTATAAGTTACATCCCTGACGTCCAATTAGGCATACTCATTTACACGAAACTGAAAATACACAAATAACTTAGAACCTAACCTACTTCTGTCTATTCTCTTATTTTATGCATACTTTCAGATAAACAAACATATACAACAAGCGTTAAATAAAACAAAAAATAAGTTATACATCATTTACACCACTAATTGATAGCGTTTAAGTACTAAGTACACCAATTGAATAATTCAAATTAAAAGAACAATACAATTGTATACAATATCGTTTAGATACTCGCAGTTCTAATGGGACTCTATAGCATAAAATTGTTTATAAATTATTTCAACGTTTCGGCTCCATCGCAAAGACAGTGGATATGAAAACAATATCGAAACGCCTGAAGTCAAAACTAAATGAAACGGATTGAAATGAGAAAAAACATCCTTATAGACATTTACTATGTATGTACCTATAGAAACTGCAAAATACAATGTAACTTGAGTTTTTAACGAAATACATTACAAAGATGACGTTCACAACGAAGTATTCAAGATAGATAAGGTTGCTGTTGACCTTGACTTCTACTTTTACAGGTTGAAGAATATAATTGCATTAGGTGAGGTATCACGTTACGAGATGTTATACCTTGATCGCTTTAGTTTATGAGGTCACTAACACTAAATCTACTACCACCTAAATAAATAAATAATACCGTTCATGCAGATCCCGATGATACTTAAACTAACAAAATATTCAGTTAAGTATAATCTAACCATCATTTCCAACCACAAACGTAAACTATTTTGGCACAAGTCGATATAACAAAATCAATCAGATCTTTTCAAAATACAAAACTTGCGACTGGAGATTCACAACCAATAATTTTAGTTGGTTAGGTAATGCGCAGACATTTTGGTGTGCGCTCGCTCTTATGGTTAACATGGACTAACTAAGGCTCAGTGGATCTGGTACGTACGTTCAAGCTTTGGCAGCTTCTAAAACCTCTATAGTGACTTGCGGCTACATAACACCAAGTATATAATACGATCAAGAAAATGTATTTGCGTACCACATCACATCACTTAGGTTAAATAGCTTGCTAAAGAATAGTTTCCAAAAAAATGAGGGCGTTTTTCGGAATTAAATTAATAACATGATCCAATTTCTACCCAAAAGTTACTGGTTATCGTGATGGTTGCCACTTAAAAGTACTGTAATTCCACCAGGCCAAACCTTTGTTAGGCTATGATTTCATTGCGACAGGTCACAAAATGAAGTCTTAACACCGTTACAATAACGTATAAGAAAAATGTATCATAACTTCTTAAACGCAAGCGAACAGATTGTACGCCACACCACATATTCCGAACTAGATACTTTACTTCCTTTAAAACCGGATCCACTGACACAGTTGCCGCATACTCACTACTCAGCTCACATCAAAGTAAACATTCTAACGTGGACCTAAACTTCTGGACCAGTCATGTTGAGCATGGTTTGAAAAGAACCTTATCAGTTTAAATGTCATTGACAAAATTAAGGGTAAGTACAGTCACCACCCGCGAATGTTACGCCACTTGCCACTCTTCTTAATTTAGCCGTGTACTACACTCGGGTAATATGTCAAGTCGGCTGTCAACCCAAAATGCATTACACGGTTAAATTAAGAAGAGTGGCAAGTGGCGTAACATTCGCGGGTGGTGACTGTACAAGGCAAGAACATGTTTAATCACTTTAAAACAGCGAGAAAGTTGAGCTCTCAATGAACTACCTACCACTTACTTACAGATATTAATCTTAATATAACGTAATTTGTTCCACCTTTCAAAAACCTCTACACGAAAATTACGTAAAAAAATGACATGGTGCCCTACTTTCCAATTGCAATATCTCAAAAAGTTACTAAGTTGGCTAGAAATGCCTTCAATTTACTTTTTAAATCGTGCTTGTCATTTTACATGAATATAAAACAATATTGTGACAAGGAACTAAAATGCTTAACATGTTTTTGGGGTTCCGTACTCGAACAACGTGTTCCAGGGTTAACGTTTCCGTCAATTCGTATTCTAAGTCCATATTGGAATGCTTTACCTTGATGAGCCGATGCAAAACGCGCGCGACCTATAACCACCACTATACATTTAGGCTAATAATTAATGTAAGTGCATTTATCACATCACGTGCTAACTAAACTGAAACATACAAGACCAGACATGCGAACACCACGTGATGTCACATTCACGATGAAATAAATAGCAGAAATATACACAAAGGGCTTCGGATGACTTGTGCAATTCATAAGGACTAGATAGTTAAAAGGTTAACAAAAAAAACTACTTAAATTAAAATGCTTCTACACTTACTTAGGCCTCGTTGGTAAACATATAGGAAAACCATAAAATTTTCATTTACACAATATTACGACCGTTTAATTTTTATCAATAACCACATTTAAATAAATATAATTTACATTAATAAAGGTGCTGCTGCATCCCTAAATGTTTCCAACATTTTGCTACCTACAACTAACACAGCATCAGTCCGAAGTACCACATAATATATACAAAATTCTAATAGGACAGTTAACATTATTCATTAAAGAATAATCACTATGACAATTGACATTGCATTTTGCCTCCGCTCCAATAAGGAGGCAGGACATAATTTTTTGAAATATTTGGTCTGTCTGTTAGTTCTCAGCAAAGTATCACGAAAATC
This sequence comes from Acleris laterana, assembly GCA_963966035.1. Classification (NCBI taxonomy): domain Eukaryota; kingdom Metazoa; phylum Arthropoda; class Insecta; order Lepidoptera; family Tortricidae; genus Acleris; species Acleris laterana. Next base: position 12,665,048 of record OZ014443.1, on the reverse strand, counting down.
GGTTGAGTCAATCACGAATTATCGACTCTTCACCAAGATCATGTAGGGACTCGTCGACGGTATTTAAAACTTTCATATGATATTTTTTTTTATTCAAAATCATACACCATTTGTTAAAAAGGTACCTTGTCATATTGATTAGCCTTAGGCGATACAATATTCCACTCATTAGTTAGACATTGAAACTACGAGCCGAGACGTCTACGCCGTTGCGGTGAAAATACGACTATAGCTAACATTTACTACGATTTAGGTTGGTCCGCAACATTGTACTCAGACTACTATGTCACATTGCCACTCTAATATTGGTAAATAATATTGTTTGATAAGTAGCTAGTATTGTTAAGAAAAATGTCAAGAAAATAAAAAAGGGAAATGCTGTGCTTTTCCTTACAAAATCAATATTTCATAATACCATGCATCTTCTCTAGATAATGGAAATGGCAGTAAACAAGTACACAGTTTTTTGGTTAAGTTATTTAACAAACGATTTTGGGACTAAGACTCTTCCAAACATGCTTCGACTGTTTAGAGCAGTCATACTACTCTAAACTGCATAATAAAAATAAAAATCAAATCACAATGGTACAGAATGAGTCAGCTTTGTAATAATTAAAGATGAACATGTAAATCGGTGCTAGTTTGGGAGGAAGAAACAGAGTAGGTATTACGAAACTATATTGTATATGACGTGTTATGGTATTGTTTCTAATGGTATAAATTTTACATTACAGTCAAGTAAATACGAGCTATCAAAACATTGACAATACGGAAACAGGTCAAAAGCAATAAGGGTTTACCGTCTAGAACCTCAGCCCAGTTGACCTATTTCTTTGACAAAATTGACAACTGCACATCTCTGACTTAGTGTTTATTACGAGTGGCATTGTGGGGAGTGCAACACTGCCCTCCTAAAAAGAGCGCATTTGCAACCTAACGGCCATCATTAACTCTTAGCAGTTACGACAAGAATTCTTATGAAACAGGAGTTTATTCTGCCGTGCTCACTATTATATCTTGATCTCCAACTTCTAGCACCTAGCTGAAGTTGGACATCATGAAAAAGTGGTGGTAACAAATGTGCCCTTTTGTTCGCAGGCGTGCAGGCGAGCTCAGCACTCTACCTGCTCGTTGAGCTTCTGCGGGATGACGCGCAGCATCGTCGCCGTGTTGCCGACGCCGGTGAGGAGGAACGATATGCTTAACGCCGGCACCTGTTGCCGGTCATTACACGGAAAATGCTTTATATGTGGCACAGGGCTCAACAGCAATCAATGGGGATCAAGTTTAGATAAAGCGCAAGACTCAATAGCCACGTCAAATTTCTGCAATTGATTTTGTTTCATGTTAGTTAATAATTAGTTCAAAATTGAAGAAAATCCCCTGAATTTGGGGCGTTGGGTTTTACCACGATACGATGTCAACTTTTCAACGGATTGTTGTTTTTAAGATAAATCATTGAATCTGATTTAGATTCAAACCGTATGAAAAGCCAATTTTCAAGCCAAGTGTTTGGACTTTAAAAGCTTGCAAAACAGATCACAACTAATTGAAAAATAGAAGTTAGCCCAAAACAACGTTTATGGTTACTTCCTTTCAAACCACTTTCAAACCTTATAATTAAAGTAAGGCGAAGTGGACAGTTACAAGTTCATACGAAAGACATACGGTATAAGTCAACCTTTCGTCCTCTCGTCGTCAAAATGACAGATATCGCAACGGCATAGTGCGCGGCAAGTGGCAGCAAAGAAATGTATAGAGCCGCGGGGCGCTGAGGCCATTTCTATGAATTTGTCCGTCGTCCGCCGCTTAGGCCCGTATTTATAAACTAATCTCAACTCTAATGCTCGTCTTGAGATGTGTCAAAAATGACAGTGTTCTATGGTTTGACGTTTACTTTGACGTATCTTGTGACGCGCATCTCAGCCAAGATGAGTTTATAAATACGGGCCTTATAGTTGTGACTAATCCTAGTATCGCATCCAAAATACAGTTTATTATAGTATCAGTATTGCAGATCCGACCTATCCCACTGTCCATATAATTTCCAGCTGTCACTTGGGTCTTGATAACGAGAGCATTGTATCTCCGCGTCCCGTTCGTATGAATATGATAACAGACCGGTAATAGCGAGTGTACGAGTAATTACTAAATACCACACATACCTGCCAAGTAGCCTCAGGGTGGTAGCTCAGTTGGTACAGCGAGTACGCTATGTACAGTTGGAACACATAGCCTCCAAACAGGAAGGGCAGGAGGTAAGACAGCCCACGCCACATCCAGGAGTGGAAACCTTCGATGGTAATGTCCATGTTATGCCTTGCACCTAACGCCTTCAGGCGGTATAGCACGCCGCTCTGGTATCTGAACTGCATGTATTGTACTATACCTGAAAAATATTATTAAAAAGGTTAAGCTGGGAGACTACGAAGCAGCGAACGTTCGTTGGCAAACCATTATAACCATTTTTATTTTTTTAATAATATATAGTTACGTACTGTCATTCATAATTATTGACAATACTTCTGGGAACGACAAGCTATACTTGTTAATAATGACGATGACAATGATTATTACAAAAAATGTGCAACAAGCAAAGTTATAGTAATGAGTTGTAAAATAAAGAGAAGTAGAGGGTTTAGATCTCAGGAAACAAATACAACTTAATACCATTTGTTACCGATATTCCGTAAGAGTGGTCAGTGAAACGTTACAACGCAATCATAGAATGGTCACACGTTAACTGCTTGGCTAACAAAGAACTTCGTCCCAATAAAGTTTGTTTTAATGTGAAAACCCACTGTGTAAGCTTCTTCAGGCTTCTACCAATTTGATCTATATTAAGTTTCGTACATACGGTGCCAGCATTTTACTGTGCTTTGTTCTTTTGTAATTACTGACTGGCTTGTATGGTTCGAAAGGAGTCTGTGATGGTACAAACTTACTGATATAGGTGATGAACCACATGAAGACGTGCCTGAACTCGTTCCAGGGCTGGTTCTGCGGCCAGATGAGCAGCACGCCGGCGACGGCGGTGGAGATAAAGTGGTGCAGCCGCCACCAGCCCTTGATCCTGGAGCCGTTCACCTTGAGGATGCTCTCGCGGATGGTCAGCGTGCAGTAGTACCATACCAGCAGGAATATTAGGATCAGTTGGAGAGGCCTGGAAACAGTTTCATCATCCTCATTGAAACAGGTCTTGTCCAAGGATCGACAAAATGATTCACCGGGCCACTTGAATCTAGCAGATTCCTGCAACCTTTACCAGGTTGTACTTTAGTGCCAAGATTGCCAAGAAACGCTGAAGTCAAATATCGGGTCGCATTTGTATAACACTGCGAGATATTGATAACTACACGGGTTTATTACCTCGAATTGGATTATCTTAGATATTTCACCGTAGGATTCTTACAACCCAGGATGTGACGTATGCACGTGAATACTGCCTTTTAAGATTTGCACTCCATTATTTATCAGGTATCTAATCATTTGTTATCACCCGGGGACTGTAAAACCAGGTTGGTGTAACGGTTACTTTCTATCTGTATGGCAAGCGCAACTTGATTTTCTTGATTATGATTACTTAAGTGCAGCGACACTTTCGTTACGGACTAGTTGTAGACAGATAAAAAAGTCGCGGGCAACAAATACAGTAGAAATACAAATACAATATTTTAATATTGAAATATAAGGCTCAGGAACCTTTTCACTGTTACAGTATATATACGTTCCTGAGGAGGTTCAGACTTAAATGAACAAAATTTACAAAAGAGCAATGAAAAGGGGTCAATGTAGTGGGGCGTGTTTTAAATGACTTGCCGCCATACTCGGTCTCTTTACAAATTTGTTTATGAAAAGTCGTCACAAAGGAACGACTTTTAGCTTTCATTAAGTGACTCTGAGTGCGGCCGTTTGAGGGTATATGATTACAACCATCTCGTAATAGCGTTTATTACTTTAGTTGAGTGTTGCATTAAACGTGTTCAATGTAATAAGTTCGGTGCTTATTAAATGTTGATTAAACCCTGCTTTATCTAAATGGATATACTGATAGCAAAACAGATTAACCAAAAAATCATAATGCAGTGTTATCGTAAATATTTATGACATGTGATGCAAGAAGTGAAGGGATCGTTGATATACATCAGAAACCTATCCAGTGTATTTGTTACCTTGTCGAGACTTCAAAGAAGACTCGGTTTAACAAACGAGGTTTTGATTCGATTAGTGTCACGACATCACTGTGCTGTGAAATAGACTACTCAAAGAACAACACGTTTTAGGCACCCACAAAAATAACAATGCCAAATTACAGCTTTCTAGTACCAAGAATATCTGAGTTAAACTACAGACGGACGGACAGATGGATATGGCGAAATTATCAGGATTCCTGATTGACTACGGACCCCTAATAAAATCCTAAAATGGCAAACATATTTAACATATATGCATTAACGAAAATATCAAACACGCAGTCGGGTTTTTAAAGGTTTCTTTTTGTACGCTCGAAATGGCTTAGGAAAGATACCTCTTTGTTTCTCAACTCTTTGAGTCTAACAATGTCTAGAAAAACGTTCAAGGCAACAACAATAAACATGTACCTATTACGTCCACGTCATGTCTCAAATTACCTGAAATCGATGTAGAGATTTGTGACCGCGAGAACAAAGGCGATCACGCTGAGTATCAGTTTAAACTTCTCGTACTCATCTTTGTACTTGAACCTGAAAAGAAACAAGGCACGTTTTAATTATAATTTTGAACTCTTTTATTATGAAGCATATACACGCTTATGGCATATCTTAAGAACTTTTCTGCTGTATTGCCTTCAAATTCAAATTAATTCAAATTAATTTATTACTTTTCGTGAGGAACTTAATGACTGCACGGTGCTCAATTTTCGTGATATGCGTTGATAATTCACACATGATGACCTTTAGCGTCGGATATCTCGAGATGTAATAAACAAAAGACGACATTTTTTTCTTTTATTTACTTATTAACTTTTTAAATGGTCTTTTTAGTGGCCAGTATCGCTAACGCATATCGACGGTTCTGTGACTCAACCTCGTATATTGAATTTTGTCCAGTATAAACTGACACATGCACTCGTGTACTTAGTGAGTGTCAGTTAATACTGGATATATTCTATATACGAGGTTGAGTCACAGAATGTGTCAGTTTATACTGGACAAAATTCAATATACGAGGTTGAGTCACAGAACCGTCGATATGCAATCTCAAAATACCTTAGGCTTAGAACTTTTCAGCCGCCCCTCGTAACTATAACAAAATCACATTAGCCTAACGTCCCTTTACGTGCGCGTAAGTTTGCACAAATAAATTACAACCGCAACTGCCGTTGAATTACTCAAGAGCCATGACGTGTGTGCGTCGATTTCGTAATTGTTATGTAAGGTTAAATGATTTCGAGATATTTTCATTGCACTCCACAATTCGCTTCCTAGAAGGCGTGGAGGCAGCCATGGCCTAAGTGTTAAAATGATGCCATAACGCTGAAGTGATCTCGACAAAATTTGATATGGAGGCAATACCGTATTTACCATAAGAGCACACGGCACACGGGGCCCTTATGTACCCAGACCCCCATCCACAGAGGGCCCCGAAGGACCGACCATTTCTATCACAAGATCATAGTAGAAAAATATTAGTATAATCCGCTTTCTTTACTTTCCAAAAGGGCCTGAAATTCTTGTGCGCCGAAGGGCATCAGCATAGTTTAAGACGGTTAAGGAAGCATAGGTTAAGGAAGGACATAGGGCAAGTACTTATTACCGCGAATTGCGATAAACGACTTCCTCGCGGGCAACAGCTAGTACAAAAAAGAGGTATTTTTCTGATTTGAGATTACTATTGATCCATATGCACCGACAACAGTCGCTAAACAAAGATAGAACTTCATATCCAGTTTTTAAGATTACTTACTTGTCATTTTTGTTAAGAATGGACACGTTCACGTTGCCCAGTATGATCCGGAGGTACAAGCTGTTCTGTTTGGGCAGCGTGGCCTCAATCTCGTGCAGCATAGCTTTCCTCTTCATCACCTCCTTCTCGAGGTTCGCGAGGCGTTCATCTTTCGTAACGCCTTTCTTTTCTAACCTGTGGTAAAAATATTAGGGTGATCTAAGTACGAGTTAAATACTCATGCGCAAGAGGAAAAGCGGGTCGGGGTCTTGACGCGATTAAATGGCCCATCATGGGCCTGCGTAAGAGACTCATTTACATCGTAAGATGAGCAACGTAATAATATTCTTCTATATCACTCTTACGCATTACCTACTACGTTGGCCATGATGGGCTATCGTGGAGATACAGGGGCCAAAACGTTTTAAAGGCACCTCGAATGCACCTTAACATAATCCAGCTGCCAATTGCAGCCTACCTTGTGTAATATGTAATATAAACATGGTGGAGATATTTTTGATGAGGACGTCCTTCAACTGGCATGGCATGAAAGGTGGGTATTATAATATGTGACACCATAATAACCACCTTTTTATACGAATCGATGATAACCCAAGGCCTATATCGATTCGCTTATAAAAAAGAATAACTAATAGACATAGTTATACCTACGCGCGCATACAAAAACCTTGACTAGCTTGACCCGATTAATTTAATTAAAGAAATTCATTAGTAAAATAGGGTACATGCTGACATTAATAATGTGTATGATGGACACTGTTTAAAGTGCAATTTCACTGATATGTTATGTAATCTATGGCAATAAATGAATCTTCATTTGATTTGAAATGTAAGTATTCATTTTAAGATTAGAGTTATTTTACAAAAGTATCTTCCGATCAATGGATTTGAGATATCACTATCACTACATAGTATAAAACAAAGTCGCTTCCCGCTGTCTGTCCCTATGTATGCTTAGATCTTTAAAACTACGCAACGGATTTTGATGCGGTTTTTTTTAGTAGATAGAGTGATTCAAGAGGAAGGTTTTTATGTATAATAAATTTTGTTTTATGTACGTGTGTTATAGAAAACTCAAATAAACCGAAGCGAAGCGAGGGCGGGTCGCTAGTAATAGATATAAGTAAGTTTAGAGTTTGCGCTTGATAAGATACCATACTGTTTATTTTGTTATTCATGTTGCCAACAAACAAGCTCTTCATCTGACTGATAACCAATCAATATTTAATACCGGGCATTAACAGTAATCACTAATCAGTAAAGATTAAAGATATTTAAATTAACTTTATATAGACGGTTTAAAGCGTAGATAATTGTATTTTTAATGAAGTAATAAAATAAAATCCCTACTGGCGACTAGTAGTATGACGCACCCTTATATTATTTATACAGCCGTATAGCCACATGACACTTACACGTTTTTGGCGAATCGGTTCGATAGTTCAGAAGTTAAGAGAATAACATTCGCTTTTACAAAATAAACCCATTTACAAAATACCAGTTTTTTACAGGTAGGTATGTTAAGGTATTGTTCATTGTTTTTCCCCAATAATTATGTCGAATCTGGGAACAGTACCTTGAGTTTTTTAGAAAAGAGATAAAAGTTGTAGCAAGGCAAACATTGCGGTTGGTAGAAGGTGGTTAGTTAGTCTAACGACAAAGAAAAAAAACTACAGTAATGTCCTTTACGGTTTCTGTTTACTAGAACGAGTTAACATAAGTCCCGAAAACAACATACAGCTGCAGGACTTTATTATGTTTTGAATATTTCAGAAAACAAATAAGACGGGGCGGGACCCTCGGTACTCGAGTAAAGGTGCGCCTACACCGGAGCTTAACGGTGTTTCGTTGCGTACACAAACGAAGGGGCCATAGTAAAAACATGGCGCCGTTTTTGACGCACCGTAATATACGCACCGTTAAGTAGCGGTGTGGGCGCAGCCTAAAACTAGCACCAAACTGTTTTTAACTATCATTAAAATATTACAAATACTAATAACTTAGCTTGATTGTGTGCTTAAGCCTGCGTCATACCCTATTTACTTATGAAGCAGCCGCTCAGACGCAAATAAAACCAACATTATTGGCCAGATAAGTAGTTGTCCAATATCTTACAAACACGACGATCTAAACATTAAGGACAAGACTCATACAACTTACTAAATTTTCCTCGCGAGCGCGACTACGAAGTCTCGTAGAACTCGTTTATCGCTATACCATTGCGAACTATATTAATTTTCTTGTACAATCAATCAAAATGTAAAGCAATCTCCGTAACAAATCATAAAAATCGTTTCAGCAGTTAAAGTATATAAGACAAATAGACATACGTGGTGTTTTTTGCAATTTTAATACAGAAACCGAAAAAGATTTATTGCCCTCTCAGCACAGTAGTTTAACTTATTATTCCTTAAGATAGATACAAAAACTACAACAAGGCTTATTAATGTCTTCCAAAGTTCCACACTGCTCCCTATAACAAGATGATGTTGTGTTGTGTTACACATATTTTCACCTCAAATGTCAAATGTACTGCTACTATAGGTCGCCCGCGACTTCGTACGCGTAAATATCGTTTCCCGCTACTTCCCCTATTTTAACCCCTTAGGGGATGAATTTCCAAAAATCACTACTTAGTGCACGCCAGACCTCATAAGGAACCTATGCGCCAAATTTGGAATCTCTAGACACAGCGGTTTGAGCTGTGCTGTGCGTTGATATGTCAGTCAGTTTCTAATTTTATATATTTAGATAATAAGCAATTAACATACTGACTATGTACAGATAACAAAGAATGATAAAACTGATGGAATCTTGTTTGAGCTATTCAACAATGACACAATTTGGCCTAATAACCTTCAATTGCTGAACATTGACCTAGCGGTACAAAGGTTGAATGTATAATCTTTTGTTTATAAACAAAACTTTGCAGGAAAATATTCTTACTTGGAATTAGAACTTTGTAACTTATGCTCATCCAAATGGGTCCAAGAGTTCAACTGTGATTAACAAACTGACATCTGTATGAATAATAAGACAGAGTAACTTTTACATAATAATCTGAAGGCACGGTTGTGCCCCTGCCAAGATCTAGTGGGCCAGTACACTGCCTACAATCCTTTACAGGAAACATTTCGCGCGTATTTCAACCCACTCTAACTTCGTACATACCTACATCGTGCAAGGGGGTAAATTCTGTTATTATAAATGATTTCCGTTTGGCCTTGTTGACTCGTAGAGACTGCGCTTAGACTATATGTGTATTTATTTAACTTTTCAAGAAAGCCAAAGGATTTTACAGCAATTTCCAATGCCTGTCCAATTTCCTCCATAAATGGTAGTTTTAAATTAATTATTTAAATTACTAGGTAGTACATACACTCTTATACATTAACAGGGATCGTATATTTGGTAAGACATTTACCTAAAGAAGGCAAAAGTTAAGCAAATATGAAGGCGGATTCTTAATTATTTTAATAATATATGTTCCGGGATTTTAGGATTGCATAAAACAATACAAGAAGGTAAAAATACACAAATATGTTTAGCTTGTGGCTATTTATGACTATTTTTGTAAGTACCTACATAACATTAAGTTTTTAATGTTGTTATACAGATATAAAATGATGAAGTAAATCAAGTATCTTTTGATACTTATATCTTGTTTTGAGGCCAAAGGGTAAATTATTACCTGCTCACATTTCTATGACCATCCCTTTATTTAAATTCACAATTTAATATAAAAAATTGTTAGATATTATCAGTTTTTTATATTTAGGATAAAACTTTATGTTAATTTGCTGCTGATACTTTGTTAGTTGAATAAATCGCAGGTAAATTAAATTCAATACTTCTGCAGCATGGAAAAGAACTTCAATACAATTTTTATATAAATAGTAATAGGCCTAGTTACTAAATTTAGAAAGGGGAATTTTATTACAAAAATTAAATTGGATCTGTCTCCATAGGTACCCATCACCCGACCAAACTGTAGGAAAATATCTTACTGAATATCTAATTCCCGTACATTAAACACATTCTTCATAAAGAACATTGATCAGGTCAAGATCAGTGTTAACTTGTCTTACTTGTGATGTATTTATGTTAGATTACAAAAAAACATTATAAATAGAATTTATTTCTGATTTATGTTAGACCCTTATCACAACCACCACTCAAATTATCATTGAGAGTAAATGGCATTTGTTACGTTACACATATTTTATTCATAACTTAGAAATGGTGCAGTTAACACACTAAGTGGCCTTCCCCATTTATGTACTAATTTTATGTTTTACAACTAATATAATATAATCAATATGACACCATCTAACCTTTTGAGTGCTCCGTTGATAACAGACATGCGATATCTTTGATGCTGCAGTTCCTTCATACATGATGCCTGCAATTCACCCACTTCCTCTAATTTGGCTGCATAATCTTTGTTAACAGACTAAAAAAAACAAAAGAAGCATAAACAATATATTCCAGTCACACCAGACATACCTGACACATGAGATTTATCTAAGTTGATCTAGACTAGATAATAATCCCTATTCAATTCCACATAAACATACAATACCTTCAAGAGGTAGAAAAATAGTAAAAAAAAAACAAGGTTGAATCAAGGTGGAATTTACGAAAATGTCAAAGAAACAAGTTACAGGATGTCAATTTGAATGAACAACTTTGTTTTGTTTAATAAGTTATATCACAGAAATCATCCTAGATCAACCCAGGTGTATTAGGAAGGACTCAATTAAAATATACCTTACTCAATCTGGTGAGCATGTAAACCTTAAAATTTGGTATTGCGGTTTTGTGGATAACCTATTTAATTACGCAAAACATTAAAAAAGGAATAGAAAATAGTAAAAATTATATATGGTGCTCACCACTAATGCAGTGCAATTAATGCATTATTAATCCATAAACAGTTAAACACATCGAATTCCAATCATTATAAGATTAAGCGTAGGTGTGTATAACTTACGCACAAGCAACAGTTTTACGTTATGGAAAAACATGCAAATACCACAATGATTAGCACGTCACTTAAATAATTATTGAAAGCAGGATGCCCAGAACAGATCACACCCACTTAAGTCAATATAATCTTACAGCTTAAGGTAATTTCTATGGAAAACGAAAATTTGGTCAAACATCCGGAGGCCGAGTGCTATGAGATTATGTTTTCATATTTTTTTAATATAAATTAGGTACCTCTAAGCGCTTGTAATCCGTAACTAAGTCTTCCCACTCTTTCAGACATTCTTCGATATCCATCTTAGCACTATTCAAAGAGACTAGGTGATTGATTATTCACATAAAATTCGAGAAAATCCGAACAAGCGTTCTATGCCATCCCAACCGCTGATCGAATGAAAATGACGTTTAATCAGTGTTGCCAACAATAATTTTGAGATTCCGTCGACTTTATTTCGAAATTCCGTTAAAAATCCATTAAATCTCGTATTTTTCTCGTCAGTAAAATTCGGCAAAATACCTAATGTAAAATGGTACAAAGGTTAAATAAAAAACCAAATACAAATATTCATTGAAGTTTAATAAAGTGCAACAGTCTTTAAAATGAATCTAATTCTATGTTGTCTAAATCATCGTCACTATTTGGGGTCTCAATAATTTCGGGTGCAGTAGAAGTTGACGGCTGGCTATACGAGTAACTTTGAGTCGTTCCAATTTGATTCAATACTTTATCTGGTAACTCATATGTGTAACAAGTTTTTTCATTGCGCTTTAGCCCTGCTCGTATATTAAGAATGGCATTAACCATATCTGTCTTCATTCGATTTCGTAGCTTTGTTTTTACGCCATTCATTACACTAAACACTCGTTCAACCTCTGCATTCGAATATGGCAATGGGTTTAAGAGTTGCCATTTCGTGTGGATTTTGAAAAACATTTTGTAAAAAATAATTGAAATTAAAATCTTTTGCTACTTTAGTACGGTTTTAGTACGGTTTGTTGGCGGAGTATATTCCGCCAACAAACCCGTTAGCCGTCAAAATAGTATTTCTTCCGTTTCTTTATAACATAATCCGCTAGATATGACGGGAAATCCGTTAATTTGGCAACACTGCGTTTAATGCTATTTGACGTCTAGTGACATAACTCAGACTATCTGTGGTATCCTACTCAATAGTGCTGTACCCATGAGAACATGAAAAAATTAAACCGAACATTGCAAAATCAATGTTGAATTTCGAAAGGTCAAATAAATAAGTGTTATTCATGTTTATATAAGGAGTCGCAGGGATCATCAAGGAATACATTAATTCATTTGAGGAAATCCCTCAAATTGTCGGAAAAAGGTTGCCGCTCGTAGTTATATTGGCAACATGATCCAAATGAGAGCTCGAGAAAAATGTAGTTCAACCTATCGCCGCATCAAACTCTTTTTTGCCAAGCGATACTAAAGTTTGGCAAGATTGAAAGTCTTGAAATTAAAAAGTGGCAACACTGTAGTGTCGACCCTTTTTTCTTAGATTGATTTAATTTATAGCTATTTTATGCAGCACACCTGCGGGATTCAATGAATATTCGTAGTCTCTTTCTTTCTTTAAATTAGAAAATGCCATTGACACGATTCCACAGGACTAATGAAGTGGGTTTACGTTAAGTACAGCGTACAGCGTAAATCCTGTTGGAATCTTCTACTGTACCATGAAATCAGCTCCAATGCTGTCCTCATAAGCCAAAAGGCGATATCAAAAACTCAATAGCCAAAGCAGATACAACCCTCTCCCGTTAGTAATAAGGTTGCACTCGCTACAGTAGTTTTGTCAGGGATGTCGCCATTTTTATTAGCAGGGCAGTATGCTCTACCTTTTCTAAAGCAAAGGCCTTTTTACCCCCGACTCAAAACAAGGGGTGTTATAAGTTTGACCGCTGTCTATGTGTCTCTGTGGCACCGTATCTCACGGGTGAACCGATTTGGATGTTTTTCGCTCATTCCCAAAATACCAGTATTCCAAAATACCAAACTACTCTTGGCTGCACACTCCGCCGAGACCTTTGCTGCCCTCAGAGAAAAACATCCTCTCCCACCAGCTCACACCTCGCTGCCTGACCCACCCTCAGCCGATGACTCTGGAATATCAGTTGGTGAAGATGCCGTACGGCAGGCAATCGTGTCGTTCCCTAATGGTTCCGCTGGAGGGTTGGACGGGTTATCACCTCAGCATCTTAAAGACCTGACGACCCCGTCTTTAGGGGAGGCGGGACAGTCTGATTAATAACCTCACTGTTCTCAAAAAACCAGATTCGAAATGTTGGGTAAAGATAATAAATAATACCCTACTTTGTATGTTTAGTTTTGCGATTCCGATATATTGAGAATCAGGTATTTTAAAATACTGGTATTTCGGGAATGAGCGATTTTTTTTCATTTGAAAGCAGGTTTTGTAGCGGTGGTTCTTAGTTAAGTTTTATGAAAATCAATTAGGCCGTTTAAGAGATATCAACTCTAGAAGAAGGGGCCACCATTTTAACGGGGGTACAAATCTATGTAATAGGGGCTATCCCCAGTTGTCCACACCCTCGAAATTATGTGAACATTTCGCACTATTTAATTTGACTCATCTGTGTTAGTTTTTATTAATGTACTTTAGTAGATATTAAACTAACACAGTTGAGTTAAATTAAAGAGTGTGAAATGTTCACATAATTTCGAGGGTGTGGACTAGGTTTTTTTTTCCCAGTTGTCCAAAGGGGTGTGGACAACTGGGAATAGCCCTGTAATAGTTATTGTCCCTACAGACTGGCTTTGGGGTAGGTAGGTAACGTATACGTTTGCTTGTTCAAAGTATTGAGTTAACTTTTCAACACTATTTCAAATACAAACAAGTCGCTAACTCGCTAAAACAAAAACGAAAGTCCACCTTAGCTGATAGATACTTGGCTCTATTTTGCGCTGGCAACCATGACGGATATATCCGTCGTTGGCGTTGAACCAGTAGTGCTGATATATCCGTCAAGTTGTTGTTGAAAACTCCAATAATACACAACATATTAGATCACAAAAAAGCAGCACAATAATTTAATTGTTTTATTTACACAATATTTAAACCAAATTCTGTTACAATTTTGGTAGGTAATTATTTTATATTTATAAATTTAGACAAAATACAGAATTACTGGGTAGATACAAAATTCTCATATGGATGGTGTATAGGGGTATGTACCTAATTAATTGTATCTCTTTAGGTATTTAAGAATTTTGTATGTACATAGTTGGTACAGATGTAGTGCATAATCATACATCGTATTTTATCAGATCAATTCGTATTCGTCTTGCTTTCATATCAATGGGTATTAAAGCTGACTGAGAACGAACGAACTTTCCCCATCAAAAACCACGTCGTACGATTATTCACTACATCTATATGCATATTCTATTAACCTTAGGGTAAGCAGTTATAATAATCATATTGATGTGAGTGCAGATAATTTACTCGATAAATTGTACATAAATGTAGTTTGCAAGCTTCAAATCAATTAAGATGCTATCACCATGTATTAACGATTTCACATTTAACAAGCGAATGGTTATTAAATACGAACCATTTAGCTGTAACCACAGGCGCTGTATCGGCGCGCACGCATGCTATATAATCTCAATGTATTTAAGTATAGTAAGTAGACGGGCATACGTCCGGCCGGCAGCCCACCCTAGTCGGGACCAGAATTGTGAGCACTTTCTAAGCGGATTTCTACACAATTTTGGAACTAACTATTCTGGACAATCAGCACCCTACTTTGCACTGTCTTTGAAATATAGCTTGGTTACAATTTCACATTCCATTTTTACGATATACTGTACTGAAATATGCTCCGTATTATAAGTATTTTTTGTTTTTAGTCCTAGTCCTGCTTAGTGACTAACTGTTAAAGTACCGCGATTTTCACTAGTGTTGTCGTATCGTCATTTTTACTACGTGTAAGATTCCAAACAAGCTACATTTTTAAGACCTAACCTATTGTTGACACTTGCCGACTGAGATGAATGTAGACTCCAGTCTGATTTTATATCGCAAGTCCACTCATACTGTATATCAACCGCAGGCAATGTGGGTACATGGTATCATGCGTCAATCCGGCAAAGCGTCTATAATTATGACTATACTCACCTACAACTACTACTAATTCCTAGTAAAAATACCGGGTATCCAAACCCATTGAAATCCTCAAAATCGCAATAAATAATAACTACTGTATCAAACTCAATACACCTCATTAAATATTATCTTTGCATCTAGCTACCTCAAACCGACTGAAATGAGAAAAGGCAATTATAATGTATATCAATATCATATCACACACTTACGTCGAAGACTCGCATGATGTCTATGAATGATCTTCTAAATTTAAGCGTAACAATTAAGATTGCGTGATTCTCACTAGCAACCTAGCAATTTAGCAAAACGATGAAAAAGAATATCTTTTGAGATAGCAATTAAACACTGAATTAATAATAAATAATTAAAACTTTAAAATATAACACTCTAACTTATAGTTAAAGTTTTGAATCGCCAAAACTTAAAATAAGTCCCTATGAAACTGCAAATAAAAAAGCACGCGCCCACAAGTAGCTCATCTAATTCGTATTAGTTAAGAATGAATTGAGTTTTAAGTCCCCGGAGACTCATTAATGCTGTTGGCACTCGCAGCGAACAAGCACAATGTAGACTTTCGAGCAGAGACTAACGCAAGCTATGTACAATGGCAGATGGGCCGCGGCGTTCACGCTTATAACTTCTTCAGGATGATTGTCATGAATAACCAACAATATCAAAAATTTAGTAAACTAAATTACATAAAACAAATCAAGGTACAAATATTCTCTCTCGAGCGGACACGTAAGAAATCAATTAACTATTCATACCAAATAAAATTTATATCTAAACAAACCTATCAATAAACCATAACTATAAAATAAAACGTAGAATAATGAAATGTTAAATTATAACACAGCTTTTACTCCTCACTCCGTCATTTTCGTCGGACGCATGACAAATGCTACATCGTTTTTAAATTGTATAAATGGATTTCTGCTTATCACTCGGGAAACATACCGAATACGCGAATTTACTTACACCTAGCTATGAGCCATTATAATTTAATGGAATGTGTGAATCCAAAGATTTAACAGCAAAGAGGGGGCTGACAAAGATGAAGGAGAGGACATAGCATCGTCAAGCATTCGAGAACAGACCACAATGAGCAGAAGGAAGAAACATTATTAATAAATTATCAAAACTATTTCTCCATTCTAAAATGATTTATCCATTAAAATCGCAATACACATTGCTCTCATTGCGGCTATTTAATGTGAAAAAATAATGATAAAGATATCATCGGTGAGTTTAAGTTACTAAAATGGCAACGCTCTTAGCGACACTCCCAAACTTTGACGGTCTGATCGACGCTGCCCGATATCACGTATGGCAAGCTCCTGTGGAAATCTGGAACCAGACAAATCATCGATATAAAAGTGTTTGCAATAACAGTGCGGGTAAGTCTTGTAATGTTTTATTCTTGCGTTAATTCCTGTTTTAATCTATATTAATATACTAAGGAGAAATGTTATACATCATATTATAATTTATAATTCTTAAATTATGCATAGCGATACCCTAACAGGGTTGTACTTAGGAGTAAGTAAGTTTCTTTGTACAAAAGCAATATATAAATAAAAAGTTCAATCAATCATCAGCATAATACAACGTTATACTGGGTTACTGCGGCCTTTAGTTTTATCACTTGACTATGAATCCAGGTAGCGGAGAAGGCATCTAGTAACGTTGGCACCAATTCTAAACACCTAAAACACTTTTGACAGATCAATTTTCCAACTCGTAATTACTGCGGACGGGTGTATGACAGAGGCTCGTGTGGTCGAATGGGGGCGTTTTTCAAAAAAGTGCTCATACTAAGGATTGTAATTAACAACGGTAACTTTTCCATTACGTCACGGCAATGAATTATACTGCTATGCTATAAGAGATATAGTGGCATCTTAGACAAAACTCCTGTAGCAAATGCAATCATTTTACTAACGAGTCAGGTTTGAAACTGCTACGGTTATTGAATGTGATGCTGGTTTCACACGGAGACAGAACAGTGGACAGTATAGTATTGCTATTGTGAGAACGCACACGCCCAGACAGTGCTGTACTGTTTGATGCGTTCACACAGTAGCAGTACTCTACTGATCACTGTTCTGCCTCCGTGTGAAACCAGCATGAGATACCGCCTACTAGTGTATGAGGACAGTATATAAATTTATGATTAATTGTCGTGACGTACTTTATGGAAAAGTAACCGTTGTTAATTTTAGTCAAAGATATTTTTTGAAACATGTTTTTGGTTGTTGTGTACTGACCGAGGCTGGTGGCGAAGTGTTGGTGCGCGTAGAGCGTCTTGAGGCAGCGCGTGTGCGGCACGTCCCAAACGCGCAGCGTCTTGTCGTCGGAGGCGGTGAGCAGGTAGCGGCCGCCCGGGTGCCACGCCGCGCCGCGCACCCAGTTGTCGTGCCCCACCAGGGTCGCCAGGCACTGGCCCGTACTCACGTCCCAGATCTAAATTATCATTCGGATGTCTTTTAATCAAGAGCGAGACTTAAACTGAACCAGCGACAGACTCCATCATCATTTACCATCAGACGAGATAGAGCGCAATCAGTCCAGAATAATAATAAATTAATACGACATATTCAGACATGTGTCCACGTAGATACAGCAACCTCCTCATAAAAATCGAGACACACAGAGACTTAATTTCATCAAATAAGAGGCTAGATTTTAATTTAGTTCTATGAATACTATCCAGTCTATTGAACAACAGTCTTTTTTCTTTGATTTGAGCCAAAGGGTAGCAGGATTAAGGAAAAACATGTGACCCCTGTAAGGAATATTTGAATTTGTAAATCATTGGCGTCTTTTTCATTATAGAGGCAGTAGACAGGGATTATTGAGAAACGAATACATCGCGAGGAAGCCGAACTTGTGGAAAGACCACATATAAAATTAGTAGCACAGAGGCATGTCATCACGGTTCGCAACGCATTTGCTGTCTTGAGAAGGCAAATGCCTGTGGGTGCCTTCTCGATAGTAAAATAACCGTAATGTTCGCAATAGACCGACCTTGACGGACTTGTCCCGCGAGCCGCTGGCGAGGAAGGGCCCGTGGTGCGCGGCGCGGCGGTTGTCCCCGCCGGCCGCCTCGTTGATGGCGGGCGCCGCCGCCTCGGGCGCCCACGCCACGCACTCCACCACGTGCTCGTGCTCGCGGAGCTCCATCTGACACACCACACCCACCGTCAATAACGGAACCACTACGTTCCTGAACCTACTCACTAGTAATGCTAGTTTACTTGCATCGGAATCGGCAAGGGATTGCAGGGTACTAAAAATCATCGCGCAGTTCGCGCAGCGTTCATAGCAAACGCATGTTACGCTGTCTATGATAAGAAGGAACCTCCAGAATCAAGTCCCAGTAAAGGCCACCATCAACAGACATTTAATTTTGAATGTACACATTCAACAATCTCCTGCCTGAATACTGTTTGAAAAGCCTGGTAAACCGATGGGAGGTTTGGATCCTAACATAGCTATTTTTAGACAGAGCTGAAACACCCTTGCAAATCAGTCCGCAATCATTACCATACAGTACTATTAATTTACGATGATGCGCCCTGCTATACATACACTGACGCAATTGTGTAACGTTAAATTGAGTTGTGGCGCACACCTTCATGGATTGTGAATCTGTACAAAATGGATAAGCTATAAAATCCACAATGCTGCGAATACTAATTGTTAATAATCCATTCAAACATTCAGGGCGGATTCGAACAAACGAGATTAATCTAGGTATAAGAATACCTAGATTAAGCGCCGAATTTGTATAAATTAAGTTTTAATCCAGTTTGGTAAAATCGATGGTAAGTCTATAATAACATAATAAGGACCAAATTTAACACAAATTGTACTAGATTTAGAGTTGTTGGTAAATTGTGTAATGTAAACTGTTGTACCTTGCACTCGTTAGTCTCGGCGTTCCAGATGCGCACGGTCTGGTCGTTGGAGCAGGAGGCGAGCAGCGAGCCGTCCGGCGACACGCGCACCATGCGCACCCACTCGCGGTGCCCTTTGTACGTTTTAATACAGTATCTGTAACAATGCAGATTTGCCAGCCGTTAGTCCTCAATCTTCCAAATTAAAACGCAGGCACAGGGCGCTTTGAACTACTCTATACCAAATTGCAAGATTATATCAGCTCAATACATGGAGTGAAAGGAGTCGCTAGCCAAAGTTAAATTTGAACGCGTGATTTACTGCATGCATACTGACCCGGGAGTGACCGGGCTAATACTAATGGTGTCTTAGAAGTGCAACTACCATGTATTTATCTTTTATATTTGGCATTTATTTAGGTATATTTCACTGTCGAAGGCATGGAATTTGAGGTTCCTTACCTATCTTCGTGACGAGTTATTTCGCTAAATAAATCTATGACATGACATATGCACGTATAAATTTTACGGCAAAATTGTATACGTCCATCTATTTAAACTGTGACTACAAACAAAGTAACGGACTTGATGTCTGACCATTGGCCAAATCGAACGGCTTCTTCGGAAGTCGCTGACGATACTTTCCGCGATGTCGCTAGATATGTCAAACAAAGTTGGGCGATTTTGTGTGATGTAGTAACCCACACGTGTCGCGACACATTAATAACAACATTTCGGTATTGCCTCGCCTTCTTATTATAAAGAGCGTATGTTAATTAAACTATGCGTGTTTGTATCCTTACCCAGTCGCCACTTCCCATGCCTTGATGGTCTTGTCGCGACTGGCGGAGTACACGATGTCGCCGCTCGGCGAGAACGCGACCGACGACACGTTGTGGTCGTGCCCGTGCATCGTCTTCACACACTCGAACGTTTGGTTGAACTCCCACAGTTTGATAGACATGTCAGCGCTGCAGGATACTGGAATTATAAAGTGTCAGGTTTAATTAATGTTGAATATTTCCGAGGTGAATTTCTATCGCGTGTGAACTGGGTTAGAGTTAGGTTTGATTGGAGTTTTTACACGACTGTTGGCAAACAGTGACACTAAGTTACAAACAAACTGAAGAAATAGATGAATTCAATAATGTCAAATGCTAATTGAAAATATAGTGAGCATAAAAAAGGTCACTGTTACAAAAGAGTGTTTTTTTATTTATTTATGGTTTACCAACAGTTGTTACAATACGATTTTGATAATGTATCACATTAAACTACAGTAGCTGTTCAGGCTAGGCAACCTCTGCGTAACTACCGTCTCGCCTCGGACAGACCGCTAGAATGTGTTTCAATATTTTACCAAGTAATTTGCCGTGATGATCAAAGGCGATGTCCTGAACGGAGTCGGTGTGCCCCTTCAGGGTTCGTTCGTACTCGCCGCTCTCGAAGTCCCACACTTTGATGGTGGCATCCTCGCTCGAGGAGACCATCAAACTGAAGACTGGGTGAAATATAACCTGGAATGTAAAAAATAATAATAAAAGTTCGCCAAATAATGCTAAATATTACTTTAAATATTTTAATTGCTACTAACTAGGAGTAGTTGTTATATTTTAATATTTTCATATATTTATTTAACAGGACATATTATCATGATTTTAATATATGTGTTGATGTTTTTTAGGGTTCCGTAGCCGAATGGCAAAAAACGGAACCCTTATGGATTCGTCATGTCTGTCCGTCCGTCCGTCCGTCCGTCTGTCCGTCCGTATGTCACAGCCACTTTTTTCCGTAACTATAAGAGCTATACTGTGGAAACTTTGTAAGTAGATGTATTCGGTGAACCGCTTTAAGATTTTCATACAAAAATAGAAAAAAAAACAATAAATTTTTGGGGTTCCCCATACTTAGAACTGAAACTAAATTATTTTTTTTTGATCAAACCCATACGTGTGGGGTATCTATGGATAGGTCTTCAAAAATGATATTGAGGTTTCTAATATAATTTTTTTCTAAACTGAATAATTTGCGCGAGAGACGCTTCCAAAGTGGAAAAATGTGTGTCCCCCCCCCCGTAACTTCTAAAATAAGGGAATGATAAATGTAAAAATAATATATGATGTACATTACCATGCAAACTTCCACCGAAAATTGGTTTGAACGAGATCTAATAATTAGTTTTTTTTAATACGTTATAAATCGTAAACCGCATTTTACCTTTCATTCAATCCACTCCAATATAATAAAGAATAAAGAAATACATTTATTTAGATGTATAGTGGTACGGAACCCTACATGCGCGAGTCCGACTCGCACTTGGCCGCTTTTTTTTTCTTCATGCTGAATCTGTTGAATAGATTTGCTTAGAACTAAAATTCATTTTAATTTTCCGTAGGGTTATCACAAGCAGTATTTTATCGCTCGTTTTGCCCCCTAAAAGCACAGTAGTTTTGGCTCGTACTGCTCGACCCGCGACTCAAATTCAAGTTGCGCCACGAAAATCAAGTAGTGGCGGGACTTCGTGGATTGAAATCCCTAAAGAAGGGAGCGACAACCGAATAACCAAAAATAAACTCGATAACCGTGACCTGCGTGCGTTATTTGATTACCAAGCAAACGAACTTGCAATTTGTGTACATTTTTAGCGCAAATATTAATTGAGTAACCTCTAATCTGATAGGCACCGAAGTGTAAATTAATGCGTCTTGTTTTGACGGACACTTGACATTGGGTCAAGTTAAATAAAAACATTATGTATGTGCTCGCAATGACTGACAGCAAGAGTGGGATGGTTGAATAACACTTCATAAGATCATCTCGCTCGTTACGCGGATCAGTAAACAGACTTTGGATCCCTACTGCCGTTGAATTAATGGAAAACAATGCAACAGTATGCGTCTCACATATATCAAAGCGCATAATGGAATGAGCTTTCATCTGTCTCGCTTTCTATGCAATTGTTATCAGCGAGGTGAAAATGCCATTAATAATGATGGTGTATTAGGGATAAGACTAGCTTCAACCAGCGACTTCGTCCGCATAGAATTCTTATTTTTGTCATCCCACGGGAACCGTTTATTTATACGGGATAAAAAGTAGCCTATGATACTCAGGGATATAAAGTAGCATTCTGATGGAAAAATAATATTTCGATACCTTAGTGCACATTCGATCGTACTAAATGATTTTATTTTGCCAGTAAAGTTACGAACTTATTATTTTTGCACAAACATACTAAATTACAATAACTTTTCAAATGTAATTAGTACAATTGTGAACTAAGGTATCGATTTGAAATCGGTCCAGCAGTTCTTGAGTTTATTCGTTACTAGCGACCCGCCCTCGCTTCGCTTCGGTTTATTTGAGTTTTCTATAACACACGTACATAAAACAAAATTTATTATACATAAAAACCTTCCTCTTGAATCACTCTATCTACTAAAAACCGCATCAAAATCCGTTGCGTAGTTTTAAAGATCTAAGCATACATAGGGACAGACAGCGGGAAGCGACTTTGTTTTATACTATGTAGTGATAAACTTACAAAAATAATTTTTTTTCCTCTTTTTAATATTAGTGTAGATAACGTCCATAGACACAGGTTTAGAAAATAGTATGACCCACGTCATATAAAACGCAGATATAACTAAAATTACCATAGTTATGCAATATCCCGCGTCATTAAAACCTTGAATTGAATTATGGGACGAACACTTAGAATCCATTATGAAGTTATCAGATCGAGTAGACTACATACATAGAATAGATAATTCCGAAGAGTCATGATGCCGATTTGATTGAATTCCCTAATCGTCATAAGGACGAAGCATATTATCCTATCCTCTCTCTCTTCTTCTTCTTCCACAGCATTTATTTAGATGCCCACTGTTGGGTATATGCCTCTCCAATTCTTTTCCATTTTGCCCTGTTTTGAGTTAGTCTGGTCCATAGAGGGCCAGCATTCTCTCTAATGTCATCAGACCATCGAGCTGGTGGCCTGCCAACACTTCTCTTTCCCACCCAGGGCCTCCAGACTTGCATCACTATTATCCTATCCTAGCTTTCGGAAAAAGTAAAAATTGGGACAAATTATTATTCGAATATATATTTGAAATGTGTTCAGGCCACCAAGTCATAAAAAAAACATTTACTTAATCATTTCGATTGCTTGCCTTTGGTCACAAAACAAATATGACAATAGCTCAACTGTAATAAATAATTGACCCGCCATTTATAGTCACTCGTGAAATGGCCTTAGGAAGACTGATACACACAACACTTCGTCCGCGTAGACTTCGATTATCATTATTCCCTCGGAAACTTTTAAATGTTCCGGAATTAAAGGTAAAGGTATATGTTATTCCAGGGTATAAGCTAAGTCCATGTCAAATTTCATCCAAATCCGTCCAGCCGTTGCAGTGTGAAAGAGTAACAAAATCACATACAGTTTCGAATTTATGATATTAGTAGGATTGTATACATGAATGTCGTACCTTGGTAATAGTAGCGCGGTGTCCGGTGAGGCAGAACTTTTCCGGCGGGCGCGGGATCCACTCGGACGGGGTGCGCTT
The DNA here is from genome assembly GCA_963966035.1 of Acleris laterana. Lineage (NCBI taxonomy): Eukaryota > Metazoa > Arthropoda > Insecta > Lepidoptera > Tortricidae > Acleris > Acleris laterana. The sequence goes on along the minus strand of OZ014443.1, from coordinate 12,641,495 downwards.
GGCGCGCGTCGGGGCGCCCTCGATGAACTCCTTCTGCGCTTCGGAGAGCTTCGACTCCAGTTCCATCACCTACGATACAACACATAATGCAATTATTGTCACACTGCTCGCAAATATCCCTACCGTAGTACATATTAATACTTCAATATTATAATCTAAATATATAAAAGGAGAAACTGACTGACTGACTGACTGACATATCAACGCACAGCCTAAACGGCTAAACGTAGGCACTTGAAATTTGGAAGGGACGTAGCTTAGGTACCGTAGAGGTGCACTAAGAAAGAAATTCCCGAAATTCCCACGGGAACGGGACATAGCGGGAAAATTATTAACTAAAAAAAAATTTTTTGCCCAACGAAGTGGACACGGGAACAACTAGTAATATATATTTCACAACTCGTCAATCAACTTTCTGGCCTCTGCACCATGATATTTAAGATGCAAACGCACAAGCGAGAGCAGGGCGATGAGGAGGCGGTACCGTCTGTTGTATTGTATTCGTATTTGTATATAAGAATAAACTTAATCTGACTAGGAAAAAAGCGTGGCCCTTTGCGCAGAACCGCCTGCACATCGAGGAATCCTTTAGTCCGTGAACAACTTTACAGTACCTACGTTTAAGCCGACAGATGCAGTTCTTAGTTCTCTCAATAAATAATAAACCCAATCTGTTTATTCAGGATCATATCATCATCGTACATCCATCGTTTAGTACTGGATGTACGATGATGATATGATCCTGAATAAACAGATTGGGTTTATTATTTATTTAAATAAATAACAAAGTAATTGTCCTAACGCTCTCAAAGGACATGGCCCGTTTTACTATGGCCCTGTGCCCCAGAATGTACAGCAATCATTTATATCTCAAATTAAAGCGAAAATTATGTACTTTCAATATGTATTTGTCATTTTACATATAAAGCAGCGGTTTTAAAGTAATTCGATACTTAGTTTTTTACATAACCTCAAAACACATCATAACGTGCAAGGCGCTGTCACCTCAAACTGCAATAATGATCTCTCTTTAAAGGCCTACTGCTCCTAAACGGATTGTTCAAATTGCTTTGGAAAAATATATGTTACGTGCAATAATATCAATAGTAAAACGTTTGTTGTTTTTCTAGTCCTTACTGTTATTTTTGTCAGAAAATAGAAAAAAAAAACAAAAAAAATAATGCTCTATAGCGCGAAAAGGGCGCGAACCTTAGGCGAACCACCTTAATTTTTTATTTTATTTTGCATCCCGAGTCTTTAATCCAAAAAGGCGGCATGCCAAGTTAAACGTCCTCTAGTGAAAGGTACAGAGTGATGTCATATGGCTCTGTCCCTTTCGTTGCCTAGAACTTGTCAGTTTTAAGAATTTGTAATACGGCCTCCAGGGATTCACCTTTTTCAATAACACGCCGGCACGCGTATGTGTACATGCCAAACTGTCAAGTGGGTGGTTTCCGGCACACAATATCTTTTTTATATTTACTTTTTTTCCGCTGCTTGTACAGAGATTTAATTAATCACACGTGTAATTAATAATTATTTAATGATTTTTCACATATGTCTCATTCGTGTACAAATTGGGGCACAAACGGGCCATGTCCTTTACTGCGTTATGTTTCTAATGATGTAGAGAGTTTAAGTTTACTTTGTTGCTACACGACCCCGCAGTCACCCTGTATATGCAACAAAGAGAACATCCGAACCACATAATATCAGATCGTGTAGGGGCAGAGGCAGGCATAATTTACTGTTGTTTTAATTATTATTACTTTAAGGGAAGCTATTAATTAGTTTTATTTAGAGTAATACAATAATGTATTACAATTTGGATGCACTACGTATCAGTAATGAACCATTTTCGCTGCAACAAAACCTTGTACAAGGGTTATGTGGATCAAGGCGCACGTTAAAACAGGCCGGCATTTAATCTCCTTGACAGTTTTGTTTGTTTAGATCCACTTTATTTTCGGGGCGATAGTTGCTGCATAGATCGTATCGAAGGAAAATAGTTCGAACGACCTAGAACCGTCGGCGACGCAGATCGATGCATTGCTTACAAATGGAGATGTCATGACTAGAACCGTTGAGTGCCGTTACAAGTTCCAACAGTGTTTAGCCAAGCTTTGTCATTCATAATAACGTTTCGAAAAGTTCACGCTAAATTATGTTGGAATTATGCTTAGACGAGCCATCTAACCGGTGCAATCCATCATCTCGTCGTGATGTGATTATATTCGTATCAATTACTACAGTTATGCAAGACTAGGTACGAGCAAATTACTCGTCCCATATAAGTAATTTGGATACATGAAAGAGAAACCGAATGATTCACAGCGGCATAGTCATCTGAACTGTTATGCCTATTGATATTATTAAGCGATTATTGCAATGATATTATGCTAACGAAAACAACACAACGTGCGCAGCGAAATAAGATTAGTTTACTAGCGACCCGCCCTCGCTTCGCTTCGGTTTATGTGAGCGTTATGTACTACCCGTGCACAATCCAGAATAACACATAGACACGTTCCTCTTGAATTACGTTATCTATTGATAAAAACTGCATTAAAAACCGTTGCGTAGTTTGAAACTGTGTTGACTTTGTTTTATACGTACTTTGTAAAGAAAAAGCTTGGTAACTAATAAACTGTAACAGTATTTGACGGTGGATTAAAGGGCGGATTTGAGCTTGACATAATCAGATTGCGTTTGTGACATTATAACAGATCAGTTAAGCGTATCCGGATAATTGAAACCGCGTTTATACTTAATCAGAACTGGAAATACTGGAATGTTAAATAATTGAGATTGAGAGCAGGCTACATTCACGAATATTATATAAGAGAAAAATTTATCGATTGAATACATTCTCTCTCTAGTTGGATCATTAATGTTTACTACGGTAATTGAATACAGTTGCAGTGAATACTTGTAAATCTTGTCATTAATGACGATGATCGGAGTCTTGCAAAAATCCTAGAAAATCAAAACGTTGATGGTACAGACTAACTTTTACTTGGAATAAGACGCTGCTGATGACAATAAATATGTTGTTGTCGTCGTCTATATACAAGTTTTGATGTTTTCTTTTTCATTTTATATAGAGAATGTTACTAACCTTCTTCTGCAGCCTGATAACCGAGGTCCATTTCTTCTCAAGCAGGCCCCCGAACTTGCGATCCATCTCGCCGGACATGTCGGCTTCCTTCTTGAACGCTTCCAGCGCGTCGTTGTAGCCATTGCTGCCTAGATAGTCGGCGATCGCTTTGTTCCTGAAACAACACAGCAAAATATAATACTAAGCCAGACTACAACAAAACTTTAAAGTTTGCACAAGTTGGTTTTTCAGTGGTTGGACAGTGCGTCTCTATCGTTACAGAGTAGTTAGAAGGGAGATCCGAGCGACAAGCAAGTCGCGGACCACTTGTGCTAGCTCTCCAGATATAGCAATTATAATATCTGTCAAATATTACAAATACGCGAATTAACAACGCTAAGTGCAGTCTAGAGTCTTACCATAACATACCTACTTATTACATGATTTGGGTTTCACCAAACAATTCACCAGATTCGAGGTGAATCTACGACTCTATTTAAGTGACGGGAGCGTGTTAAAATACCATCCATTAGTGCCATGAGTCTATCGTTGATAAGTAGTGAGCACTTTATCGATTTTTCTCAGTCCTAATAAACTATTCCGCAGCATTTGCGAAGCTTTCATGCTGAGTTGACTAGACGCTATAGCTACACGAACCTTTCTAGGTCACCGTTTTATAACCCTTTTTATATTGGCACGATTAGGGATTGCAAATCCGGATTTATTTTGTAAGGAAATCCGGATTTAATTCGGATTTCCCCATACAAAACGAATCCGGATTGCACTCCCTAGGCACGATAATTTCACAATAAAAACACCAAATTTTAAGGTATGCATTTATATTAATATCCTTATATATATGTTATAAATTATAAATGCGAAAGTGTGTTTGTTGTTCCGTCTTAACGGTTCAATGCCTAAACCGGTCGATGTTTTTGGTACTTACAGGTATAGTTTATTTATTAATGTTTGAGGAATGTGAGTCATATAGGTACAGATTTAGGTTCAAGATTCTCCCTTCTGATCCTAACAATTAACGTCATGGGATTGCCCAATTCTTATAACTTTGATGCAGGCCAAAACTAATCTTGAGGGGCAATTGCCTAAAGCACTCGCAATCGGTTTGTCTGCATAAAAAATTAAGACAATTGTTCCACTTTGAAGCCGACTGCGATTACGAGTGCGTTAAGCAATAGCCCCTCTGGTCCACATGCAAATAAAAACTAAAAAATATGTTTATTGACTCTAAGTGTCCCCCGATATCTAATTGTTTATTATAAGGTAGACAAGACAATAGTCGTATCGCTAGAAGCGATCTCTTTCAGTCGACCTAAGACAGAAGAGACGATACAATAACAATTTTAGCAAGTGTTTTAGTATTTATGTAAGTATAACAACATAACATAACTAAAATATAGTCGATGTCGATATATGATACACGTTTAAATAAATATTGTTCCTCGCAGACCGCGCGTTATTCAATTAAAACGTCACTACTTCGCAAGAAAGATGCTGCAAGAACTAATTAACAGTACGAAAAAACGGATGTTGTTTACTTCAAGGTACACGCGTGTGAGGCAAAACGGCAAAAAACATAAACATACTAACAATAACGACAGCTGCTAAGCTTATGAGTACAGGATTTCCTCAAAATGTAAGTAGATATTACGAAATCTGAAACTTTTAATGCCATTAGGTAGGACGCGTGTGTTGCCTGTTGGCCACATGTAGATTGTACCTAATCGAGGCTTATGTACATTTGCATTTTATGTAAATTACAACGATATTTTTTTATACGATAGCGTTTCCATAAGAGGTTTCGGACAATGCGAAAGTTTGCAATATCGAAACGACCACGTTACATCATTTTACGACGGAAATACGTGTGTATCTGGAGCATAAAATTACTGCCATAAGTACTAGGTACATACTTGTTTTAAACGGGAAAACTGTAATCGGAACTCCTTGTTTGGAGATCACCACCTATAATACAAGTCCTACAACAACGCAAGTACCTATCACCGCTTTCAAAATCAGGAAATATTATTTCCTTATAGCACTTAGCGAAATGAGTGCTGATGCAAATTCGACATTATCTATTAATAGCAAAATCAAATACATAAATAATATACATCTACATATATGGAATCAATGCCAAGTTAAATTACTTGAAAGTTGCGGTCCTTAGTAAAGCTAACACTTCAATAATTTAAAAACGATACTGAGTTACACATGTCACGGGCTCTGTGTGCTACCAAACTTCAGTTGGGATTGCCATCCTATTGTAAATGCTTACACACACGTGTACAACACGGCTATGATTTTGTGTTGCAAAACAAGTGAGAGAAACAAGACACCTACGCGATATGATGGGAAAGCTGTGTACATTTACACTACAGCTAAAGCATTTGTTGACAGAGATACTTAAAGTGCATCGGCATAGTATAGTGCAATTTGTGACGTTTATAGTGAGTCAGCCAACATCGTAGGAACGATCTAATCTATTAGAAACTATCGCACTAAGAGGCTATCATTTAACATGCAGTATGCGTAGCCGCAAGGCAGGCTCGTGTGTCAACGTAATCTCGCGGAAATGTTCGGCCTTAATGTTTCCTGCAATACCTTTAGTCGTAGACCTCACATTGTAGTAACAGCAAGTTCATGTAGTACATATTTTAGCTACAACGATACCAGATAGATAAGCTGAATCTAGAGTTCTAGAATTATTGAAATATCTACTTGTGTTAATGGTGTCCAGTTCACCTCCGGGTGTAGTCCCTTTACCGTCCCGTCCTACTATTCGACTATATTTACACTAATAGTAATGCAATCAGGTAATTGCATCCTAAAATCCTAACAACTACTGAATCGTAAAAAAAAAACACATGACCGCAACGCAATCATATTTGCGTCACAGGTATCATAAAACGAATGCAATCCAGTCACGAACCTACATAATAAAATAATATAATAATCTACTTTTCACGACTCTACTAGAATAATTTTATATGTACAGTACATGACTTGTACTGTGGCCACCAAACCGTAGATATTTGTTTAATACAAATCCACGACGCAGGCATTAGATGTTACTTTTTTGGCATCAAGTGGACAATAACTTTTGTGACCAATCCAGTCAGTCTCACAGAATACAAAACTTTAAGGCAGACGATATAATGTAATTTTTTGAAGCAATACGAACTCTTGTGCTTTACGATTCACAAAGGTGTCAATAGATACTTAGGTAAGTGATATTGAAAACACTAAATTTTAACCTGTATTATTCTTTCTTTATCTGTTGCCATCTTTACTGTCTTCAAAAAAGCATCCTATTCTAATTAGTTACAAAACGGCAACATTGAACGGAAAAGACGTCGTCGAACTTGTCCTAATTCGATAAGACGCCCTTCCAACGTAATGGCCCGTATCCGCAATTATCAAGAGCAGAACTATGTCAAAACTCTACGGGGAATTCCAATAATCTTCCACGAGACGCAGATTTCCGTTTTGTGTTCGTGTGGCTCAGGCTGGGAAATATATGGGTAAAGTTTGGGATTAGGCACCCCGGAAACAACATTAGAGTTGTATTTTTAGTTAAAATGTAATAATGGCGTAAAAGAGGGCTCAAATGATTTGAATAAGTAATCGGTTTCTTTAGTATCGCATGACATCACTTTGTCAAGCAGTGTGTCGATGAGGTCAGCTAGTAAAACTTGTAATATTAGTCTTGTTGCGAAGATGTAAAGAACTTGATATTGAATTAGTGATACATCATTAGCCCCAAAGCGAGGAAAAAACTGAATTTATGGTGACCATGCAGGATGTTACTAAGTAGAGATTTTTTACGTCTCAATTATTCATAAAGAACGACAAGTGTAAGTTTTTTTTTATTATTTCTACATTTCTGCCCGATAGTTAACCTTATTCATATAAGATTTACCTACATACATATTGCGATTCTACAAGTGCAATATATCAAAGCGAAGTAATTATAAAATTGTCATCATAACTCAGAAAGGAAAAGGCAATAAGCTCTACATTTCCTTCACCTCTTGGACTAGTAGCTCTCCTTAACGAGCTCTAGTAATAGTAATAGGTAGAAAACGTCCGAGTACAGTGCGTTCGCTCAAATAGTGTGCAGTACACCACACACTGCTATGGAAACCATGTAATATTACCAGAATACATTTTTTTTTTTAAATAGTGACAAATAATAAAACAAGAGAAAAAACACATACATTTATTAATATTAATCATCTGAATCTTCTGAATCATTTTGTGTGTTTATTATTATATTTTGAATATTTTTATCAATGTCTTGGTCTGCTCTGAAATATTTATTCTCTTCTTTAATAGCATGCCTTACATATTTGTTCCACAAATCGGGTGTTACATTTGTCAGAACTGCTCTAATTAGTTGACATACGGCATTACTGTTTGTCGGATCACAATTGTTCGCCTTTATGTCGTGTTTTACTTTAGACCACACTTGCTCAACGGGATTAAATATGCAGTGGTGCGGCGGAAGACGCACAACTTCGAAACCATTTGCTGCTGCTAGTTCGTCAATCACGTATTTCTTTTCGATGCTTGCATGTTTTACATTATCTAACAATACCGGTATGGTTGGAGTAGGCTCTGGAATGGGAATATTATTATCTCTCATGAAGTCAAGAATCTCCCTTTTTCGCGTCGATTTGTTGGGTATCTTGACGGATAAACGAGAGTGATAGGGGGCGTTATCCATCACTATAACGCTGTTTGGTGTTAGATTGGGCAATAATTGCTCCTTAAACCACTTCTCAAACAGTTCTGAGTTCATATCACAGTGATAGTCTGCGCTTGCGTCTTTTATTTGTTTTGCTGATAGCAGCAAACCATTTGCTACCCATCCATCTTTTGAACCAGCATGCAATATGATTATTCGTTTCCCGCGAGAGGAAGGCAAATCCGAAATACACTGACAGCTGCAACCTGTCAAACTTTTTTTGACAGTGTCATGGCTGTCGTACCACGTTTCATCTAAGTATACTACGTTTCGTCCTTCACGGCGCGCTTTCCTGAGACTTGTAATATATTTATACCGCCAGACGTGGTATCTCGATGACTCGAGCAATACACTGCCTTTATTCACCTTTTTGTATTTAAATCCCAGTGTATGTAAAAGTTCGTACAATGTGCTTCGCTGGTATGGAAAGTCGGTGTTTATTTTTAAATCCTGCAAAATCATATCCAGCGTTGGTAGTTTTTTCTTTGTGTAAAATCTATATATTGTGCGCCGAACTAAATCACATTCGAAGTTATCTAGTCGTGACAAACTTTTCTTTCTGTTACCTCTTTTTTTAGGTGCAACTGGTCCGGATTTTATAATTTTCGCAACTGAGTTTCGATTTACATTAACCATTTTTGAAACTGTTTGAATAACCGGAGGACGTACGCGTACATCTTCACTAACATTCATAAAACCAACACAGTACTGATGTACACTTAAAATTATCTGTTTACAATTTTTGCAAAGTGTTTGCCTTTTTTTCTTTGGATTTTCATTATTAACAATATTATTTTCTTGAGACGAACCGCCATTATCCTCCCAAGGACGAAAAAACATTTTAACACACTTTTATTTTGCAACGAACACAACCACTTGCAGCAACTTCCCAGCTCACACTGGGGAATACTGGGATATGTAGTTCGTTCGTTCAAATTGTATGCAGTACAACCCTTTGAACTCGCCGTCCCAGCTTTGTAAGCGCCGCGCGCGGTGCGGCGGCTTTGTAGCGGCACATCAAAACATGCAAACTATTTGAACGAACGAACTGGCGGCTTCTTTGTGGCGGCACATCAAAGCGTGCAAACAATTTGAACGAATGGACTGTAAAAATACAGGCAATAGCTATAATTATTACCTTAACACTGCCGACCGGTAACCTGCTACCTAGCTCGTTTGAGAGTTAAATCGGATTTTAACAAACATAGGTATAGGTACTCTAGGGCTCGTTTTATCAAAGAAAATGTTATGTTTATCATTATGAATGTTTAAAGATGGCGTGAAGTTCAACAAGATCTAAACGGGTTGTCCAAGGCCAGTCTCCAATAAGTATTCAAAACGCGGATAAAGATGAGTTCAAATTACAATTTAACCCATTTTATTTGTAGCAAACAGGTATCAAATTTTGACACAGAGTAACCAATTCTATCCTATAGCCTAGCCTAAATATTTAAATGGAGCGAAATCCAATTATACTTATTCCTTTTGCTTAGGGACTCCTAATTTATACCAGTTACTTTTCTTTACCACTGAGGCGCCCTCTAGGACTTGGCGATGACAGGAGGGCAGTTCCGTTCGCCCTATGGTAGGTTTGCTGCCCCTAACTATTGACAAGGTAGTTAATTAGCCATCGACTATTATTGTAACTCAAAAACGTGCATCGCCCAAATAGAGACATAAGATGCTCCAAAATAACTGAACTCAACTCTACTGTTAAAAGCATTCAAACGTACTTAGATATTATTGATGTAAGCGTCCGTGCTAATAATAGAAACGAAGATAATGTTTTTATAGTTGATAGCTGACTGTTCACGTCGCCGCACTGTGGAACGAAAATGGCCTCTCCATAGAAATAGGGACTTAATTTTCTAAGTGCCTATTTTTTTAATTGAAATCGAATCTACTCCTCATAATTAGGTAAAAAAATGAATATGGGTCAATTTGGCTGGAAAACCGCCGAGTAATAATTTTTTTTATAAAATTTTGTATGGAGCGTATATGAAAAAACGGAATATCTCAGAAAGTGCACAATTTCCCGTAATATCCTTCCGCAGGAATTTAGTACCAATTATTTATGATTTTTCGGCGTTCTCAAAATTTCCCGGGCAGGTGCACTTTTAAAAAAAAAAAACAAAAACGTTTTATATAGGGAAAACTTGGTTTTTAGGAGGTATTTAAGTTTGCAAGACACGTTTAATCGTGGGATAAAATTAAATAATGGCTTTAGATGAGATGGATGTTCAAAAATGAGGTCATTGTAATAATGACATATCTCACTTTTTGGCCCTTTATCTCCCTGCCCCCTAATGAGCACAATCGGTGCTCATTAAGTGTATGATTAAAAGTAAAAATTAACTAAATCACTCTTAATTATTCTTAATGAGTTGGCATTAAGTAAAAAAATTAATTAAATATTATCTTATTATCATTCTCAATATGTTACTTCTGTCATCGGATCCCAAACTTACCGCAATGAGGCCAACACTGAATAAAAGGAACAAACAAACCTTATTTATTGAGACCTTGGACCTTCTAATCAATTCCGAATCGCAAAATGATTCGGAATTGGATGCCGAAATAGGTGACGCAGAACAATAAAATTAAACTGCAACCTATTTATTGCACATTACTAATGAAATCTGGGTAATCATCATCCTTAATGATAATAAGATAATATTTAATTTATACTTTTACTTAATGCCAACTAATTAAGAATAATTAAGAGTGATTTAGTTAATTTTTACTTTTAATCATACACTTAATGAGCACCGATTGTGCTCATTAGGGGGCAGGGAGATAAAGGGCCAAAAAGTGAGAAATGTCATTATTCCAATGACCTCATTTTTGAACATCCATCTCATCTAAAGCCATTATTTAATTTTATCCCACGATTAAACGTGTCGTGCAAACTTAAATACCTCCTAAAAACCAAGTTTTCCCTATATAAAACGTTTTTGATTTTTTTTTTAAAAAGTGCACCTGCCCGGGAAATTTTGAGTACGCCGAAAAATCATAAATAATTGGTACTAAATTCCTGCGGAAGGATATTACGGGAAATTGTGCACTTTCTGAGATATTCCGTTTTTTCATATACGCTCCATACAAAATTTTAGTAAAAAAATTATTACTCGGCGGTTTTCCAGCCAAATTGACCCATATTCATTTTTTTACCTAATTATGAGGAGTAGATTCGATTTCAATTAAAAAAATAGGCACTTAGAAAATTAAGTCCCTATTTCTATGGAGAGGCCATTTTCGTTCCACAGTGGCCGTTGAGAACTATCTCACCAATTTGTCGCAGTTTGTTTTGTGGGTTGTATTGTTAGTGGTTTCTAACTAAACTCGCGCGTCGGTGGTCACAGTTGTCTTGGGCTTATTGGTTCTTACTGGTTTTTGGCCAAGTGACCGGGCACTTCAACTCCTAGTCTGTTACCAATTTGACATTTTGGTGCATTATAGATCCCCACCCATTGTAGACCCTAATAGACCAGGGTAGAAGCCTTTAAAAATAATAAAAAGTGAAAAAAAAAATAGTAGGATGAAACCCATTGGAAAAGGAGGGAAATATTATAAAAATTAAAGGAAAAATAATTTACGGGCGATCTGAGGTCGGGAAGGGGATGGGGGTGAGTTTTTAAGGGTAAAAAACGGTTTTTCTCGATTTCCGGCAAAACTAAAAGTCCTATCGAAAAAAGTCAAATGGCAAAGTTGTAGGTAATAAAAAGATCTAAAACTTTTGTATTTACACTTTTTTCACATAACCTCAAAATTTATGTGAAAAATCCAAAAAACCAAGTTTTTGGTTTTTTATTTTTATCTTTTACAAAAAATTTTTTTTTTTAACGAAATTTGGTGAAAACTTACCTTTTTATGTCCCAAATACGCTGTAATTTATTTGATTAAAAATATTTATTTTTTCACCTTATTTTGAATTAATATCGAAAAAACACCCTAATTTTCAATCGAAAATTCACCCGTCAAAATATCAGCTTTTTTCAAAAAGTTGGTATGGTTTCTGTTCGTTGAAATATCTACTTTCCGATGGTGAAAAAAAAAATACATGTTACTACAGTAAATCTTCTCAGAAAATGCAAAAGAAAAAAAAAAAAAACTTGAATTCGAAAAATTTTTTTTAATTATTATAAATAATTTTGAGCTATTTATTCAAATTTACACTTTAATTACTCGAAAAACGTAAGATTACATGCGACATTGATAACAAAAAAATTGCAAATAAAAATATACTACTATAAAAAAAAAACAAACAAATAAGTTAATAAAATTAATATTTAATAAGACATCTACAATATTTGGAGAAAGTTGTCGAATCTTCTTTAAATTATATGCGTAGATGCCTATTTATAACTATTTCAAGATAAATTATATATACCTGAGTAGATATACCTGAGTGACCTACGAAAAATTGTAGCCCATCAAAAGGTATTTCGTGGAGAAGTGGGGAAGGGGCTAGGCGGGTCTGGGTCTTACCTTACTACATAAATACCTACTATTATATACAGATGTAGTGCAAAATGATTTTCCTTCGGGAAAACTCGGATCTCAATCGGAATACGATGGCACCCGAACTGTCAATCAATGATTGTATTAAATGAGTGACGTTTTCATGTCCATTAAAATGGAACTTTATTGTTTAGTGTCAAATGACAAAGTGACAAATGACAGCATATGGCACTGTATAATATAGAGATGTTACAACCACCTTCAATAACTTTGAAAATACTCAGTTTTATTGTCATTAGTAAACAAAACATTATCTTCACATTAAAACATAAAGTACAACAAAATAAAGCTTATTGGGAAATATTTACAAGAATAAAACTCAATACCTGCCTACTTAAAAACAGCATCTACTAACGGGGCTAGTATGAAAAAAAAAAGTCATTAGCGTCCCTCTCGCACCTAAGTAAATAACCCGCGTGTGAGAGGGATGCAAACGACATGAAGACTTTCATACTAGGCCCGCTATGATGCTTATAGGTACAGTCACCGTAATAAATAAGTGATGATTTCTATACCTTGTCGCTTTTAATCGTTGGACAATTTCGTATGACATTTCAAACTGACGTTAAAGTGACTAGGTTCATAAATGATAACTTATTTATGCCAGTGACTGTAATTAACATTAATATTTTACCTACTGCATATTTGGGTCGATATTTTCAACATTTTCTATTTCACAATCTGAGTAACCGTCATCGATCATATCATAGTCAGATTCGTCAGTGCTTTCATTTACGTTAATTACAATCCTATCGATGTGATCATCCATCGAGTGTTCCTGTGACCTATATTCATTTTCACATTTCATGGCATGATCACAAACTTTCTTCCATTAATCCGGGCCAATCATATTTATTTTTTCTTCAATCAATTTTTTACTGTACCCATATTCATGTCTATGTTCCTTTTTGATACGTAACCTTTTATCTGTGACCATATATTTTCTATAGGGTTGAAGTCGGGATGGTATGGCGGTAACCTTAACACTTCGTGCCCATGTTGATGTAAAATTTTGTCAATGGAATATTCTACAAAGTCTTCTTTATGTCGAAAAATAATTTCGTATAGTTGTATTTTAGGAAATGATGAATCATGAGGAATATTGTGTTTTTGTAACCAGTTTATCATAAGCGGCTTTGCGGTATTAGAGTTGGGCGGGCGTTCCACGTATTTATTGTGATAAGCAGCATTGTCTACTATTAATACAGAATTTGGAGACAAGTTAGGAATAAGTTGATTCTGTAACCATTTTTCATAATTGACATTATTCATGGCATCGTGATAATCACCGGTCTTATCAGTAGACTTGTACATAAGTAGAGCACCCGGTACAAATCCTTTGGCACTACCTGCATGTATTATAATAAGGCGTTGACCTTTTGAGATTAACTGTTTCACTCCTTTATCCGTAGAATCGATCCAGCACTTCCCTGTTAAATGGGATGTATGAACATAAGTTTCGTCCGTATACACAATATCCCTGCCTTCAGATCTGTACTTCCTTATTAAGTCCAGGTACTTTATTTACTCTTTTAAGTCTAACGTCACCTTTTTCCATCAGCATTTTTCTATTGTTAGTAATTTTCTTGAATAGAAAACCCATTTGGCGTAGTATCTTTCTTAGTGTAAAATCACAGCCAATTCATTGTTTCTATTAATTTGGACTTTAGTGCTCTTATTGTAGGAACTTGTTTATAAATCAGATGAAAGTTATAAACCATTCGTCGTATCACTGCGTAATCAAAATCATCAAGATCTAGATAGAATTTCTTGCGTGGTCTTCCCAGCTTAATATTGTTTGTGATGGCATCTTTATTTTTTCTATATTCTTCTTCCTGGTTCAAAAATTTTCTTATTGTAGGTTTAGATATGCCTGTTGCGTCCGAAATTCGCTGTTGAACTTTGCCAAAATACTCTGAGTTATTGCTATTTTAGAATTTGCTATTTTCTGATAAGAAATACAGGTATATATTAAATATAATTCCTTGGACTGGATTTTTTAACCGATTTCGAGGTTTCGGCATGGTAATACAACCAATACAACCTTTTTATAAGTAAACTGTAAATATAATCAAAACTATAGCGAATATTTGAATTGCGTGTTAGCCACTCTATATATATATTCGTCTGCTGATGCGACTTACCCCTACGGCTGTAAGATGGGTACTGAAGCTAATTGAGAGAGCACGATAAATACGAACTTTTCCGATAAAGGACGAAGGAAAATCATTTTGCACTACATCTGTACTATATATTTCGTAGCAGCTGTTACAACCGTTAGCCTAACCAGTATTCGATATATTTTTAATAACAAACTTTTGGCCGATTTCCGTATATATTTTATACATTTTTAATAGATTTATAATAATAATGTATTTTTTATACATTTTGACATTTATTTCTTTAATATTTTTTTTTTCATGGGAGTTTATTCACGATAAAATAGTGAAGGCATTATTAATTCGATTTTGTCTTTTCAGATTATCAGTATGGATGATTGCATTTTCTGAGAAGTTTTTCTGTAGTAACATATATTTTTTTTTTCACCATCGGAAAGTAGAGATTTCAACGAACAGAAACCATACCAACTTTTTGAAAAAAGCTGATATTTTGACGGGTGAATTTTCGATTGAAAATTAGGGTGTTTTTTCGATATTCATTCAAAATAAGGTGAAAAAATAAATATTTTTAATCAAATAAATTACAGCGTATTTGGGACATAAAAAGGTAAGTTTTCACCAAATTTCGTTAAAAAAAAAAATTTTGTAAAAGATAAAAATAAAAAACCAAAAACTTGGTTTTTTGGATTTTTCACATAAATTTTGAGGTTATGTGAAAAAAGTGTAAATACAAAAGTTTTAGATCTTTTTATTACCTACAACTTTGCCATTTGACTTTTTTCGATAGGACTTTTAGTTTTGCCGGAAATCGAGAAAAACCGTTTTTTACCCTTAAAAACTCACCCCCATCCCCTTCCCGACCTCAGATCGCCCGTAAATTATTTTTCCTTTTATTTTTATAATATTCCCCTCCTTTTCTAATGGGTTTCATCCAACTATTATTTTTTTTGGTTTTAAAAATTATCGACCCTGGTCTATAACACCAATTTACGAAAAAATGATAACACATGAGTTCTCACGAGCATTTGAATGCGTTTATTCAAATGCTCAATGAGGCGTAAACTACAAAGTATTTGATGTTTTACGATGACTACTACAAATCGTGTTGACAAAGCAAGACGTGTTTAACTTAAGTAAACAAAATGTAGCACGTGTCTTAGGTTTCTTGTTGTTCTGATAACTCAATAATTGTTTGCATGTTAAATTGCTATTAACTCTACACTAAAAAAATCAATTACGTTAACTTGAAATCTTGGGTCAGCAGAAGAATGAATAGTAAGTATTTTAACTGCTTACCACAGTTGGGATCAAGGGACAAGATTATTTAATCTCTAAGAATAAGTGTAACTTTCTTAGTCAAATAATAGTGAATGTTACGTCTCACGTCAGTTTACATGTTGTGAAACTGGATGTTCATTGAACAAGTGTGGGTACTAGAACATCTCACAACGCACACCCTAAACCGCTAAAACTAGGGACTAGAAATTTGGAGAGAATGATCCTTGGGCACTCTAGAGTTGCTTTTTTCCAAAATCGACCTCCAACGGGAAGATGCGGAAAACTAAAGGATAGCCCAAACTGTTTGACTGATCACGTTTAATCGCGTCTTTTACGCCGACGCGACCGGTGTGATCACCGGTCCCTTAGAGAGCGCAATCTAAAAGAACGCAAGCACGTCGCAAAGGCAAAAAATGATTTTGACGCAGCTGGATTTACGCTATATACTTCAGCATTTAAAAAGCTTCCGTATGGTCGATCCTTACTTCTACGCGGACGAAGTTGCAGGTGTCCTGTTGCTTAACATAAATGCCGTTCTTATCTCTTAACTTGCTAATAGTAAAGTATTCTTTATAGTATTGAAATGTATGCATATTTTAATTATTCGCCATTGCCATTAAACTGAAGACAAGACTGTGATTCTGATTATCATGATTATCAGATGTTATGCCTATAGAATAATAATTATATAGGTACAAATCCTTCCCGGGAGTTCAAAGCCTCAGAATACAAAGTGTAATTGGATTACAGTTTTTACGCAACAGATAATCCTGAGCGCTAAGCATCGATTCGCAAGAGGTTGGTACTTTTATTACGTTAACAATCAGAAGAAAACCAATAAAGGATAGCTGGTTTAAATTTACAAGCCGAGCGTTTCGTGTACTGATCCGAGATTATTTCTCGGTCGTTATTGCGTTAGGCCGCGGCATTCGCGCGGTGAAACCGAACCGATGCGAGACACAATCAATCTCGCGGGGCTCCTATTGTTCGCGTGGGACCGAACCAATCATAGAGAACCTTTTATTTTCAGGACGAGAAAACAATCAACGCTTTACAGAAAATAAAATGAGTATGCGAAATAAAGGAGGAAGCCAACTACATAAGTAATTATGTAAACGAAATTTTGAAACTTTTGACACGGAACGAATAATTATATACCTAGGTAGCTAATGACCGTTTAAAAAGTGTTCAGCCAAAGAAATTTCATTATCCAACTAGATAGACACTCTTCTGAAGACAAGACTGTTCACATTTACAATGTCAGAAAAACATTGGGAGAGCGGAGTTAGAAGATTCTTGACTTTCGACACCTTCATTTGTCGAGCAAAATTTTAGATGGAGTGGGCGTGTCGGTAAAGTTGATATAATAGTACTGCAAACAGTAACCTCTTATCTTTTTCTCCTTTAAGTACCTCTCCAACTAGTGAAGGTTGGCGACAGATCCTAGAATCTGTTTCCATATCGTATAATTTGTCAGACAGTGCGCCCTACCACAAAGAGGACTCAGACTTAATTTTCTTTTGCGTAGTGTTAGCTGCAAACAGACCTTTGCGTTGCGTGCTTAGAACGTAAACGTGGAGAAAGAGCGAACTTACATTAGATACGATACGAATGACGATGATCGGTGTCGTTAACCATCCATCCAAACACGACTACAACCACGACAATTAAGGGAAATGTTGACGTTGTTCCGAACGCTACGAGCTACACAACCTTGGTCGTTATTACAGTTAGTAGTTGCTAGCGAAAGTGGTTTCGTGGGTAGAGGCACGGGTCGATCTGAGACCGCCTGAGAATATAACTTTCACGATACAATTCCGATGTTAAGACTGCGATTGCAGGGATCAGTGCTTCTGCGTACAACTACTATACTATATACAAACAAACCATCAAGACAACAGCATCTCAGTACGCAAGGACCAGGAAAACCTCGTTCAACAATTACTACACCGTTATTATTTAGCAACCACGTATTCGATAAGTTATCGCACGATAAGATAAGACTTTAAATTGTACAGTTCTTGAATGAAACGTACTATAATCATGATCGGCAAAACGACAACTCCATTGGCTTGATATTACGTGACGATCATCATTGATTTGCATTTGGAATAGGCGATGCGACCAACTTTGAATAATATTATTTAACACATAGCGTTGACGTTATTTTAGAGGTTAAACGGTAACCCGATATTTGGATAGATAAATGTTTTTATTTTACTAAAACGGTACAACGTGATAGTGCAATCTGTCTTAAAAACCGCTTCATCAAAAATGATGATAAGTTCAGCTGATTGTGAATTTGCCAGGCAACAGAAGTTAAGTATTTAAATATATGAGAATTATATAAATCATTATAAAAATCAGTCTTATAACGAATACCAGTGCCAAGAGTTCCGTTGATAATTCAATTACATGATTCAACATTATCTTAGAGATAGCAATGATTGCGAGAATATGAATATTAATGTAGTTTCGATGATAAATGATAAAGTAAATAAATTAAACTAAACTATTTTATTATGATCTAAAGGCGGGATGGTACGCAATAAAGTTGAGCATAACTAAGAAAATATCCACAGCTGAAGGATAACAAAAACAGGCATTGTTTATGTTATGAGATACGGGCATCGTATAAAGATGGAAGCGAACAAAAGGGTCCTCTAATGAATTATAAATACTTGCAATACCAGAGGAATCACCAGTACTTCGGTGGCCTTTATACAAAAGATATATTTGCAGGTGCTTCATAAATTTGTGATGTAGGGACTAGGAACAAGTGGTAGGTTCATTGTCCTATATCTGTTATCTTGACCACATATCTTATCCATTCTCGACACATCACCCACGTAGGTACGAACTTACAAAGAATTAGGTTTAAAACAATTAACAAAATGTAACGGCGGTCAATAGCTAACGTAATGTAGTAAAACTTGAAAATTCAACGAGACATCCCAATTTTATTGGTTTGGTCGTATGAGAAGCACGTAGCTAATTTACATAGACACACGTGACCTGAAAAGTAAGTGAGCTACTGTGGTAAACTTGCGTAAGGCGTCATTTTGTTTATTTCAAGAATGTTGGGACAGGAATGTTCCGTGTGCCTTAGCGAGGCGTTAGGCAAGACTAAATGCTTCCAGATGTAAAACAGATACTTAGAAATAGTGAAGGTAGATCAGCGCGTCAATTTGCAACAATTTCCAGAAGGAAACAATACAATGTGTTCCTAGTAAAGCTCTCGGCTCAATTGAAAGGTTGCTTTTAATTGATTGGGGTTGAATGTCACCCCGTCACCCCTATTGAAACTTACACCATTATCATATAAATAAGCAAACGTTTTATTTTTGCTGTTGTTGCTGGCAGTCCAAGGCTGAAACGACGCTCTGGTTGCCGGTGTCCATTGCCCAATTATGTTTATTTGGATTTTATTGTAGTTGAAATACACTGTTTAGATATAGGATTGACCATATTCAGAAGTTTCCAAGATAGAGTCTTTTAACACCTAATGGTGTCTCTTTATTAATTTTGTAGGGAGCTTATTCTTTGACTTTCAATTCATATTATCTTCGTCTGAACCTCCCACAACCTTGAAAATGCGTTTTATTTTTGTGTAATCGAGAAATATTTCTGGTTCAAGGATGTTAGATTTATAATAGGCTTCTTCGTAGTGTCGTGGGGTGACCGCCTACGCGATTTCTTGTATCGATCGCCGCCTCCCGGCGCCGGCTGCTACGTCAGACCGAAGTGCGTCACGAAAGCCCCTACCCACGAGCTCATTCAAACATCCTCCCCTGAGATGCGAAATGGCAATTGCTAAGGAGTAGGTACGAGTACATAGCTCCCTTCGTAAATTCTTAATAAAAGACCGAAAATAGCTCTGTCAAAACATAACTAAATCCGTACTAAGTCGTTGAAAAACATGGTTAGTATTAAGACGTTTCTTGTCTATTCTATTCACGAATTAATTTTGCGGATGTATTTTGCACTCCTTGGCATTTGAGAGCTAATTTATCAATGCATAAAACGGATAATCCAGTCAGAGGCCAACACAAACATGTGCCTGATGCTAAAACACGAAGGATATCAGGTAACTCACGGCCGTGCGTCGTAGGGTTTCACGCGAACGATAAATGGCGTTTAACAACACAGGGGTTGACGCCAATTGGAAAAACCAAGGGGAGCAAAATGCCATAAACGCTTCACCATAGGAGAAAAGCCCAAAAGAATGTTCGAAGAACATTTTGGTTTACGTGTTGGCAACAATTTTACGGGTGTGGTTCTAATTATAGTTAAATATTTAAGTGTTTACTACAATACATCTAGTCGTAATAGCTTGGGATATACTCAGCACGAAAGCTATTCTGTCTGATGACCAGAACTACGTACGAAAAGAAAAATCTTAGTATTTCTTGGCTTTTGTTTATGTTCAAAAATATTAAGCTATCATCCCCTTAAAGTTATGTATGCAGCTTCTTACCACCCTGTGTATGTTTCATACTTCTATTGCTGCCTGGCAAAACAAGAAAAATAAAAAAGTGATAAGTATCACTTTCTTAGTAGACTTAAAAGTTAAAGGTGCGCCGCATAGCAATGTGTGAGTATTTCCATTCCCACATGGATATCTATAATGTATACAGAAGCGTAGATATAGGTATATTGCTATGCGGCAGAAGCTGAATGCATAGCGCTTATGGTACAGCTCTGAGCTATAGTCGCCGCAAAACGGCGCCGGGGCTGGGACGGCATTCCTTGCGCTCCACAAGTTGTTTAGCCAACGGGTCTTGGACCTTACAATGGGTAACATGCCTCATTTCACGAACAAGTTGCGCTACGATCACTATCTAAGAACTTTAAATTCAGCTGGTTGGTTGAAAACAAGTCCCAATTCCACAAACCTATAGGTACCATTGTACAGATGTAGTAAATAAACGTACGACATTGTTTTTGGACGAAAAAGTTCGTATTTTTCTTGCTCTCTCGGTTAGCTTTGGTACCTTGTCTATAAGTCAATGAGGAAAGCAAGACCAAAAAATTGACAGACCAAATGCGACGAGTCGTATGAATATGCACTAACTAAATACTATTTTAGGAATCGTTTAAAATTCTGTTTAGTGGAATTGTAGACTTGCTCTGTAAAGTTTAGTGGGTACTACTGAAACGTTTTTTTTCCAGCAAAAATGTCACTGTAAGATGATTTGATAACAAACGCCAACCTTGAGCTTAAAAGAATCGAGCAGTAAAGAACAGGTTGACATTGATGCAGGTACATTACACGTCCGTCTTCTAACCTGTAATACGATGACTCATCCACTTTAATTAAATGGAACTGAATTGTTCTTATTTTAAGAACAACATTTAAAAGAATCTTCGTACACAATTTAAGATAAGACATTTCAAGGTTTCAGTAATTCGACTCCCGTAAGTGTTAAAATCGAAGCTGGTTATTTTTGGAGCACCTGCTTACTACTTGCGTGCATTGCTCTATTTATAAACATCGCTCATCACTCATCTCGGAGTTCAGTAGGTGAATGTTTATGGGCTTTCTAACTGATAAAGATCTTGCATAATGTAGACCAGATTGTGATCTTGATAGATTATGGTCATAACATAAAGCATGATGTAATGCAACTTTTTGTCGTTGTTTAGATATTCAAATGCAAAGCTGAATTGTGATCTTGATCGATTATGATTATAAGGTATGATGCAAAGAGTTTTTACTGTAGTTTGGGCGTTCAAACTCTCGATTTGGCCTGGTTACTTAGAAAAACTGATGAGGCCTCATTTTTTCGACGTCGTTATCGTTCAAATCAATTGAATAGAACGCTGAATAAGATTGCTTTTGATTCACTTACTTTCACTATTATTATCTTCACTATGTAATGATAAGGCAATTTTTACATGACGAATTTAATTGGAACCCTATGTAAGCATTTCAATCGAATCTGTTGGTTTCGTTTGTATTGTGAAGTATGTAAAGGGCTTTCTACGGAGACTACCGCAGTAAGTTACACCTGTTCTATCATTTTAACCCAAGGCATAGTTAAAGCCCAGAAACACCTGCTTTTAGACGCAAAAGAAACACGCCGTGTTTACAATTTCCAAGAAAACCGGTACGGTTCGTTATGAATAGTTATTTCGGGCCTCATTTCACTTTATAGCTCAAGATGCTGCTGTGTTCTGACACTGAACTAAAACGTTATCTTTAAAACGTAATAAAAAACACGAATTCCGCAATCATCACGCATGGAAGCTAGAACGGTGGTATTCGGAATTAAGAGTATCGCGGACCATATCCATTCAACGAAATGTTACAGTTTTAATTCGTGATCGTTATTTTTAATCAAGAAGCGCGTTCGACGACCCCGATTCGTTACGTAGCCGATTCAAACGGAAGGCGGAATCTGCCCAATCTACGAAGATTGCTGTCTGGCAGGGTGTGCCTTGAAAATGTCACAGCTCGGGTGTTCCGACCGCTTTCTGATCGTTTCTGGTCCTGCACATGACGCAACGAGCGAGCTTACGTATTAGTAGATTGTTGTTTGAGTTCGGGCTCGGCACTTTTATGGAAATGACGTTAATACTTTGATCGCATTATTATATCGAGCTTATGTAATGCTGACATATTTTGACTACTTAAATGGCTTAAGAGAAGGTTAGCGAACACACAATTTCAAGTCTGCAATATAAGGACTGCAAGTGCGTTGTCAACCCTAAAGACTATAGAAGTACTAGCGACCCGCCTTCGCTTCGCTTCAGCTTATGTGAGTTTTCGGTAACACCCGTACATAAAACAGAATTAATTATCAACCAAAACCTTCCGCTTGAAACACTCCATCTTTTAATAAAAACGGCATCAAAATCCGTTGCGTAGTTTTAAAGATCTAAGCATACATAGGGACAGACAGCGGGAAGCGACTTTGTTTTATACTGTGTAGTGATAGTGATAGTGATAATGGAATTAGAATATATTGATAGCGTGTGAACAGCATGGCCACATCTTTGTTTCGATTCAGTGTCGGTTAGTCGTAGTTCTCCTTTCACCAAGAGCCGGTAAAGGGTATGTCAAGGAGCGCCGGGGCATTTTAGGTCACATCACAATAGGAAATTAGATACGCACGTCCGACTCGAATTTCGTAAATGATTGGGATACTGTGAACCCAATCACAAAGGATTAATTGTGACTTAATTAATAGCGCCATGCAGTTAAAAATTACGTAAAGTGTTAGCATCTGTTCATGGATTTTCTCACATGTTTGTTGTATTGTAACCAGTTGGTAAACTAAACTGTTGGGCAAGAGTGACGTAAGCCTATTGTCTGAATAGGTCAGCTGTGTTGACACGCATGCGTACAACTTGTCGACTACACGTCCAAAAAGCGGATGAGTTTGAAGATCTACATTAAAAAATGGCTATGGTTAATCTGTCATTTCATACATATATATTGTTATATTTTAAAATCGTAGAGGGATTTGTACAATTTGAACATATTTACGAAGTTAAATATCGATAGCGTAAAACACAGCAAATAATTATTTTCCTTTATCCCAGAGGGGTAGGCAGAGACCACTACTTTCCACTTGCTACGATCTTGACAAATTTCTTTCGCTTCTTCCACATCGAGTCATGCACGCACGTCCGTTTCGGGCACTTAAGATTCGGCCCTTTTCTAGTATTTCTCCGATTTGATTCGAAAAAGTACGCCTAGGGTGGCCCCATCCGACCCTCCACCACTCACTTTCGATCTGTATATCACTTTCCTCAATCTTCTTTCATCCATCCTTTCCAAAAGACCGAACCATCGAAGCATGCCCTTTTTTATAATAAAGAGAAAAGTAACATAATAAAGAGAAAAGATTTGTATTTTTGTTTGTTAACAATAAATTCAATACTACTATAAGCCTGTTTTGAAAAATCTTTTACCGGTAGAATGCATTTAACTTCTCACTGAGTAACAAAAGCAATGTTTTATTTTTCTATGCGGACGGAGTTGCGGGTAACAACTAGTTAACTATAAAATCAGTACATATTATAAAACAAAGTCGCTTCCCGCTGTCTGTCCCTATGTATGCTTAGATCTTTAAAACTACGCAACGGATTTTGATGCGGTTTTTTTTAATAGATAGAGTGATTCAAGAGGAAGGTTTTCATAAAACTCACATAAACCGAAGCGAAGCGAGGGCGGGTCGCTAGTAATTTATGAAAATGTACTCAAAATTTAATACAACTTAAATAAATAAATGAACATGGCCAAGCTACTCTTATGGCATCATTTAAATCAACTATTGAGTTCAATTTACAACGAAGTCGTGGGAAAAAGATATCAGAAAATAAACGACACCCATAAATCCTTGATTATCTTTAGCAGCAATACCCGAGCTCTTGACTGATGTATATGTTTAAGGGATAAAAACATTAATAGCTTAGCGTATAACGATGATGGGATTCCTAGGCGAAGAAAGCCGAGCCAGCAAATAGAGGAAGGCGCCGACGCGAGTTCAACGACACACCGCTAAAAGAACACTGTTACTTTCAAAGGTCGGCGGAGCGAACGGGCGACCCCGTAATCGCCCGGCGACAATAGGCAAAAGCAGCAAAATCTGTGGAGATCTTTCATAAAGATATTGCAATTCACGCAGAAGTACCACTCTTTATCGAATCCAATCTTGTGAAGTGACTTGAGTGCTCAACAATTGCGCTTAGCTAGCTTTTGCGAACGTTCTAAAAACGCTGTGTGAAAGCTATTTCTGTAATGAAAAAAATCTGGGATATGGGTTATAAAGCTACCTTTGGTTTTTACGAAGATTTTAGCATGATGTAAATTGCAGAGTTCGTTGAATTACAAATTAACGACACCATCCGACTCTTCTTTGCGGGCCGAGCAAGTTAAACAACAAGAACTGTACCTACATTGGCTCGCAGAAGAGTCAAGTCAAGACTTCTTTGTTAAGAGCATGGCGAATTGTACCTACTAATAATCAATTTTGTAGCATATAATATTATGTGGAACAAGCGAAAGAGATTAGTCAGGAATATACAGGTGGGAAGAAGTGGTCTCTGCCTACCCCTCTGGGAAACAGCCGTGATTTAATGTACGAGTATGTTCACTTGGGAGCAAAGAAATAGAGCCATTTAGTAACTGAATTTCTATAGAAAGTGGCTCAATTTCTTTGCATCCAAGTATATGTGTTCTAAATTAAAGTTAAAAGTAAATCTAGCCAGACAACGCAGTTACTCAGACGCGGAAGGAAGTAAGTAAGTACACACGGTTATATTATACAGGCATAAGTGCATTTGCCATGCAATTGCAATCGTTACGACTTAGGTAAGAGATACATATGTTAAACACATCGACAGAGAATATTTGCTTTACGGTTCTCGTTGTCAGGATCTATCGCAAAATTATAAAAGGATGTCGACCTGCAATTTCTTTAATCCTATTGCTTTAAAGACAATACTCAAGCCCAATTAAAGTATGAAACTAGTTAAAAATATACTCAGTTAACCTATACCGTAACAGCCTATACCTACTAATATTATAATTGCGAAAGTTTGTGTTAGTTTGTTACCCCTTCACTCTGCAAATAGGCTACTTTTCATACCCGAAAATTTACAAAGTTCTCGAGGCAATAAGTAACGATAGTCGAAATCTACCCAGACGAAAGTCGCGGGCAGATGTCTTCAATACGTATAATAAAGACGCTCGCTATACTCCACAGTCAATGTGCCTACAAACGCTCTGTAAAATCGTGGGGAAACAATGAACTGCCCACATATAATTGATAAAACGCTAAAACTCTAACAATTGGCCGATATTTTGAAGCATTCTATTTAATTTTTAGGCATATCTGTCGTTTTAA
This sequence comes from Acleris laterana, assembly GCA_963966035.1. Classification (NCBI taxonomy): domain Eukaryota; kingdom Metazoa; phylum Arthropoda; class Insecta; order Lepidoptera; family Tortricidae; genus Acleris; species Acleris laterana. The sequence continues at coordinate 12,615,854 of OZ014443.1, read as the reverse complement.
GACAATAAAAACAAAAATGAGTTTACATTTTAGTGTTGTAGTATTTTAATTGTTCTAAACTCTCCCAACGATTACATTAGTATTAAAAAGGCATGCACACGTAACGTATTCAAATTGTATAGTCGTCGCCCAAGAACTTTTTGGTCGATAATACATAACTAGGTACTTAATCGCTAATTGGTTGAGGGATTGGCAGTGAAAATTGACAACAGAAACTTTTTTCAAAGGTGTTCTGAAAAAAACACATGCTTATAGAGGTTTATCTCAATAGTATACTATAAGTATGTTTTTGTTCATTATTTACTGAGAAAATATTGTTTTCTGGTAATGATTACATTTCTACCTCACATCTAATTCTAGGCTAACAAAATGACGTCGCCCTTCCGACCACGAGTCCAAAGCGGGCGGAGCAAACACTGATAATATTCAATATTATCAATATATGGTGTTGAGACAAACCTCTATAAGCATGATTTTTATCAGAACACCTTAAAAAATCCTGTTGTCCATTTTCACTGCCAACCCCTCAACCAATTAACGATTAAGTAGGTACGATGTACAACTTGAATACGTGATGAGTATCGCACTGAATCCCTTTTTAATACAAATGTGATGGTTCGAGAGTTTAGGACAATTGAAATACTAGGTTTCTCGCGACCATAGCCGTCGCAATTGATACTCAACATTTACGTTACAATCTATATTCATCATTCACATAATTTCGATCTACAAGTTATTCCTTCCTTACAGAAATAACTGTTTACACTGGGAACGCTGAAATTTTCTAGCGCCCGATAAAACTGTCGGCGGATTGCGATAGAGGCCCGACCTTGCATGCAGCCGCAACTATTTGCTTGACCGAATTCATTGAAACGTAGATCAAAACTAATCTTACCCTCCGAAGGTTTTAAATGAAACCCTTCATGGTTTATGTGAACAATACTGACTAAAGATATTTGAGGATCTGGTGGTAATGCCAAAGCGATAATGCACAGCCCTGGCGTTACAGGACAAGTATTACACGTCATACTACACTACATACGTATAAGAGTCTCGGTGGCATAATCGGTATATATTATACCTACCTGCAGAGGAGATGATGGTTCGAGTCCAATTTAAGACCCACGATTTATTCTTTGCTCTAATACAAGATCCGTATGCACTCTGGGAGTACCTTCGGATTAAAGACAACGTTAATTGCACTCAACAAATTAGTATGTCGTACTTTTTATTAAAATATATATATACTTACAAGAATTGGTCACTTCAAACACAAATTCTGTCACAAGTCGTGATTTAGGTAATTCTATATGATTCTGACCGACTTTAGAATCAAAGTGACCAATTTAATAGTATGGTAAAACAGGGCTGCCTCAACCAAACCGCTACTTAATTTTTTTAAACAAAACCCACCCACTTCAGTAAAATTGCTTTGTATAATGGTTAGACGGACATCTATTAACAAGAGTTAAAGAACAACTGCACTGTAAACTACCTATGTTGCCACACAATACTCATCTTGGCTTAGGAAAGCTCATTAATGGGGCTGCAGCAGATCCCAGCATACCCTTGCAGCAGTTACTTGCATTATCGAATCTTAAACCAATTTTTATGTATTATTCTCAGTAATACTTTTCAAGTTCCATTGAGCAATCTTCCCCTTTTTAATTTAGACACACAGTATATCAAAAATTCCACATATTTTTCGGTTTTGTTCCTGAAACTATCCTCCACTGTTAGCTGTAAATTATTCAATTGATGTATTTGTTAGACTTACAGCTCCTCGCGTTGCCGTTGAGACAACACCATTTTCATCGTGGTCGGTGCTTGAGGCGGCGGGCCCGGGTTCACTGCACTAGAGTCTCACTGGTTTACGCGGGGGACGGCGGAAGCGCCGTTGCCATTATCACACCTGATCAACAGATTAATAAGCGTTAGTAAAAATACATACAAGCGTATCACAGAGTCCAAGAGCAATTTAAGCGGGCTAAAAACAACATATAATTATCTCTAAGCGCTAAGCGCCTACCTATAGATATTTGAATTCTAAGCACCCTAAGACTCAAAATGCTTTGCCAACCCTGAGCTGAATTACTAATTTGCAACACAACAATGCTCACACTGCTGCTTGATAGTAGGTTTAAGGATAAAATGGTGGTAGTGACCCGGACAGACTTTGCACAAGGTCCTACCCCCAGTATAACAGTAAATAGAAAGCATAATCATAAATCAAAGAAAATTAAATAAAATGAAAATAAATTTGAATACATCCTTGTCATCAATAAGCTTAATTCATTTTAAGAAGCTACATTTATGAATTATTTTTTGTTATTGTCCATTTATTTTAATAATGGGTGATTCCACGTCATAAATATTGAAAAAATTAGCTACACCAAGCAGCTAACATTCACACAGAGCTATACTGTTATGGTAATACTTCCCACAATTGATCGAATTTTAAGTATATTATCACCTATTTCTTAAATACTTAGGACAGCAGACTGACGGCGGTTGAAACGCCCGTGGAATCACCTAATCTATTTTCAATTTTAATATTCATTGTAATAATGTGTTTTTGCAAAAACAAAACTGATAGTGATACTAGTTTTAGCATCAAGTATTAATAAGAGACTTGTTTAATCACAACTTTTAAAATTGCTCCAAAAATTGCAATGTCTGTGCGTGAGCAATATCAGGTTATCCTCAACCTTTACCTTCAAAACCTTACTTTAAATATCTTTGGGAGACTATACGGATAGTGGAAAACACATGGTAGCATTTGAAACAAGAAATGACAATGTTGAGATAGATCTTCTGTTGCACTATGTGTGTGCGTATGCTTTGTCATAAACATAATTTATGTATCCCACCTATTACTGTTGCACTCACACTGATTTCCACAACATTCACCTGACAATTAATTGTGTGATGTTAAATTTAAAATTTAAATTACTATACAAGAATAATAAGATACTAAATACCTTCAAATAAAAACTTAAAGGGAACCAGGCGACCTAAAATTAGTATACTACATTGTTAATACAAGATATTTGATTTTATTACACACATTTACCTATGAATAGCAGTACTTTTCATCTCTACCTGGCTTTTTAAAAGATACCTAATGAATTGTCAAATACCTATAGTGCCTGGCATTAACAAGTTCATCCTGACATTCCTGACCTTCCATTCCATCCATTGAGATTCCATTTTAAATTAAATTCTAACCTTATACACTAGTATAGGTTATAAATTGTACTGCGATGACAGGTGTCAGGATTGACATCTTAATGGCACAGCACTATAGCTAATATTATCTTATTATTATTTTTATTTGTTTATTTAAACTTTATTGCACAATACATAAAGTAAGTACAAATGGCGGACTGAATGCCTTAAGGCATTTTCTACCAGTCAACCACTAGGCCAAACTGAGAAAAGTTGAGTTGGATGCGAGCAAGGGTGTTTACTCATTATTAATGATATCATCAATTTTGGATTACGAAGCTAGCTGTCACGGGTTTTGATTCCCGGTATCAGCAATTATTGAGTTATGGATGTATCCTATTTAATAAAGTACCGATTTATTTCTTTATTAAGGTATTCATAATTGTTGTCTAGTAGCCATAGTACAAGCCTAGAGAGCTTAGTTTGGTTTTAGGTCAATTTGTGAAACTCTCCCCTGATAGATAAATATTTAATGTGCTACTAATACTAATCACTACCTACAACTTTTTCATATATCAGTTAGTCATAAAATTTGTTTCAAAGTCAAGCTCTATTAAAAACATAAGGAAAATTAAACAAAATATCAAAAACATACCACAACATTATCAACTTAGATGAAGAAAACTAATGCCATATTTTTTTTTTAATTTAATGTGCATGATAACAAGGAAAAAATAAACATAAGATTTATAAATATAGGCTTATTGTGTAAGCAAAACCTACAAGACTAAAAACAATTATGTTTATACTTTTCAATTCTAATTATACATATTTATTATAAGTTTTGATTGTTTTGACATAGCAGTTTAACAAAGAAAATAATGTTTTGTATTTTCTCCATAAATATAAGGTCAACTGTTAAGGCTTAATAGTACATTTGTATTGGTAATTCTCATAGAATTTTTAACTCCTAGTAGTGTTTTTCGTAAGTAATTTATTAACAAAATTACTTCAACTACGAAATATTTGTAGGAAAATAATGCGCAAAATTAAATGCAGTAAGTTGCAGTGCAGTGAGTCAGAATCAGAAATTAAACGTCAAAATCTGTCAATTTGCCACATCAACCATACGACTAATTTTAGGGATAAATATTAGCAAGAATTCTCTCTTTACTCCTACCTTCGTAAATCCATAATATACATGTGTAATTATTGTACAAAACTAAAAGCACAAACGGCCAAATAATGTAACAGAACGGCCATATTGACCACATAACAGAGACTGACTAAGAAACATTCCATGCACTACGTCAATTCAATTATATCATATTTGAGTGGTGAATATCCAATATCGTATACTTACAAAACGCAAATACACTAAATGATTCACTATAGTTCGAAATAAATATCACACAACCAACAAACACACTTCACAAGACCCAAGGCAGAAACCGTTCGTTGCAATGGCTCAATAAGCCGTTGTCGAGTTTCGATTTTTCTTTTCTCTGCTTTCTACGGTGTTGAAGTTTTATAATGCCATCTAGGATTTAACAGTCGAAACTATAATTTATTTTCATATCTAGCAACATTATTGCACAGATAGTACAATCTTTGACGGAAAGCATAGACAATACCTTATCATTTCGATAATAATCGGTTTCGGACAGCACCAAAAGGTACTTTATGCAGGCGTATTCTTATTAGAATATACTCGTACCAGGTATAATACTTGGAGCAATACTTTTCTTTCAATAGCCTAGTTTATGGGTATAAACATTTTGTATGATGGATGAGCGCGAGTACTTGTTCCTGAGTCTTGGATGGTTTCTATTTATTTAAGTATGTGTTTCTCTGTATAAAGTATGTACACCCTCCGCGTCGTCCAGAACCTACTCATCGCATAAGCCTACAACTTAGTCTTGGAGAAGGTACGAAATGTCCCCCGAGGGTCGCGAGGTCGCACTACGGGACTCCAGACTTCGAGTAAGCCAAATATGGCTTACTGTAGGGTCGAGGACTATCAGATAAAAATGCTTGGCCTAAACTAAACACCTAAATAACTTTATAATAAGTTAGTCCTAAAAAACATGTAAACAATGTATAGGTATTGTCTAGGGGACACGGTTTCCGTAGAATGTATCGAAACTTTTTTTTTGGTTGTCTTGCACCGTCATAGATTAAAGTATAATTTATTTGATTTTATTTTTTTATTTGCTTATTAGTTCTTGTGAAAATTCCGAGTTTTGACACATTATCCTGCTCATCTAAACAACGCATGAGTATATTTTTATTTGTTTTTTACGTAAATTCATTGTTTTATACGATGCTAGGTTAATTTTTATGATTAAATATTATAATAATTATACTAATCAATATTTAAAAAACGACTGACTGTTGAGTTTCTTGCTGCGTTTCTTCTCAGCAGTGGTTTCTTGTGAAGCGCTGGAAGCTTTGACGTGTAAAATTACCCGTGCAGCCTACTCACTGAATAAACATCTTATATCTTTTATCTTTTATGCCTGGCGACTTGCCTACCCACGCAGTGATTTTCAAGAAAATTAGCAGTCTCAGAGAACTACATTACGTTGATTAACCTATATCACTCTAAACATGGCAGTCTATTTGCGGTGGGAACCAATGAGGCCGAAAAAAGCGCGGCACTCGTCTCTAGGCACAGATGCTTCTGTCAACGGACCGAATCGTTCGTCTTTGATCACGTGGAGTGTGGGTGTGAGGCTACTAGGTACGTGTCACCTACAGACACCTTGCCCTCATCAGATCATGCCTCCGCGTAACAGTAATATAATAAACCAAGATACTTTACCTTTTCCTTATACAGAGTATAAATATATACCAAGTATTTAATGTACTCAGTTACCTAGTATTTTTACTTTTGGCACCGGCATTCAAAGACGACCTATTAAAGCACCTTTAAACAGATGAATTACGGGACGTTGAGTGAGGTGAGACGTGCCTACTCTACCTACCCAAAACAAATGTCCGATCTTGCGCCCATTTCGTAAGTTCCTCGAACGACTATTTCGATTGACGCCCTAGTAATATTAATTTGTGATATATTTTGGCAAACGCGTGATGTGAGTTCTTAAAAGAACAATTTTGATTCGTTATACACGTTATAATTTACTAACTTCTCGAAGTATTTAGTGTTTTAAATTTATCGTCTCAGTCGGACTTGGACGAAAGGAATCAAGTTTCATTACAAATAAAAGTGTTTGCGTAAGTCCAGTAAATTTGTATCACCAGGGACACGTAATTTGTATTGTAATAATAATTATTTGGGTGTCAAGATGGCAGTCAGCAGTCTTCACCTTTCACCTGCTAGCGATTGAACAGAGTCGGGACAGGACCCCCGATGATCGTCTCGACTGTGGGTGTGTTCGGCGCGGACGCTGGCTCTGACGAGTGGTGTGTGCGATGGTGATAGCAAAGAGCAAGAAACTCAAACCACAAATGAACCACACCAACACGATTAAGAATATGGACTATAACTGGGGGCCAGCCCCGGATCCCCCGAACAACCAGGATGTGGGGATGCCGAAGGCGGTGTTCGTGCCGCATTCCAACTCGCTGCCGTTTGAAGAGAGGAGGGTCACCCTGGAACAACCTGTCAAGGCATGTATTCCCATTACTGTTCTAAAAATATTGGCACTCAGGTCACTGACATCATACAGCCATCAACATTCTCACAAATATAAGGACTTGAACTTCTGACCAGGGTGTAAAACAAACATTATTAGGATTTGCTTACATAATTTATTACCAAAGAGCAAGTTAAAAACTCATGTTAGTTATCACGGTCGTTTACTTTAGTTTTTTTCTTAACTAAAAATACATAAAGTTTGAAGTTAGTTCTCACTATTGAAAAACTTTTTTAGTATGACTACTCTATTTTATGAATGAACTTTTTCTGTTGTTTTTAATGTGTGCTGTTAATGGCTAATAAAATTGTACTTTGAGGGAGGTAACCAGTGGCATGACATGGTTGTATAACACTAAAATAATGTGTATATTCCACTTGGAGTTTTTTGTGACACCTTGCGTTACATTCAATTACTTTTATGAAAAAAAAACTATCAAATATTACTGATTTGGTTGGTAGTCCTAGTATATCAGGGACTAATGATTTTACATTCAGTTATTTTGTAACTAAACTAGTCAAACTAACTAAAACTAGTCAAAATGTCCTGGGTTCGATCCCCGATAAGTAGTTGTGTAATTAACAAAAAATAAATTTACTGAGTTAATTTAATAAATTATCAAAAAGTTTTTATAGTTGTTGGTAATTCTGTAGCTCTGCCTACCCCACTCTGGGAATTAAGGCGTGAGTTTATGTATGTATGTAAATTTACTGAGTCTTGGTTGTATTCTGTGTACCTCAGCTTTATTTCTCAATGTAAGTAGGTATGTATACTGTTGTATAGTATCCACAATTCAAGCCTAAATCTTAGTTTGGAACTAGGTCAATTTGTATAATATACTGAGTAGGTCTTGCAGTGCATAACTGAATAGGATGATTTGAAATCTAGCATTACTTCATTTTTGAGATTATCATACATACATACATACTGTCACGTCTTCATCCCAGAGTGGGGTAGGCAGAGATACAGAATTACCAACAACTGTAACAACTTGTTGTTAATCCTATAACCACATTTTGCACAACAGGCTAAGATGTTTGCCATGTGTATATTAGTGACAGGTTGCAAGCCCATCGCCTAACAATACTACAAGCTTTTAATCCCTTAGTTGTCGCTTACAACTTCCACAGGAAGACATGGAGCGGCACTATTCTAAGTCGGCAATCACACTGCTAAAGATTATCTACTTAGTTTTATGTTTAAGTTGTGGCTCAAACAAACTTATAGTTATGTTTAAATTAATCTGTGTTCTGAATAAAAATATGCATCAAATATATGGTTCGCATATGGTTAAGTGAATAAAAGTGGAGGTAAAGCGGTGAATCAATATAAAGTTAATCTAAGAGAGTTTACGCTTTGTATGATAAGATGTTATCAGGTATGGGATCTTGAGCAAATAAGGGTTATCTCCTCTTGCTATGAGTTTTTCTGTCTTCCGTTTGTACCTTTCAAAGATTTTATTTTTGTTTTTACATTTTTTACTTTTATTTGTTTTATCACTGGGACAAATAGCAGAGATCATGGTCTGGCAGTGGAGATCTAATTGGAGGCTAGGATGTATTTTGGCTGACATAATAGTGATGAATCTCTTTTATAGTTGTGGTTAAACACATTTTTTTGGTTTGATTATGATACTGAATGGTACTGAATGATGGTACTGAATTTTGAATATGTCTAATGTTCTAACTCCCTTTCTTGTGATTTTATATTCAATGCCATGATCTAGGAATTGTATGTAACTTGAATGTGCCAGTGGTTTATGAGTGTTGATTGGTTACATCAAGAGTTATCGTATCAGACTTATCAGGTTCTGAAATTAGCTATTGTAAGATTGTTACTGGAGTTAGATTTATGTAAGATATGCAGAACACTTGCATTGTTTTGCTACAGTGTTTAAAACAAGGACAGAATGTTAAATAAATTTTATTGAGCCATACAAAACACAATAAAAAACACTACAAACATAAGACAAAAAAGTACAAAGTTAATATTTTTTGGACGTTTGAATAGGTGCATATTATGTCTTATTTTTACGACACTGTATAACTGAAGCCAGATATAAAAGTTTCTTATTACTACAGATAAATTATTAGTTCATGTGCAAATAAATTTATCCAAATCAAAATAAACTGTGTGCAAAAAATACTCAAAGAGACAAACCAACATTTTTATACAAAACCAGGGGACAACCTGATCATTAACTTCACTTTCACTATTTATCTGGGTAATAAGTATCACATGCATTATTTTAAAGTACCTAGATCTCATTAAGATTTTCTTTAAAATTTAAATGCGCTACAAGATGTGCAACGGCTTCAGGCCGGTTTGGACCAATATAAGTACGGTTAATTACACTAAGATATTTTACTGTTGTAGAGGTGTTCAAACTAAATTACATAAAAAAAAATGTTGGCCCACAAGCCCCTTTAATTAAATTTTGCATGGATACTTCTTTTTCATTTAGAGTTACGAGGTTAGTTCTGTCCTTTTCTTATTTAACTAGCTTTTTGCCGCCACTGTGCTTTATCACTATTCCTTCTGTTTGTTTTCCGATTTTTATAGTATCCTATGCCCATCTCTGGGGTTAACAATATTTTTTAATGCTGCGTCATTAATATGGAACAAACAAACACACATTTGCATTTACAATGTGCTACAATTTGTAAAAATAAAAGAACATCATGTCAACCCTGGTGAGCTGTTACCTCATTGTCAGTCATAAGTGTAATTAACACTCATAATCGTAATATAACATAGCATAAAAGCTTACTAGGATTGATATTATTTGTATAATTTAATTTTTTTCGGCATGCATATTGTAGAAAATTTTACTTTATCATTAAATTTTGATATGGTATGATTAGTAGTGCCTTTAAAATCGTGAGGACCTTTATTAAATGAACACTTAAATAAATCTATTGAAAAAAACCTTTCTAATTTTCAAAGATGTAAATAAGCCTACATTCTTCAACAACTTTGATTGCTCCAATAGTTTTAATAAAAAATAAAAGCGGTACCTACCGTCGCCATCCTTATTAAGGTTTCGAGACGCGTGCCAGTGCGCCTGTATGTGGGTATTGTGGGTCTATAAGTATGCAACTCAGGCGCAGTGCACTTGTGTGCGGTGAACTGCCTGAGTCAGCGTGACCCGAAGACTGCTTGAGACAATTGTGCATTGACAATTAAATCTAATGAGATTAAATTGTGCTATTTCTGACCAACTGCCTGCCCAGCGACAGTAGCGAAATCAATCCCATCATTTCTGCCTGGAAACAGGAAAACCGTATCAATAGTTATCGCCATTTCGGGAGTAGCCTGCCTAAGTACTCACTAATGATATTACCTACTCGGGCGTTGATAGTGGAATGCTGGCTTTCAAAGTTAAAAGGCAGTAAGTAAGCGTATATGGACTACTCTACTGCCATTTTCTTTCGGTCGGTGTAATGGAATTTAACACCTTTTAGAAGTAAGGCACGTGTTCGCGGTAGAAGGTCAGTGGCGGCCGCAAACTCGCATGATGATTTGTCATGTGCGTCAGGATGTAGTACCCCACTAATTTCAATTAAAACTATCTAAAGTTATGTACCTACTTACTAACTGACGCACAGACAGATAACGCACAGAATCAGCTACTGAACTGAACGTAGAAACATGAAATTTGGAAGTTTCTTATAAGTATACTTTCTGCAACATGTGCAGTCAGCATCACAAGTAACAAAGCAGAAACATGTTCAAAATGATCTAGACACGACGTATTCTCTTGACAATAGAGTCCAGTGGAGATCATTCTGACCTCTTCGGTGGCGGAGCTACTTTTGCTGCTGACTGTACGAACAGGTAGGTACACTAAAAATATTTTTGTTAGAAATTCGGAATTCATTTTTTGGAAATGTAGGTAACATTTTCAAAAACTGAACGGGAACGGACCCATTTATTGTGCCATTCTTAAAATACTGTTTCCATACCACACCTCTATGACTACAATAGGTGTATCTAGCTCGATATGTAAAACAAGCGACACCCTACCAGACAGTAGGTACATAGAATATCGGGCGCGCCTACAATGAAGCGATAGACTTTACTTAACAAACTGTTAATTAACTCTGACAAGGTTCTTTGCATTCTAAACGTGTCTTGTAAAGAAAAATGTAGGGTTATAATTAATTGTAGTTTTTTAATGTAGCACTTTTTCAGTCTATGACACTAATCGTGTTTGTTCAGCCATCGCGAATTAAACCCAATTTAGTCAAAGTTAGCCCTTTCTTTTTCTTTTGTTATGTATAAAACCGGCCAAGTGCGAGTCGGAATTGCGCACGAAGGGTTCCGTACCATCATCTATACCTACAATATTAGCAAAAAAAACGGTTAAAAAATATCACGCTTGTTGTATGGGAGCCCCCTTTAAATTTTTATATTATTCAATTGAATTATATATTTTTAAAGTGAATATATACCTACATCTAAATATTTTGTGAATATTTCAAAGCATTTACCATTAGTTGCCGTTATTTTATTAATATCGAGCAAAAAACGGCAAAAAAATCACGTTTGTCGTATGGGATCCCCTTGAAATATTTATTTTATTCGGTTTTTAGTATTTGTTGTTATAGCGACAACAGAAATACATCTTATGTGAAAATTTCAGCTGTCTAGGTATCACGGTTCAATAGATACAGCCTGGTGACAGTAAGACAGACGGACGGACGAACAGCGGAGTCAGTGATACAATGGAGAGGTTACTGTATCTGTCTGATATTTTTACCTAAAAAATTATAAAACAGGCCAATATCTAATTGGAAATCGATGCAAACAGATGTACAGATGTAGTGAATAATTAAACGACATCGTATTTTAACGCATTAATTCGTCTTTGTTCCGCTCTCTCAATTAATTTATATGGGTTCTGAAGCTTACTGAGAAAGCAAGATAATTATAATTACGAACTTTCCCGCCAAAATACGCTAGATACCGTAATACAATCCATCTATATGTAAAAACCACAAAGGACGGAGCATCTCCGCTGTTGAACCCTCGGGTATTGTACTGATTGTGATGATCTTATCTCGATGTCGCATGAGGAAATTGTAAATTGAGGATGTGTCGTGTCGCGTATTTGCAGTGTTTCTTTGAGAGATGTGCGAGCGTAACATGAGTTTTAACCAACTTTAGTATTAATGAGGCATATCAAACTATTAGTCTCTATTAAAAGTTAAAATCTTAACAATGGCGCCCACGGAACTCCTCAAATATTATAGGCACTGGTGATGGAAACGAAATAATACCTCGGTATGATTTTCAATGATCATAAAAACATTCATGTCGATAGGGCTGCTAAGTTTGCAACAAGATTTGCCTTTTTATCTTGGATTAGGTCAGGATATGAAAAGGGTCGTCACTTTTCGACTATTTCAATGCTGTTAACGTCCAAAAGTGACGAACCTTTTCTTACCGTGACTATACAACCACTACCACCAGCGCTGTTGCTTCTGCATCAGCAGGAGCCAGCTGTCGCTGAGTCTGACCCTTTTGCCACAGCTAAACGTTTATAGTGTAACTTTTTAGTTAAGAACACAATAATTGTAAAGCTGTTTGGGTAATAAAACATTTCTTTCTTTCAAACAATAATAATATAAAGTATGAGTCAAGTCAACAGTAATGTTAGGCTATTCTTCCGTTTCATGCGTGTTAATGTGAAAAAAATATTTGTTGATCTCATTTGATACGTTCTTAGTGGAAGAAATTTACATTGTTATATACATTATAAATCCACGTATGATAACGCTCGTAGCCATTACCGCCTATGAAATTGTCAATAAGCTATCAATCGGAGGCTATTTACGACGGTTCCTAGCTATGCACATAATTAAACATTCGCGTGCATCAGACGGCTTATTGATGTATCGTAATCACGATTTGAATTCATAACAAAGACGTGATGCAAGACGTCCACTTCATGAGGTGCGAAATAGAAAGGAACTTGCAACAATGTAAAATAAAAACTCATGTCCTCGGGGATATTGCAATGAAACTGCATTTTTACGATTAAGCGCATTGCTATAACCTTAACTTTATTAGAGAAGGTGGTTTTGGTGTAATAACAAGTCATGTCATGTTGTCTGCGGATCGATTTAAAACAAGCTCGTAAAGACAGGCGAGCGGTAGAAAATAAATCGCATGCGAAAGTACGTCAAAATTATCTCACAAACACATTTATTTTACAAAAACACACTGCAATACAACAAATATAATCACACATTTTGAAGAAAAAAAAAAGTAAAAGAATATGAACAAAAAAACACCGGTTCATTTTGAAATGAAATTTTTGAGCGCTTGATTCATAAAAATCGATTCGCTGACCAGTCCTGATAGCTAGGCACAAAATCGCTCTAATTGATAAAAAACAGACGTTTGTAAAATGTTGTATAACTTAGGTAGACGTAATACCTTTGAAAATTTACCCAGTTGGCTGTTTCAATAGCTACTGTAGTTTCTAGGCCTTGGTTTTGGGATTTAAATGCCTTCGATACTAAATTCCTCTACCCACGTCAATGAACCGACTCCGTAAAGCCCGTTTCGTGCGAATAGTTAATCCCGTGAATTTAATGAGATCCCGAAGACTCGTAAACAGCGATGCAGGTTCGAATATGCAATTGTTATTTGCGGCAACTGCTTGAATATTCTTAGACAGCATTATAGGCGGCACGATATCTGTGGGAACTAAAGATGTACCGAGCTCGTCTCTCGTGAATTGGGTGAGTATAGTTTTTTGAAGTGGTGTATTTTATATTTTATTTCGATAGGAATCATTATATAGATCTGAGAATAAAAATCCTTTTATTTTTATCTTCTATAGTTTTTCCGAAATCATTTATTAAAACACTGAGGTTCATAACTTTCTATGCCTGTTTCCCTCATATGCCTTGGTCTCCAATGAAAAAAAAAGTCTGTTGATGTGTATAAAAAACTAGATTTAATCCGACTGATTTTCAAAGCTGCAGCATCAGGACTGAAGGGTTGGAACTCGAAATCTAGTGAATATAACTTTACTTCATATATTCAACCCTGACATTATACCCCGCGGCTTTGATAGGCAAGGTTGTATTATTTATAACTCCTTAGATAAAACCAATCCACCACACGTCGCTTTTCAAAAATTGTCCAGCCTACGTCCGATTTTACCCCAGTCTGTATCATTTACGAGACCTAACACGGAACTTTGAACAGTTAAACTCCCCTGACAAGCAACAATTTACACTCGACTCAAGTAAGCCGCCACTTCAATACACCGGCAGTTTTGCCCGACCCGTTGTTTAAACGTTATGCCCTACTCACTAATTACCCGGCTTACAAACAGGGTGGCACAAAGGCCCACGCGCTCCGTGCATATCTATTAGCCCTAACAATGGCGTTTGAAGCCACATCCGACTTTTCAACGAAGTTGACGCGCAACAAGATCCTAATGGCTGGCCTTGGGACTGTAGTTAGCATCGATACGGCTCACTGGATGAGCTATCGCAGTTTTACAGCTTACGACGTGAGTGCTTATAGGTATCCTCCCTACTCTACCTATCTGGATAAAAACTGCCTATGCCTCGTAGGTACGGTCGACCAATTTGATTCGTAGATCACCATAAATCTATGTCAAAGTTGCGTAATAAATAAAATCGCAAGAAGCTTATTAATTGGTGATCAGGAATTAGAAATTAAAGTCAACTGTTCGTGATTTATGTTTTTAAAAACTTCCCGTATGTAGGAAAATAAAAATAGTCGTGGCTTTGTGTTGCCTTATGATGCTTTTGAATCTAAATATAGGAAAATATGTATTACCCGCTTTGTTAAAAAAATACTTTGAAGTAAGTATACCATAAAACATTCGTTCACCTTTTTCAGACAAAGATATCTAGATCAATTAGCGCATGAGTGGAGAAATAGCTATATGTCATTGTTAGTGTACATAGAATTACTCTCATTGCCTAGTAAGGAATGAATCTCCCATGAAACTGGGGCACACAAACGGTAAATGTGGAGACAATAACATGTTTTACAACTTCATTCGCTTAGAAGATTGCGCTCGTAGGCGGGACACCTGTTGGTACTTTATCGGAAAGCGCTCACTGATTTGGAAGACATGCATTTATATATACGTAGATGATTTCACAAGAGCTAGCATGACTTCAAAATATATAGAGAGTGTGTCTTTAATGATGCTGCCCTCCAAAGCTAGCCTAATAGGCAGTTTAAAAATCCTTTAGCAATATCAACCTTAAGTATTAGTAACAAAAGAAAATTAAATCTGCTTTGGTACTTAAATTTGAGATACCGCTCATTGGCTCAGGCGGTCATTATTCACCCAATCGCAAATGTTCAAAACGGGGGTTCTTATTTGAATTATACCAATAAGTATAGCTGTCTACAACGTCGATGCCTTATAGGTATATCGTTGATTGCTCTTGCGTAAAGAGGTGACGTTAGTTCCGTTCATTCCCCAGTGCTAGCTTCTTAGACAAAACTAGACAATCGTAGATCCATGCCCAAAGTGTGATGGACAATGTATTTAGACATAGATCCATATGGTTTGATTGTTTCGTCACTGTAACATAATTCCATGGCGTCTTCCCGTTCAATGGTGGAATGCAACTTATCGCTGTGAGCTCGTGGGTTGATCAAAATTATACACGTGCACATACTAGCCGGCAACAATGTCAGGTCACGCCAGCAATTTACTAAGTCAAGGCGACTTTTATTGTCAAGGTTCGACTTCAATATTTCAGTTATTTACTTCGTAATTACAAATAATGCTTTATGTTTTAGTGCAAAATGTAGCAAAATTTAGATTTCGTAATGTTGCTCAATCCTGTTAATGGTTTGACAATGCTGTTAACGTAATATGGTTGGAATTATCCTGCCCACAGAGCCTTATAGGCCCCACATACTAGGAGTCTGACTGAAAGAGAGACGCAGACTCTTACGTGGGCCATAGGTATTTTTTTTAATGATATACTAGTTTTAAGATTTCTTTATCGATTGCAGATTGGCCGCAACGTGTACCGAGCAACCCCGAGTCCAACGAACACAATATTTGAATGCCGGGTGCTTTCGCGGCACCACGCTACGCTTTGCTATGATAAAGGACACTTTTACCTCGTGGTAAGTTCAGTATCCAGACTCCAGCAGCTTCGCTATGATTGTTGGTGCCTAAATTCGCATAACCTCGAGCCTATAAGGTTTGAGGGGTGAGATAGTGAGAGTAAGAGACGAGTTTTCTAGGACACTAAATACAGCCCTTTGCTCTCTTACTAAGGCTGAGCGTGGAATATGTTTCAACTCAATATGAACAGCGATGACAGAGTATGTTATGCGTTACCCGTCTAAATTTCGCAATGCTATTGTACTCACATGTGCTATCTAGTCGGTAATCTCTATGTCGAGTTCTAATGGTAGGACAACTTTTATGTAACTTTGAACGCGTGATTCAAGCGATGTAGAAATAGTTACGCCTCTTCAAATATTTTGGCGACGTTCTGCTATACATATACATAAGAACAGCTGTTAAAGATGTAAACAAATTACATTGATGACACTCTGACACCTTTTGATAGAATGCCCTAAGTTTGGTTACGTGACGCATCGCATTATATCGATTTGGTGAAAAACCAAGGACTGGAAGGTGACCTATATCTACTCTACACAAATGACCTCAATGATATTTCGACTGTGGTCGATAAGCTGTATACGCAGCGATACTTATAGTTATTTTTAAACCAATCGAAAGCACTGCTGCACTGATATCCATTAGAGTCATGCAAACCATGTGATGTTTAAAAACTCAATGCCTTTAGACATAATGTAATATGAGTGCGGGTATTTGTGAGTCGGTAACGCTAATTACTGTTAAACAAAGCACGCCGTGCAAGGCGCGCTCGTTTAGCAGATTTAAACCTGAATCGACTCGTCCGGAGCGCCGAGAACAGACATGAATAACCTGTCATAATCATTAAGTTAATCTGCACGACATCACTATTACGATGCTGCAGTGATCGCTCGTCCTACGTGTTAAGCCGGGTACTCACTGGCAAGATATAACCGTACAGATACCGCAACAAGGTTCTGTGTGCGCGATGTCCACAACTACTATAATTTTAACGGGGAGCAGATACACATTGTTCGTTCCCTCTGGTGTGTGGTAAAGTCTTCTGCTAGCGTTTCGGTCGCATTATGCTCACCCTATAATTTTAACACTCGATACAAGAAGTCCGCCTGCCGACCTATCCGTATGACACAGGCAATTAATATGATTGTAGGTATATTTTGTATTGACTCTAATGAAACGAGCTGGTATATGAGGTACTGAGTTCTAAGTTTGGGGTTCTTGTTTTAATTTATCTCGTTGGTAACAGACGTAACAGTGATGTTTCGGTAACAGCTTGCCAGTAAATACGTAGCTTAATGAAGCATTGCGAGAGAGCCTTGAACGGGTTAGGCTCGGGCGGTAATAGACTCTCACTGATTTCCGCCTACGGCCGTTTTCTGTTAACGTGCCGCCGTTGTCTCTATGCTAATTCCGCTTACAAAACTCTACCTCCGGCTTCAAAGGTTGTTTACTGGATATCGTGTCTAATAGTCACCTTCAAATGTACATTTTAATTTTTACTATGTATTTGCCTCACGATTTTGCTAATTGAATCGTAAATATACGAGGTTTCTGTGTATGTTTTTAATCTGCGTCATAATGAACTGTATATTAATTTTAAAAACGCCTTTTGTCCAATTTAATCGATAGCAATTTTATTTTGTATTTTTTCTTGGTTGTGTTTATCACCCTATACAGCACGGCTAGCACATGTTGTCCGCGACTTGTTTGTCGCTCGGATCTCCCTTTCTTTCTAGTCTGCAACGATAGAGACGCACTATAGAGTGACAAGCGAGAAAATACAACTTGTGCACCCTAGTTTGTGAATGTGTTCAATAGATTTCTGCATAGTCGATACGCAATATCAGGTAATAACGGACTATTTGATTGGTAACCTACGTATATTGCACAAGCTCCGTCCTATCCTATCCATTAGCTCTGCAATTACTTGCACAAAAGCGCAACATGCCCAATGTTCGGATATGCATCTTCCTCCACAGTACTCCACACGTGAATTTAACGGTGGATCCGATTGTTTTAGACATAAAATGATCTTTGAGTGTTAACCTGCTAAACGTTTCGGAAATTCGCAAATAATTTAGAAAGGAAATTTGGTACAGACCAACAACACAATCGCACTTTTCTTCAGGACTCTGCTTACTGACCGCTAGATCAGTAAAACATTAAAATTAAAAAAAATGCGGCAAAAAAAAACCGGCCAAATGCGCGTCGGACTCGCGCATGAAGGGGTCCGTAACATTATTCATAACAAATCGCGTTTGTTGTATAGGAGCCCCATTAAATATTTAATTTAATAACTTATGTTTAAAGTGAATATACTTACAATTAAATATTCTGTGGATATTTCAAGCGTTTATCTGTTGCCTTTATTAATATCGAGCAAATCTTAAAAAAAAAACACGTTTGTTGTATGGGTATTGCCCCGCTTCAATATTGTTAGTTTTATTCTGTTTTTAGTATTTTTTATTATAACGGCAACAGAAATACATTATCTGTGAAAATTTCAACTGTCTAGCTTTCACGGTTCATGAGATACAGCCTGGTGACAGACAGACAGACGGACGGATAGTGGAGTCTTAGGAATAGGGTCCCGTTTTTAACCTTTGGGTTCGGAACCCTATGAAAGAGTATAATTATTTAAGAGGTATAGAATCAAATATATTACCAATTATGTTTATAGTAAAGTAAGTGGATTTGGCTGTCTTTGTCCATATACCATTTAAGTGCAACAAGCTTGCACGAGTTTTTATTTCTAATTCTTGGATGCTTTCTGTCTCTAAGTATATTCAAGTATGTATATCGTATCCGCTGCTCTTTTTTGAGTGTTATACTCAAAAAAGAGCAGCGGATATCATAGTTATTTTAATATTATTTTCCCAACTAATGGAAAATTTCTTAGTTGGTAAAAATGGAATAAAATAGCTATGGCGTTAGTAATATCAACAAAAACTGATGTTAACAAATTCAAGTTCATGTTATAATGATTTAACTACCAGCTTTGTTGATGTATGAAACGTCTTGTTAGGCTTTCCAAGACACTTATTCGCAAGTTTCAGAATCTTGTTAGAAGCAACCAAATTTTCGTAACACTTAAAATAGAATATAGAGAGAGGAGAGAGGTAATTATGACGTATGATTCTAAAAATGTTCGATAACTCATTTTGTTTGTACACAGGACAATCAAAGTAGCAATGGAACATTCATCAACAACAACCGGTGTTCGATATCCAAAGAGCAGGAGCCACACGAGGTGTTCTCCGGTGACGTGGTCCAATTTGGCATTCCCGTCGTTGAGAATGCCACCAATTCGGAGAAGGTAACTGTTATAATACGCATGTCTCTTCTGTAGGTACACTACACTTCAGGTTTGCAGGCTTCAGTGTAGTGGTAACCCCAACACGGCATTGATTCAGAACATAATTGACGCACACAAAAAGCGGTTCTCGAGAAAGATTTAATGTCAGTTGCGATTGTTGTCTATGTGTACGTCACACATACGCATAAGCTAGCTATAGCAATTTAGCTGTACGTTACGTGGAATTCTTCTTGTGATGCATCAAGCACGCTTGATTGATTTGAACGTTTATTTAATAGCTCTATTTATAATGGAGCAAGTGGCTTACTTAATATTTAGCATAGAGTATAGAATTGTACGTTGATATCGTGAGGAACTTAGTCATTTATATTTCCGGTACTTTGTATCTGCATTTTTTATCGCTAACATTTTAATGTACTTCTAATAAGTACAAATGGAATGATTGTCGTTTACTGTTTATAAATGAAACCGACTCACAATTCTCACGGAAACGCAGGTGGCACAGGCAAGTCAATGTTTTTATGGATGACGAATAAGGAAGATTAGCTTCCTTATCAGTCAGATGGATATGTAAACTATAGATATAACTTATAATGTAAGTAATACTAGTATTCGTTATCTGTCGTGCTTGTCTTGGTTTGGTCTAGATCAGCTATTTTCAATGTGTGCTTCGCAGAGCCCTGGGGTACCGTTGGGCTAAAAGTGATCCGTCACAAGAACTGCTGGGTTAGGTGAATGGGTTAAGCCCAAGAGCGTTTGTCACGCACATCCGGTGTATTATGAAAAGTTTGTTGTGTAAGATGACAAATAACAACCTAGGGATTCTGTTGGAACCTTTAACACAACTAGTGTCCTGTGCCTTACCCAAATATGTTTGCGTTGATAGCAGAACACGTTCCCGCCGGTAGTGGCGCTACTGAAGCTCTACCACCCCGACGGCAAGGAGGCGAAACTTTCCTTTAACCCCACCATGACGACACCGCTACATCTCAAGGAGTTGTACCAGTTGAATAACTTTGTTCAGGTAAGGATCATCATGCATTTAATAGTTTCGGCCAGCCCACGAGCCCCGACTTTGTGCGACGGCGGTGAGCTCAAAGGCGCCGCGGTGACTCATAGCATGCTTCATACGTCTCTATGTATTTGCTTCTTGCCGCTTGCCGTTCATTGCCGCCGCCACCGCTGTCGCCGAAAGTCGTGGCCAAACTGTTGTGCGGCAAATTTAATTTTAGCACTCTTACATGGTGTGGCGGCATGTATGATTAAAAAATATAGGAATTTAAAGAACATTTCCAATTTTATTAGCAGTTTGGGGAATATTAACTTTGTACCGATTCAAAGGCAATTTTGTACTGATGTTGTGAATAAACAAATCCTATTTTGTCGCAGGAGTTGGCATTTATCTTCATTTCTCTGTTAGCTTATTGACCGGGGCTCAAGCTAACTGTACAAATAGTATGTGTTTGTGAATATGCGAATGAAGCCCTTTCATATATGAAGCCCTATTTAAACTAGCACTGTCATTAAGGACTATGTCAACGTAACGTCGTAAACCAAATCATAAGAAGTCTCCCACGTTTTAGTCAATCTCACTTTAACATCAATTTGTGGCAATTGGGGAATATACGGCTTGCTGCTTTCCTTTATCGGCTTAACAACTAGAAAAACAAGACCCAAAACCTTGCGAATGTTTCACTAACTCAATCCGAGGCCTCGCCCCATTCACCATTTTACTCCGCAATTTCTTCGGCTATCGAACGTCCCGGCGAGAATATTGCCTGTAAATGTTTAAAAGCCTATTAATCTCTGTATTTTATAGCGCAAGCTCGCTCGCCTTTATGCTCGTTCATACTTATAATATACATAAAACATAACAGTAAACAATGTCTCCGCTGATATGTCGGTGTCCGGTGTATTGTTTTGAATTTCTCGATATTAATAGTATTATGATGTTGATAATTAAAATAAGTCTAAAGAGTCGTTAAGTTGTTTTATGTCCGAAGCGCCTGTCGACGTTCTAATTAATGTTAATTGCCATTATCGTTTAAAACAATGGAGATTACAGGGATTCTTGTGTTCTAGGACCGCAACTCTGCAGCTATATTATACAACGTGTTACAAAATACCCCGTAAAAAATATAATAAATTATCAAAGCCAAAAAAATTGTCAACCCTAGTAAGCTGTCATGTCAGGGAACCGGAGTTAGCATAGATTATTTTAACAGAGTGGCCTACCTACCAATTTAATAATTGTCAACTTTAATAGTTTCAAAACCATATCCCGAGCGAAGTTGTGCATTGATCAAGGCGAAGCTCACTTTGAGCCGTTCCTGTAAATTTGACGTTAATTAAGAAAAAGTAAGTGTTAGTTTAGGTTTCTTCGTTAGGTTAGGTCTTTTAGAATCTTCCAAAACTCGACTTGTAATATCTATCTAATCGAATTGTGTACATTTTTTTAGTACGTCTCTTGATGGTTTCACGAATTAGGTAAAAATGTACATAAACATTCTGCGTAGTTTACTCTTTAATTTTACTGAAATAGGGTTTGCACATCAATGAAAACAATAATGGTTTTATTTATTTTGCCGGTAGGTCATACGGTGCTAGTACAGTTCTCAAATATTGTAAATGGACTTATTATAAGCCACCATTTAACCCCCTTTTGGCTTTACGGGTATTTTTGTAACACCTTGTATACAACGACATCGGATATAGTATATCTGTTACCAACTTTTATGATTTGTCGCTTTCACTCGTATAAGAATACGGTTGTTGACGGTACATTAGGACAGATTATTTATTTTGTACTGTCTATTTTAAATGTACAATTAACGTCCAGTCCAGTTCAGTAGCTCGAGTACAATTATTTTAATCATACGTCACGTTTTCGAATCGCCTTTACTATTCGAAAACGTGTTCTGACCTTGTTCGTAGCACCGAACCCCTAAAACAAACTCCCGCTTTCTTATATTTATACGTAAGTCACCTTTACTATTCAACGACGATACGAAAGTCAACGTCAATGTCAACTTGCTATCAAATTTGAGTAAGTACTGAATACAGACACCTATTTTCATACATATTTTCTCCATGATGATACGTTAACGTTTCATGCTCGATAGAAGGTAAAAGTGTACGTAAATTTAAATAAAGTACAGTGACCCGAACTTTATTTCAATTTTAGTGGTTTGAAACACCTTAAAAAGTTGCTCATTTGACCTGTCAGTGTCAGTCAAGTCGACATCCATTTCGTAACGCAATACCATGATCCGATGACTTACTTATGGCGTTACTATTAAATTATGTCAATTTTTTTTTTCATTCAGTGCGCTAAATAAATATTCCCTCGGTTTTATTAAGAAAGTCAGGATCTACAAACGTTTCGCCATAAGAGTGTGATTTTCATAATACAATGATCCTTGTCGTGACTTCTTTATGTACATTTGTATGCAAAACAAATTGGCTATCCTCCCGTTTGGTTTTAATTCTCGTGGTCTGCCTATCTGGTATCGACGGAACTGGTATTACTTGTTCCAGTCCAGGCATAATTCGCGGACGCTGTCAACTGGCTTATTGTACAATAACCTGCTATTTTAGACTATTCCGTTACACGATCGTTGATTAATTGAGCCAATAGGATTGTGTTGCTACTTGGTTATTTCTTGAGATAAAACCCAGAAACAGAAAACAGCGTCTAAATGTATGAGCGATCAAAATTAGGCATCTCATCATCGAAATATTATAGAAGGTCTATACTTGTTAACTGAAATATTTGCATTGTTAAACAGCGGAAATGGCGTTAAAATGAATGCATCTTATCTTTATTTTCTCATTCTGTTTTGCTGCAGCGGATTGAGACCCTACCCTCAAAGCAATCTGCTTATTTTTTTAGTTAAAATGGTTCGTTAATAATTAAATGTGAACTGTAATGGCTATTTGAGTACTTGTTTGAAGCCTTTGCCTGTCTATGTGTCCGTCGGTCCGTCATGGCCTAGCGCCTGAAAGGGTGAAAGAGTTATTTAAAGTTTGAAAGTTTCTGAATAATAATAGGTCTTATGTCAATTTATATTATATTTGTTATGTCGGGTTATTATCAGGAAGCGATCCAGCGCGAGGCATCTCTCGAAGGCCGGCTGCGGGCGCTCCGGGAGACCGTGCAGCGCACGCAGGCCGAGGCGCGCGCCTCGTGGGAGCTGTTCGTGGGGGAACAGCGGTTGCTCATGCGGGTGCACACCCTCGAGACCATGCTGGCGGTGGGCAAGCAGCCAGAGGCCACGCACGTGGCGCAACTGCTTGGGGACAAGCGCAAGTACCAGGTGAGGGGTTAGGTTATTATTCGTGGTTAGTAAGCTCCCGTAAGTTGGACTGCGACGAACTGATGAATATCTCTGGAACCGAGATGGATGCGAGAAGTACAAAATCGAAATTTGTGGAAATCCTTAGAAAAGGTAAATGCAGCAGATAAATAAGCTCATGGGTTAATTGATGGTAAGCGTCATTATCATTGTAGATCAGTGGGCAGGAGCTGTCCGTCCGCCCGTCCGTCTTAACTTTAAAGCGCTGTATCATTTGAACCGTAGTAGATAGCGAGTTTTTTTTCAGAATGTGTTATTTTTTTATGGTTGATTTCCTAACAAATAAAAAATAATAAAATAAGTAAAATAATTAAGGAGGTCCCCATACATGAAACTTATTTTTCAACGCATTTTAGTTGTATCGTAAAAACGGTCAAAATTTCAAGCGTCAAATTTGGTATATTAAGTACGAACCCTGAAGAAAAACCACAAATACTAAAATGGTCAAGTGTGAGTTGGGCTCATGCTGATTCGATTCGAAATCGAATTCAAATCGGAAATTGTAATAAATACCGACTCGCACTTGCCCTTTTTTTGCGTATCGATCGATCGATGCGCCAGTATTTTTTGACATTAGAAATTACATTATTTGTATTTTTATTAATGTATGTATCCTGTATTTTAGGAAGTGGCGACGGAGAGCCTTAGAGCGGCCCACGAGCAGCGGCTAGCGTTAGAAGAGACGCTAGAGCGGCGCGGGCGCGAGACCGCCGCCCTGCTCGACCACAACGCGGCCCTGCGGCTCGCTGCCAAGAACGCGCTCGCCGAACTGCAGGTACTGCCCCTGTTTGTAGGGTCCCTAGTTGCCTTCACACGTATACTAGCTTGATAAGCATGCATGCACAATCAACTTACGCTTGTCTATAGGAGTAGGATTACACAGTAAATAAGAAGCAGGAGTCAATTTCTGCTTGAGCGATGGACAGCAATGATTTGAGTAAGAAAAAACGGTGCTAAACACAATACATATTTTATGCAAGTGTGGCTCATTCAAATTTTTACATTTTACATAAATTCTAAAAGCATGTGAATCGTCAGTCTGTTACACACCCAACGTAGTTTATGGTCAGGAACTAAGGTCCCAATATAATAGTTTACATAAGTAGTATGATTGGAATAAAAATAAATATTCCCATCTAGTAATAAATAAAATGTATATATAGATTTTCGAAAACTGTTTCAATTTTTGGAATAAAAGTCTCTTATGTATTCGGGCTTAGCAACCAAGAAATAAACATTCATATTCACATTTATAATTGGACGTAGTTTTGCAAACGGGAACCAACCCACAAAGATTTTGCAAACTGGAACCAACCCACAGTATTCAGCGTTACAGTTGACATTTTATTGTCAAATCTTTGTGGGTTGGTTCCCGTTTGCAAAACTATGTCCATTATTATAAGATTTATAAGTAAAAATAAAAAAAAGGATAAGAATAATTGGCTTCATCCATAGGGAATATTCATGTATTTTTTTCACAGCTTCAATAAAAGCTCATTCATGTAACCGGTGGGAAAAATCCTTTTTTGAATAGCTATAAAAATAACCAAGATATAAGCCAACAACGATTTGTTCCTATTTCTTTCTAACAAAACAAAATTTTACGTGAAGTTTATATGGCCGAACTGTTACAATGACGTCACAGTTAACTTCAGATCTCTCTTTCTAATTAGCAGTTTAAAACGCTTGTATTATCTGTATTTCTTGACCGATTTTAATTTTAATTTCACTTTTGTTAAGAAATGCGAATAAAAATATCCATGCATATTCCCTATTGTAGTTGATTTACGTACTAACATGAATGAAATGTGTGTGTGTTCGGTGTTGCAGAAGTTAGCACAGCGCTGCGAGCGCAAGATGTGCGCGGCGCGGCTCGCCATCACCGCCGCGGAGGAGCGGGAAGTCGCCGCCAGGACCCATCTACCTCTCGCGGTGAGACTCCACTTCTTACGGTGTCAATGATGCTGTGGATTGCACTCACAAAAGTCTTGAGACGAGCATCTGACGTTGGCCTAGTCAGTAGTGATCCTGTCTACGAAACTAGCGGTCCTGTGTTCCATTCCCGGTCACAGCTTATATTTATGAACGCGAGTATTTGTTTCTGAGTCCTGGTTTAAGTTTGCGGGTGATAGGACCTTGTGCAGGGTCCGTCCGGATCGCTACCACCATCTTATCCATTAACCTACCGCCAAACAGCAGTGTTCGCATTGTTGTTCCGGTTTGGGGGGCAGCGCATTTGCAGTCTGAGGATTGCATTGCAGTCTTGTGAATACGAATGTCTATGGGTCACAGTTTCCACGTACCATCAGGTGGCCTGTGTGCTCGTTTGTCTTCTCTATGCCATAAAAAAAAACAAATCTAGTACCTACACATAGTAAAAACCTAGAGCTTAGTTTGGGACTAGGTCAATTGATGTGTGATCTCATATTTATTTATCTTACCCATTTTTTTAAGACTAACGTTTGTACAATTAAGTCTAAGATGCAAGCCTAGAATGTAACCGTTTCGGCCTGTATACCAACAACTCTATCGAACAATGAGAAATTTACATTTGTACACGATTTCAGAGCCCAGCAGCCATACGTAATTGCAATAAAAACTATGGGCACTTAATAACTTGTTAACTTAATATGATTGCAGTACTCGGTGCAGAATGGCGAAGCAAAAATGCTAGTGCTTAGTACGGACAGTAACAAGCTGTCGGAGGCCAAACGCAACGGCTCGCTCGAGGACGCCGTGCGGGCGCTCCCTGACTACATCAAAATGCTGCTGCCGCAACATCTACTAAACAAGGTCGATTATGATTGATCATTAAATATTTGGTACTTATACGTTTCTACAGTGAAAAATATGTACCCTCATAAATATGTTACGAAGCTCTTATTACACTGGAATAAGGTACATTGGGACTTATTTTTGAGATGTGTCGTTCTGCCATATTTTTACACTTGACTGCCAACTGAACTACTGTGCTACTATACTATACTATAATAATTATTTATACTACTGTAACATAATGAAGACTTACGATTCCGTTATCGATATCGATATAATATCAAATATCTAGTAAGCTCCGCAATTTTTCCCGCTTTGTTTATCTATGGTATTCCACAACCACGATAATTCTAATAAGAGTAGCACAGAACCATTGAATGCGAGTAGCACAAGACCGATCTTGGTGTTCTTTGGGGAAGACATACAGGTATTTCCCTTCCTTTTCACGCATTCCTGATCTCAGGGTTGGCATCGCATTTGTAATATACTTACCTTGAGGTCTGTGGTAGGCCTGAGTGCCATAACAAATAAAAATATAAAAATAATGTCATATGGTGGACATGTTTGTTAATGTAAGAACATTGATGATACTCTTAGACAAAACTTTACGCGGTTTATATTAAAAATGTGCATCTCGTTTCATATTGGATATTGTTTTATTTTTTTCCCGTAATATAATAACATCAGAAAAATAATGAAAAATATTTGCGGTTTCAGATCGGCATAACAGCTATATCAGCAGAGGGAAAATCGGCGAAAGAATTCGAATTGATATTAAAAACGAATAATATTTACGATACGGAAAACAAAGGTACAATTTATTTTTAAATAGTTAATATAATAATAGGGATATTTTAAAATTACACATGGATTGAAAAGTTGACAATTCATAGTAGTGATGTCACTTGTCTAGATCAAGGGTCGAAAATAATAATATGGACAAGCCCTTTATCAAGGTTTTATTTAACTTAACTTTGTTTTGTATGTTTGTCAGTAAATTTATATTGTATCAAAGTATATTTTGAACTAGATTTCGTTATTGGAATAAGTTATTTGAAATACATCATGACGATAGTGCAATGTTATGGTGCCTTAAAGCTGAACTGATGATACCGTCGGAAGGTGTCAACATGGTCTCCGTTACACCTCTTTGTTGGCAGAATAATATTCATTTGTACTCAACGTAAACCCACTTAGTTTGGTCTCGATAAGCATATGATATCTGCAAAAAAGTACAGCCAGCAGTTTTTGACTGAATTAAATGAGATGTTATTTTTGGTCTCTAAGGACTAAAGCGCTTTTTTTAAATCATTGGTAGGAGCCAGTCAGCTACATGTTGCTGATGTCGTCGGAGAACTCGTGAAGGCCCAACAATGTATCTGTTCAGGGCGACCTAGTATAATATTAAATATGTATGATATGATTGTGTGCAGAGAAAGAGCAGGCTTCGGACGGGGAGGGCGGCGAAGACGGCGGCAGCGGCGAGGACCCGGCCGGCGAGCCCGACCTGTGCACGGACGACGAGAAGCAGTCGCGGCTCAACCACGGTACCGATCCTATTATATAAATGGAGTAAAATTCAGTGACTCCAACGCTTACATCAGGGGTAAATACTCGGCCGTCTTAACCGCTGTTACTATTGTCTGCAATACA
Source organism: Acleris laterana (assembly GCA_963966035.1). Taxonomy (NCBI): domain Eukaryota; kingdom Metazoa; phylum Arthropoda; class Insecta; order Lepidoptera; family Tortricidae; genus Acleris; species Acleris laterana. Next base: position 12,587,777 of record OZ014443.1, on the reverse strand, counting down.
GGGTGTTTTTTCTAACTGGGTCATTATGGGACAACTAACTCTTGAGCAAAAATGACTACCCCAATTTTTTTTTACAATAATATTGGTACCTAATCTTTGCTAAGACACTACCAGTATCTCCTATGGTTTTGGATTTCTCCTTAACGTTCTAATTAAAAAAAACACCGTATAATGAATCTATCGGAAGCTTTTTACAAATATTATAATTATGTATTTGTATCATTACCTCGCATTGTTTGAGGAAACGGGGATTGCCTGACTCGGAATAAGCAGGCCTCGGCCTGCCAACCACAGCGTAAGGCAATTCCCTACTTTCCGGGCCTAGGCAGTAATGTATTAATTCGATTTTCTCCGCACACCGTTCCGCTACCTGGCACAGCTCTGCTGGATATTCACCTTTTCTCCCTTATAATTGGGAACTAATTAAAAAGCTTTCGTGCGAGAAACATGTAGCCTGGACAAAACACGAGGACAAGAAACCCAAGTCTACGAAGTTAGGTCCAGAAATGTTAGTACCGCTTGCAATATCTCTCTAGTCGCTCAGTTTTTATCTTTCGTTATAGATAAGATACAAAACATTTATATTTTGTAGTCCGTGTGAACTTTATGCCGCACATCTCACTGTGATAAGTACTTAACCCTTCGTATGCTTAGGCACGGATACTTTTTTGACCTCCCGCATACGAGGGGTTAAAGATCGTGTTTTGATCTTATCATGGCAGTTTGATGGACGTGTAGCGAGATAAAATATATGAGCAAAGGAACTGACCTTTCGTAAAGATTTAGGCTTAATTGTGTTTTATGTATTACACTTACTAATGGTTTGGCATTGTTATTTTAACTAGAGGAAGTCCGCAATTTCGTACGCGTATAATTCGTTCCCCGCTACTCCCCTTTTTAAACCAATTAGCAACGAATATCCAAAAATCGCTAGGATATCATAGGAATACTCCCTGCAAATTTCAAGTCCCTAGATCCAGCGGTTACGGATGTAGGTTGACCGATCAGTCAGCCTGTCAGTGTCTTTTTATTTATTTATATAGATTATGCAGCGATACTGGAATGGCAAATCTTTTTGTGTCTATCTTAAGCGCGGCCGGTCACGCAGAATTTTGTACATTGACTCACCATCTGTCGCACCATGATATTGCCGTCGCGCTTGCTCAGCTACATCGATCGCTAGAATCATGGATTGTAAACCCTACTAATTAATATAGCGTTCTACAGTAAAGGTCAATGTACGAAATTCTTTGTCGTCGGTTGACAATTAGATAAACTGCTAAGATTTTTGAATATTTTCTATCCACTACTTTTACGTATTTTGACTTGACCGTGCCACGTCAATTTCAGAGGCCGGGGTTCTTGTGGATTAAAAACGCTGTTATAAAGTTTTTAGTAACACAAATTGCTAAGCAATAATCCTAGTTATTTGAATGTTAGTCAAAATACCTATAACGTAGCCTCTTATGCACTTAGACTGGCAATAAAAATTGCAGAAGTTCATTGCTGTCTCACTTTAACTTCAGTTCTAAAGCACCAAGCACAATATTGGTGAACTTTTTCTAACTCAAAAGTTGGATTAAGATAGCAGTTAAGTTCTACAATTTTGATCGTTAGTGTAAACCTGTTAGGGTAAGGTTCGGTATGTTATGTATGGCAGAGCCGGGGCACGAGGGCGCGCCGGCGCCGGAGGGCGAGCTGCGCGCCGACAACAACGCCAACTCCACCTACACCGAGCCCGACTCCGACGACTCGCCGGTACCATCACACCTTCATTACGCTAGCTGCTTGCTGTAACTCGTTTATCGCTTATTTTACCCCGGGGTCTTGCCATTTTTTCCGCGATACAGAGTACCTTAAGGTCATTTTAGGCGATAAACTATATATGGGTAAAGTTCACAAGCATTTGAACTGCACATCGTTTGTGTTACAAATGACCTATCGAGGAATAGTGTTAGAACGTTTGATCAACTTTTAATTTCAACAATTCATCATTCTTTACGTCGTTTTCTACGTAACTCAGTTCAAACCCTGAGACGCTGAGCCACTTCCATCTATTTCATAGAGGATGAAGCGTGAGTGTGACGACACAAACACACTTTCGCATATTTGATGTGTAAGGATACATTTTGCCCTTTTTTGTTAGTTTTTATTTAGGGGCCCATTTGCTCCTGAGTTTATTCTTATTGTTGAATAAAAGGACAGAAAAATACGAAGGGAATGGTCAAAAGTGCGTTAGCTATTATTTACAGATACGTCCTCTTTTGCTTAATATCGGGTTCCTAATAATCCTATATTCAAACCGCGGATTTTGACATTTGCCCATACAAAATGTGTAAAATTTTAATCCGAAGTAAGCCTATCTGCCCGTGGTTTGAATATAGGAACCGGCCATAAGAGTTTGGTCGGCTGTACGGTGTGATATTTCGGGACAATAGAGGGAATTTGAATGTAGCTTCGTAATCGACTATTGATTATGATTTCGGGGTTGTATTCTTTATTATGTGTCAAATTCCCTTAGGAGGCCTTGTTTGATCGACTCAAAAAATAGAAAAATACTTTCTTATT